>VZSE01001562.1:2343103-2433994 GCA_013398275.1 Promerops cafer | reverse complement strand
TTTTTTTTTTTTTTTTTTTTTTTTTTTTTTTTTTGTTGTTATTGGTTTGGTTTGGTTTTTGTTATTTTTGTTTCTATTGGTTGGTGCTTTTATTTGTTTTGTTTGTTTGTTGGTTTGGTTGGTTTGCTTGCCTGTTTCTTCTGGGACTTTTGCTCACTGTAGAGCAGAGATTATTCAAAAGCCTCAAGGCCTGACAGTGTTGTCTCAGGGAGGTTTTTTTGATAATATTAGCTGTCATTTCAAATCCTCTTCTGGACATGTTGAAACCTGAATGCCACTTTTCACTTAGTACATCTAGGAGTATTTTAAAAATATTTTCCATTATAGTAAAAACACACTTCCTGGCTTCAGCACTAGTATCTGGAAATAGTGAATGGTTTGCACACTTACTGCTGCAATAAAATAAGTTACTGAGTTAATATAAAAAATAATCTTTTCATTGTCAAGTGCTAAGAAGCAATCATACTTCATATACATTATGATAACTAAAGTGGTCAAGAAGGATGGCAGGATATATGTATAAAAATACATGGTTCAAGAGCCACAAACAAGAGTTTAACTTAGTAACAAAAGCTTTAAAGTAAACTTCCCAGATATGAAACTTCCTGTGCTATTTAACTACTGAATAGTACATTTTTTAAAACTCCTTTGCATTAACAATTTTTCTTTCTTTTTCTGAAGCAGGGTCATTGAAAATAGGAAAACAGACATAAATAAATGGAATACAACAAAAAAGCAATCTAAATTATAATTTAGGACAAAAGTTTTAGTATCATAAACTATGTTTAAATTCTATTGTTTCTGAAATTACACAAATTCTTGTGGATTTTTCAACTTAAGGTTTCCTAAGTCTCCATACAATAGTTCCAAAGTCCAAAATAAAACTGACAAAGGAGAACACACACTTTCAGAAAAGACCTAATTTTAACAGAATCAGGACAGCTTACTAGAAACACTCTGATGTTCTAATGTCTTTGTGATATTTGCAGTATATATTTAATTGGAATTGGTGTCAATTTTTGATGACTTTCCCCTTTC
This sequence comes from Promerops cafer, assembly GCA_013398275.1. Taxonomy (NCBI): domain Eukaryota; kingdom Metazoa; phylum Chordata; class Aves; order Passeriformes; family Nectariniidae; genus Promerops; species Promerops cafer. The sequence goes on along the minus strand of VZSE01001562.1, from coordinate 2,432,956 downwards.
TTCATTGATATCTTTGAATTTAATTTGCATTATTTCGAGTATTTGTAGGTTCCAGTGAAGTCAATGGAACTTGCAATGCTGACCATATATCCTCAAAGGGCTCAAAATCAGAAGGAAAATAAGTGAAATTTAGTTTTGCTCTGTAAATAATCTGACAAGGTATCTACATCTTGCTTCAGCACTGTGTTCCAGAAGTAACTGCAAGTCCCCTCCTCTGACATACAGAGTTGCTATTTGAATTAAATATTGTAGTAATTTAATTTGGAATTGATAAAGAATATTTAATTTTGTTCATTTTATTAACCTCATGCCAGTTGTAACATTCTAACTTGCAGTTGCACTTCATCAATAAATAAGTGGCTGAACACAGTTTTTTGTACTTTGTTGTACTTTCTTATAATCTCTAATCTGTTTTAGGCGATGTCACTGTATTTCACTCTCCTATTTTTTTTCCTTAAGAGATCCTACAGTGATTCTGAGCCATTTACCAGATATCAGCAGTGTACACCTTATCTTCACAATGTTACAAAGACAGACAGATTAATTTTAAAACTCTTCAGCCTAAATAAGCTTTGCTGCTTTTCCTTATCAATATGTATTATTTGCAGTAATGCAGGGCCTAGAAACAGGCTAAGACAGCTGGTAGATTTTATAGCTAGTATCCTTCTGGACAAAATATTCAGCTCACAGCTGGATAAATACATCATGCAATCATGAGCAACTGGTTCAGGGGTCAGGCACAAAGGGTTACAGTGAATGGGGTGACATGAGACTGGTGACCTGTGACTAGTGGGGTTCCACAGGGCTCCATCCTCAGCTCTGTGCTCTTCAACATCTTCATTACTGACTTGGACACAGGACTGGAAGGGATACTGAGCAAGTTTCCAGATGATAAAAAACTGGGAGGAGCTGATGATGCCCTTGAAGGCTGGAAGTTCCTGCAGAGTGACCTTGATGAATTACAGGCCTGGGCAACCGCCAACCCTATGAAGTTCAGCAATGGAAAATGCTGGATTCTGTCCCTGGGGTGGGGCAACCCTGGGTGTATACACAGACTGGGGAATGAGAGGTGGGAAAGCCATTCCATGGAAAGGGACCTGGGGGGTCCTGGTTGACACAAAGGTGAATGTGAGTCAGCAGAGCCCTGGCAGCCAGGAGAGCCAAGCATGTCCTGGGTGCATCAGGCACAGCAGCACCAGCCGGGCAAGGGAGGGGATTGTCCTGCTCTGCTCTGCACTGGGGCGGCCTCACCTTGAATATTGTGAGCAGTTTTGGGTGCCACAACATAATAAAGATATAAAGCTATGATAGACTGCCCAAAGAAGGGCTATGAAGGGCTATGAAGGGTTTTGAGGAGAAGCTGTATGAAGAGGGGCTGCAGTCACTTGGTCTGTTCAGCCTGGACAAGACTGAGGGGAGACCCCATTGCAGTCTACAACTTCCTCATGAGGGGAAGAGGAGGGGCAGGCACTGATCTCTTCTCTGTGATGACCAGTGACAGGAGCCACAGGAATGGCCTGAAGCTGAGTCAGGGGAGGTTTAGGTTGGATATTAAAAAAAGGTTCTTCTTCCAGAGAGAGGGTGGTTGAGCACTGGAACAGGCTCCCCAAGGAAGTTGTCAGAACACCAGACTGACAGAGTTCAAGAAGCATTTGGACAATACTCTCAGGTACATGGTGTGACTTTTGGGGATGGTGCCGTGCAAAGCCAGGTGTTGGACTCAGTGATCCTTGTAGGTCCCTCCCAACCCAGCATATTCCATGATTCTGTGATAGCTCACACCTTATCTAATCATACAGGCTGCAACCAAACCAAGAGAAAAAAAGAGAACTTAGTATTTTTAAAAAAGAAGTAGTGGATGAGCCATAAAAATGTTATAATTCATATATACATTATCAATACCAAACAACATCTGAATCTTTTGAGAATGCAAATTTAGCCCTGGATTCTGAAATTGGATCTTCACAAACAAATTCCATGTCCATGCCTTTTGGGATTTTCCATGAATGAAGTGCCTCTCTCCAGAACATTAGTCTGTGCCTTTGTAAATATCAGATTTCAAAATTAAGATAGTTCATCAGGAGCTTTCAGAGGACTATAGAGCCATTTCATATCCTACTACAACAAGAAATGCGCTCCCACAACCCCAACACCTCTTCCCCCAGTTCAGGAAGAAACAACAAAGTAAAAAAAAGGTTTCTTTTGGTTATTTGAATTTTGTGTAATTTTATTGGAATTTGTTTGCATTTTATTGGAATGCCGTGAGTACTAGACATGAAGACACAGTATTTTGATCTAAAAAAGTCAAGTAGTATCCATATTGTAATTTCTCAGAGAATCAATGTCCTTGGTTCTCATAAACAGTTCTAAAAGTGTCTTCTAGCCCCTGTATAGCTGGTACTGAAACCTGTTCCCTCTTCCTTATTCACACTCATTGAAGAGTTCAGTAGCTGTTGAGCAGAATTCTGAAAGCTTATCTTTTGGTCTAGGCACTTATTGTTGTGACAATATTTTTTTCTCTTAATACCCAGGAGGAGGGAGAAGAAAACAAGACCATTTCCTGAAAAGCTATTTCATTGGGCACTGCTTTCTCTTTACAGTTCTTCCAAGGCTGTGAACGTTAAGAGCAATAAACTGGTATTGGCAAGTAATTACTCCTTTATAGGTACCATTTGAATTTGATACATGCTGGTAGACAGGTAATGATTATCCCAGAAACATCCCTTACATCTGCATTCATGCTCCTAATCTTTGCTATAAAGCATGCCTAAAGTTTTTATTATATTTTCAATAAAAACATGAATATAGGGAGACGGATATTTCCACAGGGTGATATATGTCAGTTTGGTGAAATACTTACAGGACAAAAGAAATTTCTGGGTTGACTAGACTCAGAAGCAACACCCTAACGTTATGTGAATAAATTAGGTAAGAGTAATCAGAACCTCTGGAAAAAATCTTTAAAAGCAAAAGCTACCTTTTCTACTGTTGCGTTACTAATTCATAAATTAATCTTATTTTTGTCTTTCTGTTTTTCTTTTAATTAAAAAAATGCAAATACTTCTAAACACTTTGAAAACCAGTTTTATCTGTATCACTATTGTATTTTTCCCTTCATGCAGCACTTGCCATTTTGTATCAGTCGTCTTTATAGCATGTAATGAAAAGTTCAGACTTCTCCTAAAGTAGATTCAGTATCAGATGCACTGTTTAAAAACTAGACAGGTAACAAGAAATAATACAGAACCATGGTTTTTGTTTTGTTTTGATTGGGGTTTTCTGGCATTGAGCTCTCTAAATATATTTGATGTTTGCCTTACAAAATTACTGGCTGGTTTTCAGATGTTTTATTTTAATGGAAGGTTAACTCAGTGAAAAATAAAAGGCTCAACTCAGCAGAAAATTCTAGTTGAATGAGCAAATTCATTTTCCATGCATACCGTATTAGCTTACTATAGGCTTTATAAACTAAATTCTTCCAAAAATATAAATGAACTAGAGGCTATGCAATTCAAATTGAGACAGGATTTAAACATTTGTCACAATGGTAGATTTAAAATATGCATCTAAATAAGGGCATAATTATAGTCTGATGCACAAAAATTATCACAATAATAAAAGAAGCATAAAAATAGGAGTGTATTATGCATTTGTATGATATATTTGAACAGCAAATGAGAGGAATTTCAGAATGATGTTGCAAAGAGTTATGAGCATCTTTTTTACATAATTCATCAATGTGCAATACGTTCTGTTTTTAAAAAGGGAGACAAGCACAACACTAAAGTGTGAGGCTTTAAATGGAAGTTTAGACATAGCGTAATATTTGATTTCTTAGTAGTCTCTTTTGGTTCTATTGTATAATTATGACAGTTACTCATCAAGTAAAGAAATAAATTTTCCTAGTAAGCTGAATTTCATTTGTCTTTTTTTTAAATTAAGACATAATGTGATACTATAAGGATGTGTTAAACTGTGTGTATTGCCTGTTTCACTTGGAGTAAAATCCCATTTCATCTGTGTAGAACCAAACATGATTTAATAGGAAAAGTCTCTAGGCTGGAACTTTCTGCACAAGTGAGTACAGGTAAGGCCAAGCCAACAGGACTCAGCAACATGGGCTACTAGCAGTGATGGGAACTAGATGTTTATGTAATAATTTTTCTCAGTTGTAAGAAGTGTTTTGTTTTTGGTTTTCTTTTTGATGAATCGCAGAAACATGTGAACAATAATTTCAGTGTAGTATCCTAATCTCATTTTTACATTAGATTTAGCTCCATGCTTGCCAACAGAAAATATTATTTTTGCTTATTTCCCTTTCCAGAAAAAAAAATACCTACCTGCACAAAGACATATTAGAACTGAGAGATTCACAACTCAAAACTCATCTATTAGTTGTGTTCCATAGACAGAAGTGGTTTTTTTTCCAAACAAACCATGTTCTCTTATTTCCCACTCCCTTCACAATAAATTGTTTAATGCAGTACTTTAAGCTTGCAAAAATTAGAAGCGTTTTTAAGATGCATAGTACTAGATATTACTGATGCATTAAGATATATGATTTTAAAAATTAAAAAGAGTGGATCCTATAATCAACCTGATTGAATTCTGTTTGAATGGTTTAAGCCAACGCTCTTCAGGATCTCTCTGCAGAGCTATATTACTGTGTGGGGAAAAGGCACAATTGCAAGAAAAATAAAAAGAATAATCAGAATAAAAGATCTGCACTGTAAATGTAAATATTTGAGATGTATTCATATCTCTACTGGGCATTATTTTCCAATGAATAAGGTTTAACTTAAACAAAATCTAGAATTTTCATTTTGCAAACAAAATCTATGTATCAATTCTACTTAAACATAACATAAAAAATGAAAAAATTATAAACCTATCCTGAATCCTAGTATGCACATTTGTTTATATAATATCTTTAGAAAAGGAAGAAAATCTAGAATTTATGTGTGATTTAAGTCAGAATTTTTGTAATTTTTTAATCAGATTTACTTGACTTCACAAAATCTGAAAAGCAGACTAAGGAATGACTGATACTCCTCTCAGTATCTTAGAGATACCAATAAATAAGAGATTTAGCACAGGACAAAGTTTTTGGATTGTCATTGCAATCTAGGATATGATTGAAATTTATTTTTAATATCCCACCATAAAAATATTTTTCCATCACCTACTTAAACCTGGAAATGTAAAAAATTGTGCCAAGTTTTATATCCAGCTCCAAATGCCCCTGTTTGTCTGAGACAGTTTAGAGCATTCAAAGTCTTAAAATTGCATAGCTCTCTAATGGTTAATATGTGTTCTCACAAAGACACCAAAAATTGATGTTCTCCTGCTAAAAGCACTCCAGTTTGGTGGATATTCTGATAGCATATCTAAGAAGTTGAGGTCTTCAGAGAAGATGGCTAAATCTAGTTTCTTTTAACTTACATCAATAGAAAAACTCCTAAATACAACAGCAACACAACACTTGGACTGGATATTGCAGGTCATGAGTAAATATGTTGTGTCATTCTGGCTTAATTTAAGGATTGACTCATTTTTCAGTCTATAAGTTGAGATAATAAGAAGCTTAAATGGCTTACATCCTTAAATCTCGATCTGCTAATCTGTAGATGAGCTGTTGTAAACACCACTTGAAAATTAGCTTTCTTAGAAATACAGCTGAAAGCAGAGCTGGAAGACAACATAATTGCTTTATTAAATTTGTTTTCCATTAAAAATTTTAATACAAAAAATCACTTCCATTTTTTTAAACTGATTTTTTTTTAAGTCATCCACATCTAAAGATAACTTCAATCATCTTTAAGGGGGTTTCCTGTGGCATATTTGCAATGTTGATACTTTTCATTCTGGTTTTATGTTGATCATAGGCTGAAGTTATCTAAGATTTTGCTAAAAATAAAATTAAATTTCATTGTTAAATAATGAAAACATTACTGGCAGATTATTAATGAAAAACCCTGTAATGTTTACGGGCATCTAGAATATTGATAATTTCATATAGGAAGTTATCATGCATATTATATGAGAAGCAAGCAATCAAATATTTAAAATGGATTGAATGATTCAGCATATCAATAATGGATTCTATCACAAGGCCTCTCATCACAAGAGTTATTTCTCTACAGGTCAATAGGAAACAGACATTATTGCCTCGTAAGAACTGCTGGGTTTTTTCCTGGTCTGGACTTTTGGAATTTAGTAGGAAAACTTCCACTGACATCAGAGTTTTGGGACAAGGGTTACATTCTAATTTTACCATGATTTGAGGGCAGAAAATGGCTTCATAAAACTGAATATGTTTCAGGCAAGGTTGTGGTGGATCGCTTAAAGATGAAAAACCTCACTCTTACCAGATGCCAAGATAACAAGAATCTCTCTGTGATATAGCTTTCATTTTATCTGATGATCAGATTTATTTTTTTAGACAACCTGCTGAGTGACAAAGAAAGTTAAGCAATTGCTTCACATTCAATTTTGTTTCAGAGAAAAGGAAATAATTCATCAACTAAAGCAATCTTTTAATGGAGACCTTTGAGAAACCGTCATTTTAAGGTTTTTTTTTTTCATTTTTAATTTAAGTTTTAAATTACAGAGGACATCTGGGTGTTCTCCTCAATTAAAAAGCAGGCAAGACCAAAAATATCATAGAGCTTCTCCACATTAGTTTCTTTTCAAAAGCAGAAAATAATTGTTTTCTCCAATTTCATGTCCCAGAAATGATGAAGTGTTTACTATGGTGAATTCAAATTTGTCCCAAAATTATCCATACCAGACCAGAAATAAATTTCTACTCCCTTCTTTTCTCTTCTAATCCTTCCTTACACCAGCAAATTCCCTGTACATAAGACACAGTATTATTTGGAGATTATTAGGGCAGAAAAGTGAGGAAAGGCTAGTGACACTAAACAATTTAGTAGTATTTATTAGGGAATATTCAAGCTCCCAGAACCTTTCCAGAGTTACAGACTGATAGTTTAAAATGTAGAAGAAACCCCCTCCATTACATCAACAGCTTTCATTTGAAATATTATTCAGATGCTCACATACACAGCAGGAAATAAAGAAGGGAAAACAAGCTTTCAAAACCAAGTATTAAAACTAAATGTCTGTAGACTTACAGCAGATAACAAACAAACAAAAAATATTAATGACCTTTGATATAATTTGCTAAACTACAGCACAGCTGGAAACACTGAAGGAAGAACCCATAAACAAACCTTTCAGTAAATACAAATTCTGCTTAGAAGGGAAGGAAAAAGGAATTCTCTGAAAACCCATTAAAACTCACAGTATGAAGTGGTATAAAGAATTAAAAGAGACAATACAGTAGTCTAAAATCAGGATGTTATGTGGGAAATGAATAGAGATTACTTCATCTGAACTTCTTTTATAATGGGAAATTACGTTCCAAAAGTACTGTCCCAAAAAATTAACGTACATAAATATTTTCATCTTAAGGTAAAAATCTCACCAAAATGCATGTTTAGTTGAGGGATTTCCTCTATTTTCTCTAAATCTAAATTTCACTGAATTGAATCAAATATTTGACTGAATTGGACATGTTATTGGACGGTATATTCAAATTATGACAGTTCCTCAAGAAAATTACAGTTTATTCTGAAACATATTTGCAGGAAAGGACAAGAAGTTAGGGAATTTAATCCAAAATTGGTGTTGAAATAAGGAAGCTTTATTTTTAATGATTTAAATTTTATTCTTGACTTTGTTTTTTAAATATTTTCCTATATAGTTCTAAATCTTTCAATGTGTGTACTCATATATGTCTAGACAGAACTTCAGGGGAAAAGAATACAAGTACAACAGTAATCTGTTTCTGCATTTTCTGTCTCTCAGTGGATTTATAATGTAAAAAAAGTCTTTAAACTTAAATTGTGTTTTTGCAGCTCACCATATGCAGAAGCCATCTGTGTCCCACCACAGAGACTAGCATAGAGCTAGTCAAGTAAGTTTAAATATCAGAAACATTATTATTTCTGGGATTAATCTGCTACCTTTATTTTTCAAGCACAGTAACTCTGCAATGCTATCCATCGTGTCCTAGAGCCTTTGGTTATCGCTTTCAGGGCCCACTACTTTGGCCAGACCTGGCTTCTGCCTAGAGAAGGAGCAAAATGCAGCCTGAAAAATACATTCCAATGCTTGAAATTAAGGTGGTTCTTCCAGATTTATTCCCAAGACTTCTTGAGCAGAGCTGTATTTCCGTGCAACATGAGCATAGCAAATTCAGTTCCAGGATACACCAGACTAGCTGCCCAGCATACCTTGTTGTCAGTATGTACATTCACAATAGCTATTAGACCAGGATACTTGGACATTCAGAAGCCTGCTGTTACTAACCTGAAAACATACCCAGATATCCTGCAGAAATGCCTAAAAGTATTGTTCATCTTTTGAGCATTAGACAGCGCATTCACTCACCAGCTGAGCTGGTGATAAATAATACTTTAAACATGAAATGCAGAAAAGACAACATTAAAATAATGAAAGCTGCAAAAGAATTGGTACATAATAGACAGGGATATTTCTTGGTTTTGCCACTGATTTTATACTAAGCAGAGAAAGAAGAGTTTTCCTAAAATTCTCTCTAAAGCAAGGAATGGTAGATGGGTGGATAAATGAAATTAAATTTCCCCTTCTGTACCCACCAACCCTGTTGAGCTGTGCCACTAAAAAAATGATTGCTTGCAAAAGAAAGCCTCCTCACAAGCATGAGTTCCTCTTATCAAATGGGAGAATAATTCAAAGGCACATCTGAAAGAGACAGAGGAGGAATATAAATGCTAGATTAAGTAAGGTGTTTAGACACCAAAAGATAACACAGTGCAATGTCTGACTTTTAGTCACTGTCATAGGAGAACATGAGTTACAAGCTTCCTACTCAGGATCTAAGAAAAGTCACAAAGCCAGACCTTCAAAAACAAGCCTAAATATACTTGTTCTGGTTGGTCATAGGTTTCTGTCAGGACATAAATATCAACCCACTGCTATTTACTTCAGACTGGTGACTACTTGTGAGTAACCTTCTTCAACATAGTAGCTATAATTTTGTATAAAGATTGTGATTAGAGTTCATCCTCCAAAACAGCATTGCAGGACAATGGGTGTTTCAAATGAGTAATAAATGCAATCCTAGGTGCAGGTTGAAAATCGTAGCACACACTTATGTATGTGGAAAATGCATTCTGAAATAGAAAAATAAAATGTATTTAGTGAAAGATGATGTTTTATAGATAAATTTGTAGAAAACTTCAAATAAAACTTCAAAATAAAAATATCTCTCAAGTTAGACACAGCGGAAGAACAGAAGACTTAATCATATCTGTGTGGATATTTGAGGGAGAAATTATGAATCAAACGCTTTCCCCTCCAGGGAAGCATAGAAAGCAGAAGCTGCTAGGTTCTGGGTGATATAGTAGTTGTGATATAGTCCCACCATCTCTCTTGCTTCAGCAATATAATAAGACCAAAACAAACAGCAAGATCCTTTCAGTTTTTGCCTTCCACAGAAAATTCCAGGTACCAGATCATGGTCAGATACACTCGTCTGCAAGCCTGGACTCTGGAAGAATTTCTGACAACAGTAGAGTTAAACAAACTTCACCCTTCTTCTCACCCAAGAGCACTTGTCCTATGTTTTGCCATTTGGTCCCTTTTGGTAGTGGAAGGATTCAGTTTAGCACACCGATGTCCTTTAGATTTCTGATCAGATAGCCCCATGGTAGGTACAGTTTGTATGTTCTTCACACTGCCCTTCTGAGCCATCTACAAAACAAAGTTTTGTGATGCTGTGAGTTCAGGATGAGGGCAGTACCGCTGCCGTACAGCATCCCTGAAGTTTATGCACCATCTGGACAGACCATTAGCATAAACGGGCAGAGCAGAGGCAAAATCAAAAGGAATAATTGTCTCATGGCAGCTGAAGAGCTGGCCTTACATTCAGATTTTTAAGAATTCATATTAGTCCTCTTGGTAAAAGGCAGAATTGACAAAATTTTTAGGTTCGCTAGGTAGGAATAACAAGTACAAAAACGCATTTGCTCACTTGTGTCACTGCAATAACTTAGACCCCAGACAAGGCTGGGTTGTAAGACCCCAGATAAGCCTTGACCTCCCCCTTTCAGAGGGTCTCCGTGGAAACAGTCTGTCACTCACTGGAACCATATTGGAATAAGACAGCACAAATCTTAGGAATACAGTGCTAAGGCTTCCTCTCAAACTTCTGTTTTGCAATATATTCTGCTCCTGTTTACCACCGTTCAATCAATTTCTGTTCCAAGCAAGTTTGAATTATTGCTGGCTGAATTATGAATGATAAATTAAGAATATTTGATTCAAATCAGTGAATCATTCTACATGGACAAGTTGTTTCCATCTTCTGTGAACAGTGTGGATAGAATAAAATTAATTTAATTCCTTTGAGAGACATAAGGATTGAGAAACAATTTAGTGAAAATTCAGGCAAAATACGTTTTGTAAATATGCTGTTATAAAATGTGTCTAACTCTGTAATAGAATCCATATACATCTCATTCTGTGAGGCTCATCTGCTTCTTGTCCTCTCAATATGTCAAACTATTTCCATTAGTTCTGCAAAAGACTTCCTTGCTTATTTCATATCAATTTATTATTTGTCCATCATGTTTAGTCCTTCCTCTTAATTTTAATTCCATTATTTTATAATAATAAATACCTTCCTCCTTCCTTTCCTCTGATACTGGACAAAAATAAAGGAAAAGTTTACTCTTTAGAGTTTGGTGTTGCATTCCTGGTATTTATTTAACTTCATTTTTCTTCCTCCAGTGAAGAAATTTTACCTTGAAAAGTTATCCCCTTCTTAAGTAAAAAAAAAAAAAAACAACCCAAACCAAGAAAACCAACCAAAAGACAAGAATCCTGAAAAATCCCATACTCAATTGTTTTCTCATGTTGCTTTAACTCCTTACATTTTCATTCCACTGCAATTGTTATCCTGATGTGGTCTTTCTACATCAATTCTTGTAGACATCTCTTCCTATGGTGTCTTTCAATAGCTACAGGTAACTTATCTACTATTTATTAAGTACCACTCAGTCTACTCAGTTCTTCTCCACTTAGATAAATCAAAATGTGTAGATATATGCTTATGTGTCTGATTTTTAAAAAATTTTCTTATTCCTGAGAAAAACATAATTTTCATTATGCCTATTCTTTAAAAAAAATAGAATGTAGTGAAGATTTAGATTTAGATTTAGATTGATTGAGATTGATTAGGGCTGCTGCATGTATCTAACCCCATCCACAGAATTACCACTATAATACATAGAATTTTTATTATAATTTTCTACTAGTATAAATATTTCTTCTAGTTTTTCCTCTTTTCTATCCCCTCACAGAGATTTTTAAAACCTACTTCAATTATTCATCTTAGTTTGTCATGTAATCAGGGTTTTCCTGAATTTCCTGTTGCAATCACTTCCCACCGTAATCGTAAAGAAAATCAAAATTTAAAAGAAATATTCTTATCTTTAAAATCAGATAAGATAGTACACAGAGTTCTTCTTATTTGTTTAGTTTCAGTGTTAAGAAAGGTAAGGGAATAATTTGCTTTAAATTGCTTTGTTATTTAATAATAAAATGAAGAGGGAAAATTACTTAAGCCAAATAAGTAATTAACGTAAAAATATAAAGGTGGTTTCCTAGTAAAATTCTAAAATTGTATCTTGCTTATGAGTCCTCCTCATGAAAATAAATTGAAAGAGTAAGTAAGAGGTGACTCTTATAGAGAAGCAACAACACAAATAATACCCCCAACCCCCAATATTCAAAACAGCCTATTAATTGTTGACCCAAAGCTCAGATCATGTAGATGGCAAAGGAGATCAAATAGTACTTAGCTATATATCCAAATGTTAATTCCTCAAAAATATAGTTCTGAGGAGGTTTAGTTTATTTTTATGGGAGGTTTTTCTAAGTTTTTGAACTTGGGCATCTGAAATAGTATTATTTTCTAGAAGTGTATCCAAGCTAAGCTCGACTCGTTCCTTGGTCAAATAAGTGGAAATCCTGAGTATTACTTGCTGTATATTGTGATATCCCAATTTAATGCAGTACTTGAGAAGAGTTACAGAGTCTGACTCAAAGGCTTTACAAGCTAATAAGAATTCATGAAAGAGGAAAAATTAAAAAGGGAGCTCATGAAGCACCTTGACTCAAATAGTATGTATTTTTCCTCTGTGGATAACAAAGAAAAAAAAATATTTTTTAACAATATTCCTGTTGTTAATGGTAATGCATACACCTCTGTGGGATTCAACAGAACTGTACTCACTTGCATCAACTAATCAGAATTTCTTCCATTGCCACAAGCTTTGTACTTTAGAGTAGACCTGTTTGAATCACAAATTTCTTGTTCCGAAGCATAAGTATTTAGCTTCAAAAGTGAATTTGTAGAGAGGGACTGGAGGCATTACTTGTTCCTTTCAGCCCCTCTATTTGCTATGATGTAGGTAAATATTCTAGACCTAGAAAGAAATGAATGGTCAGCAAAGGTTTCAAAGACAAAATGAAGAGGGTAAGTGGTTGCCTTTTTTTTTGAGGAGGAGGGATTTTTTGGGGGGGAGGGGATGTTCTTATTTATTAATCTATTATTTAATTTTTCATATATGGATTATTGTTTCCAATCCTGAGAGAAAACAATTTGATTTCAATGAAATTTATATACAATGCCAGTATATATCTTTATAATACCCTCTTTTACAGGGTATGATTTTGAGTGCATAAATAACGTTTTATTTTAAAGATGTTTTTCGGTGTATTCCTTTGATTCTCTGTTGCCCAATGTGGTGCTGGTTTGGGATAGGGTAAAGTTAATTTTCTTCACAGTGACTGGTGTGGGGCTGTGTTTTGGTTTTGTGCTAAACATAGAGATGTTTTTGTTATTGCTGAGCAGGGCTTAAACACAGACAAGGCTTTTTCTGCTTTTCCTACTGCTATGCTGGAGAGGAAGTTGGGGGTGCCTGGGATATTGGGAGAAGACACAGCCAGGACAGGTGACCCCAACTGACCAAAGGGATATTCCAGCCCATGTGGCATCATTCTCAGTATATAAAGCGGGGAGAAGAAGGAGGAAGTGGGGGGATATTTGGAGTGATGGTGCTTGTCTTCCCAAGTCACCATTACATGTGATGGGACCCTGCTCTCCTGGAGATGGCTGAACTCCTGCCTGCCCAAGGGAGACAGAAATTAATTTCTTGTTTTGCTTTGCTTGCATGTGCAGGTTTTGCTTTCCCCATTAAACCGTCTTTATCTGGATCCAACTGTTTTCCATCTTTTACTCTTCTGATTGTCTCCTGATTGATCCTGCTGGTGGGAGGGCAGGCAGCTTTGTGGGGCTTGGTTGCTGGCTGGGGCTAAACAACAACTTATTCCTTCTCAGAAGAGCTGTAGAGGCTAAACCAAAAGAACTGGCAGATGTAATGTATCTGTCTACAGGTACATGGAGCAGATAAGTAATGATATGGGCACAGAATATCTGTTACAGAGAAGTGAAGGTTTGTCAAGTACAGCCATTAAAGGGAGATGAAAAGGGCATTAAAAATTAGACTTTTGCCTAGGAATGTGGCTTTGAAATGCAGAACACCCACATTTTATTTCTTTGTCCCTGGTGATAACCTGCTTCAGATGCCATGCAGCAAGTGTCTGGAAGTGGCTGTCATTCACAAGAATTGCTGCAGTTATTTGCTTCAGCTCAGGAGATTAACATCGTCCTCTAGTACAAACCTCTTTTGGAAGCCTCTTAATGGAAATAAGGGTGGCAAAGGCTAATCCTAAAACTAGGTTTAAGCTCAGCTCACTTTACCTGTTTGTGGTATATCTCCATCTCTTCCATATGGAGGATATTCTGGTTATCTGAACCTGTCTCCATGAAAAGAGAGAAAGGTATAATTAAAATTGTCTTCTGGAAATCCCTTTGAGCTCCTGGACTAAATTATGCTGAAATGTAAGAATGGAGAATACCTGAACCAGTAGAAAAAGCAAAAGTTGATTAAAAACAACAAAAAAGAGAGGTTAAAAATATTAACTATGCCAAACTTTCAGTGGGATCTGTCAGGAATCAGAAAGTATTTGCACAAGTGCAAACACTTACAAGTCTCTTGGGCAATATGGGGATAAGAAATACTCAGTGACAGAGGTCACTGAACAGTCATCATCTTTATTAAACAGGGCAACTCAAGCTGGAGATTTTCAGCCAGAGTTCTTTCTATGATCTTTTGAGCATGAACTCTCCTGTGCAGGTAAGAGTGCTGTTTTCCAGCAAGCGCTCTCTTAGGAGATGTTCTCATTTGTGTGAAGAACTGAGAAATTTTGAGTGTTTTTATGCCTGAGCCTGTCTCCTGTGCTTTTCTCCTTAGAACACTTCTGTTCACACTGATATTTCACCTTGCTTTAGAGGACTAAGAAAGGAAGTTTCCTGTCAGGTTTGCTTGGAAAGGTCTGGCACAACATAAGTAGAAATATAATGGTTTTTAAATTCTTATTACAAACGAAGAAAAAAGGACTGAGTGCAAATTGTTGCTTCAATTTTTATTGCCTTCTTCCTTCTTATAGGTATGCTGTCCTTCAGGCTTCTGCAAATTTTGGGTGACCAAAAAAATTGTTACATTTAAGATTTAAAAACATTTGTGTAAAAATTTAAAAAAAGAAGATTAGAAGAAAGCATCTAATCAAGGTCTTCAACTACCTAATTAGTGGTCACAGAGGAGTCAAGGCTAGACTCTTCTAAATGCACACTGGAAGGAGGAAAGACAGGACACAAGCTGCAGCAAAAGAATTTCGTTTTAGATGTGTGGAAAAAACCCCACAGTCACTCTGGTCAAGCAATGGAATAAATTGAATACGGCTTGATGAGAAAGGCTGTCTCTTTGAGGAAACTGAATATTTTCCCAGACAAGACCCTGAGTAACATCACTAAACTCTAAAATATGCCTTCCTTTCTGCCAACACCACACCAGTGATATCCAGAGGGCCCTAGCAACCTAGATTATTCTCTAACTCTGAAACTAACAAATTGCATCTATTGAACTGTTGAACTTTTCAATACGAATAACTGATACATAAACATGATTCAATATTTCTTATTATAAAATTGCAAAAGGAGATGAAAAGGACACTGAGAACAAGAAGATGAAAAACGTAAGGCAAGGTCTGTTACACTGGAAACAAAAACAAACTACATTGTTTTAAACTTAATTTCATAATTTATTTTCTTTTTACTCACAGTCTCCTTGGATAATAGTATTCTGGAATTAACTTCACCAGTTTATCTGTCCCAGTTGTTTAGTTTGTGTTAGAATGTACTTTTAAACCTTTATAAGAAATTTGCCCATAAAAAAATCTTCCTTGGGAGATTGATTATTGTGGTAGACTGTACACATAATCTGCCTGCATTATTGACTGAACTTCCTATGTTCTTATACATTTTCCAAAACCAACATTGTGTTTAAGACTTAATTTTTTTTTTGCCCCACTGCTCAGAAGGGTGTTGGTCTAGCAAATGGCCATTACAGTGTAGTAGTATCAGATGTTTTCTGCAGACTGCTGCCTCCATCAGACATGTGTTTTAAATAAAAGTTGCCATAGGTCCCACACCATACCTATTTTCTTTTACTTAATTCTGTTGTAATAGTTATTCTATCCAAATTTTATCTCTCAGCAATAAATGTTAAACTTAATTTAAGCTATACCAATTAGATCTGGGTTTGTGATTTTATCTCCTAGTTATATATTTAATAGTTGATTTAAGCTTCACAAATTGCTTTAGATCCTGGAGAAGAAGGGGGTGTGATCCTGATAAATCTTACCAAGTTTCAGATGAAGTGCAAATGTGCTTGGTTAGGAGTTGCTGTTACTCAGGTTCCCTGTGGTTTTCTTTACACTAGTAATTGAGCAAATTATGGGTCCAGTCCCATAAACCCTCAGCAGATGGAACTTCTGTTTCCAATAGAAGCTCTGGTTGCGAGGGGCTTGCTCCTAATCCTGGGGCCAGCCAAAACTGAGGGGTTGGAAGAGGGGAGGAGGGGCATTACACAGCAGCTCTGTCCCAGGAGCAGACTGAAAAGGATGACCAACCTTTCAGAGCTTTCCTTTTTTTTGTCCCTCTTCTCCTTGTCTTGGCAAAGGAGCAGAAGAGAGTGGATAATTTTACTTCTCCTTACTCTCCTCATTCTGCCATTTGTTTTGCTCCCCCAGTTAATATGTGAATGACCTAGACTTGATCTTACCTCTGCTGGCTTCTGCGTCATGGGATTAGCAGCATTCCCACTTCTGACTGAAACCACAGCAGGGAAGTTCCAGGGGTTTGAAAGAAGTCACCTCTTAACAGAACTGAGTGCCATGCTGAAACAGCTCTGAAGAAATCCACTTTGAAAATGAATGTCTAGCAGGCAGGACAAGCAGGATGGTACCTCAGGTTGTCTGCATAATTTTTCCTCTGTTCATGCTACCTTATCATCTACTGAAAAACTGTTCCTTACACCAAGGAACCACTTCAGCTCAAGTACATGAAATACCTTTCTAGACTAGCTGATAGCTTATCCCTTCCTTCACATACATTTTGGTAGCAACATATCATTCCACAAAGGAATAAACTTGAACACACATAGTACAGAGGACTCCAGCTATTCTCAGCTACACCAGTTTGGGATTGTTTTTGTACAGTGGAGTCCTAATAATGTAATTCTAACAGGGATTCTGAAAGTGCATGCAAAAAGGAACTTGTAACCCACCTACCAAAACAGGATTAAATGGTTTTAAGATGTTGGTCATATTACACTGTCATCTCAGATAGTTTCATAATGCAGAATGAGAGGAAGAGCTTGTGTCCTGAGAATGCAGCAGCTCACAGGTACCAGTCATCTACTAAGAGGGTAGGTGTAGGGAAAAGAAAGACTTTTTGCAGGGAGCATCCTAAAATGGAAGTCAACAAACCTCACCTCAAGGAAAACTCTGCTGAGAAAGCTTTCCCAGAAGAGGTTCTGTAACATCTAAGGAGTTCTTTATGGAGGTAATAGGAAAAGACCCTAGAGAACTAGCTGACAAACACAAGTTTCTATTTAAAAAGAAATGGTGTTTGGAAAGAAAGTCTCATAAAAAAATAAGATATAGATATGGAGCCAATTCAGAAAAAAAAAAAAAAATTATAAGAGTATAAAAATTACCAGACATTCTCTCTGCTCGGTTTTTATCTCAAACTGAAAATCAAACAACTTAATATTCCCCCCCCCTATAAAACTGAAAAAGAAGATTCTACAGCCAAATGCAGTCAGGAAAACTGCAAGCTGCATTCTTACTCATAAACTTTAACTTGCATGCTCATTTGTGGATACATATGGCATGTCCCTTTTTTTTGTATTTCTCCCTTCAAGTAATGCTAGTTAAGATGGCCTCAATTTACGTAAAGCAACCCATAGACCATAGTCCTTCTACAGTACACAGTGATCTTCAAGTTTAACAACACTGTGCAAGGTAGAGATGGCCATTCTCATATGCTGCAGATGTTTACAAATGTTGGCAACCACTATTTCATAGATAACTGATAGTTAATTTCCCCCTCATGAAACTTGCAGATGTCAATGAATTTTCTTCAGTGAAATTTATATTTAATAGTATAGTTTCATTGAATGGCATGCCAACCAATATCTTTAAAATCATACAGGGTTTTAAAAACCTGTTAATAATATATTTCAAGAAATAGTACAGTTGGATACAAACCTCTTCAGCACATTCTGTCATCTGTTTTCCCCTTCTTCCTACACGGAATCCATGATATTTAGGAGCACTGCATATATTATCATCTTTTTCATCCCTTACAGAGTTACTGTTCCTCTGGACTTCTTTTTTTTTTTTTTTTTTTCCTCTGAGGCAGTATGACATTGCAAAAATGACCCTCTTTGCTGTTCCTCAGAAACTTCTTGCAAGTTCTAGTGCCAAATATGTGAACAAAAATGACAGTGTGAGCAGAGATCTGCAGAGCATGGCACACATTCAGATCATGCAGTTAATTCTGAAACTATTTATCCTTTCTCTCTGTAGTTTGCATATGGCTACAAATAAATAGACCGGAATTTGCAAGAGTGGTTATACTAATGTATTTATTTTGCTTTGAAAATATTTCCCCTGAACTTTTATGGTAAAATGTAGAAGATAGTGGGAGAAGAATCAGTTTTGTCTATTTTGAGATGTGAAGTTTTGTCTCATGTCACAAAAAAATGCTAAAACAGATGGCTAATTTGTCACAGGGGTGTACATATTTTTGTATAGACACACACAAACACACCCCTCAAGCACACAAGATTACTAACAAAGTATTTATAATTTTAAATATTAAACCTGTGAATTCCAAGGAAGCTTAGACTTATTGCAGTAACCAAACCCCCTCAGCTCCCTTTTATTTTGGAAAAGCATGGGATGAAAACACACAACAGAGATATGTTGGACAAAAATGTACCAGGGCAACTCAGCAGTGACCAGTTACATCTTACAGTCTCTTTTGTGAAGCGTTTACCCAATAATTTTTTTAAATAAAGGATGATTTCCTGTTTAATTTAATTATACAAAAGGTCTGTTCTTGAACCCCTGAAAACAATAGAATTTTCCCATTACTATTACAAAAATCAATATCAAGCCAAAATGAATATGCATCTGGATATTTACTCATCTGAACCCAGTAGAAATATAATGTGCAAAATATCACATTATCCTATTTCTGGAAGTGTGCTTACATGCAGTAATAGCCTCCCTGAAATAGGTGCAAGCTGGGCAGAAAAAAACTACTTCAGGAAGATAATTTCCTATATTTTTCCTAGAATATTAAAGACTTCAGAATCCAGCACCGAGCAGATTCTTATTTTGGCTGCTGTTCCATAAATAGAAACAGAAAATGAAAATTCAGTTCACTGGTTGACTTGGATATTTCCTTCTGTGTGATGCTGAACAGCCTGAAGTATGGATGGGCCATGGAGATTAGATACATGACCAACAAAAGATCTTGCAGAAGCAGACAAGGGAACTAAGCCAATGAAGCAGAGATGGAAAAGGCCAAGGAAGCGAAAAGATTATGTTGGGATATCAGAGTGACTTAATGAGAGAATCTTTAATAAAAGCAAAATAACTGAAAGTTATTTTTAGAATGTGAAAATGTTCCTATATATCTATTAGGTTAAAAAAAAAAAAAGACAATTTTGGAATGCATTTAATTATTTCACTTAAGAAATTATTTAAGAAGTTCAATTATTTTGCTTAATAAAATAGTCCACAACATCCTAAACCAAAGCAGGAAATGCAGGGTCACTTATTTTTGAATTGCTGAAAAAGCTTACTTGTGGCACTTATGATCTATGACAACTCACAATTTATGAGATAATTTATAAAATCCCATATTTAAGCACAATACAGTATCCTTTATTAGATGATAATGAACTAAATAAGGAAATAAATTCTGTCATATTATGTTGAGCTTCCTCTCAAAATGTCTTGTAAAGAAGCAAGAGCTTGATATCATAACAATAATGTATATCCTTGCAAGGGAGTGGAGATAAGAACAAATATCTTGGTTTGGCTCTAAGAAGAACACAGTAATTTCAGATAAATACAGAAGCTCCTGACTTAATTCCTATTTTTATCCCAAGATTTCTTTTCTTCCCATTAATTAATTTTAATTTATAGACCCAAAGAATTTTTGGAAGTGCCTTTGTACAACAGCCTATTTCAGAAAATTGGCACCCCATCAGAGCTGCCAGCAGCCATTGCTTTTATAAATATTTGCATGAACAATTAGAATAAAATTATTCCATACTGAGCTGTCCATTTTATTAATCTATCCAGCTGATAGATTAATAGTTTTGGGGCCCTTATTATTTTTTAAAATATTTTGAAATTCAAGAGGAAAACAAAACTAGAAGCTATTTTGATGAATTCTTGTGCACAGATTTTTGTCATTACGATTCTTTCAGGGACATAACTTTTTAAAGACAGAACATTTTTGTACCTGTATGCTGGCATGGAATACAGGTTATCAAAGAGCCCCAAATTTAGTGGTTTTTGTTTTTTTTTTTCACTCAGAATGCAGCAAAACAGTCTTCAATAAAGACTCATTCTGAACTAACTTAATTCTCAGATTTCACCCTGCATGACTGTGAAGGGTTGAAGAGTCCAGATTTAGATGTCTGACATTTAGCAGAGGTGTACTCTAATTTTCTCTCTTTTTTTTTTTCTTTTTTTTTCTGTCTTCTAAATGCAGATGTGGGAGAGATGTTTATCTTTTTCTATTGATAGATTCTTAGTAAAAGTTTTTATACAGTCAGTTTCAGAGCCTGAGCGACAGGCAGTGAATCTTGGAGAGCCCAGTACTCTGGTGTGTTGTACATTCAGGGATGTAAAAGATGGAATTTATGACTAAAAATATTTTCGTAAGGCAGCCATATTCAACCCTAACTTCATAATTATTTGTGCACAATGTAAAAAAAAAAAAAGTATCTATTACTCATACTATTTTATCAAATAAACCAAATGGAGATAGATCTCTGACCACTTTTATTGACAATGACCATTCCTGAGTATCTTCAGGACTCAGAGGAATATGCATGTTTTTCAGCCGTGGGAGGTGTGTAGACAGAAAATATGAATGTATTCCAAATTCACAAATTCGTGCAAGGTTCATCTCCTCTTACAATTTTAAAGGCTTCAGTTTGTAAAGAATGCGTCTATAACACCCTTTAGCACCTCTCACTTGGTGACCCACGATCAAAATTAGAAATAGATTAGCAAGGTACAAATCATTCCAGACAAACATGAATACTTTGTTTTGATAAAGTGATGAAACCAGTTGATGAGGGGAATGAAGTAGATGTGATATATCTAGCTTTTATTAAAGCATTTGATACAGTGTCAAACGAAATCCTGCTCACAAAATTAATTCAAATTGGCATGGATATGAACACTGTCACGCAAAATGAAAACTTGCTGAAGGACTGCAAACAGTGCACTGATAAACGGCAATATATTCAGCTGAATTTACAGCATGTAAATGAAATTCAGAGATAATACTAAATTCATTTGGGAGGTGTTATGAAAACCTCCAAGGGAAGAGATTAGTAATATGCACATAAAATACCAAAATATTTCACAGTTCCATAAATTTTAAGATCAGCAGGAACTATAATGATCATCTAGTCTGACCTCCTGCATAGCACAGACTACAGAATTTTAACAAGTGATGTCTATATAACTTCAGTATGAGTAAGGCTCTGTATTTGAGAAATAAATCTATCATCAATTTTAAAACTTTACATTTTAGAGAATTCATCATGACCCTAACTACATTGTTTAAATGGCTAATTATCTTTACCAGTACTTAGAAAATTGCACCTTATGTGAGGTACAGAACAGAGCTGTTGCAACTGGGTATGGTTAAGAATATACAACCTCTAGCAAGGATATCAAGTAGAAAAAAGCCTGGCAAAACACAATATGAAAAAGCCTTTGGGATACTGAATTGTAACTTCAATTGGAATTTGGCCTTTCCACTGGTCACAATGCATCATGACAAGCGTTTTGAGCTGCAGAGATGAGTCATACACCAAACATATGATCTCATTGATGATGTATAGTTTTCTGGCAGTCACTGAATAAAGATATAGGTACTTTGGAACTAGCTGCATCTACATGGCGGTTTTAGATTAGACAGGAGTGTACTTTGGAAGTAATATTTGTCTGATCCCCACTCTCTGATTTGCATAGAGAAGCAATATCAGAACAAAAAAAAAGGGTTACTTTCACATAATTTTGGACAGGAAGATGGATGCAGTCTCAAGAGATTTGAGTCTGCATAACAGTAATTCTGGAGTTATGCTTCAGAACAAATCCAGTGTGAGTATCAGGTCCTCAACATCAATGTTTTTGCTGTATGCTTTAATGCCTCTTATTTCACTCCACCAGCTAATGCAGACATTTCTGCAGAAATATTGACTCTGGGACACAGTTCCAAGAAAAATTAAGTTTAGGAATTAAGCAGTGATTCATTCACTTGAGCATTATACACATAATTACCTTTTCAGCTTGTAAAATAGGGGATATTGCCATGTGCAGCTACATACACCAAAAATAGAGCAAGTATTATTTCAAATTATCAGTGATATAAGTTCGTAAGAAATAAAGTTAAGAAGGGATGTTTCATTTGAACGTCTGTATAAACTTTCTGGCAAGGAAGTGTGATTACTTTGTCAAAATGATGGCTAAGGGAAGTGTGGCAGCCAAATCATATAGGGCACTTAAAGCTCATCTGGACAAGAGACATTGTAGGAAGTAATATTTCAATGTCACGGAAACAGAGTGAATTACTAGTTGGAAGGGTTCTTTCCCTATCTGTGATTTCCTTGAGTACATATGTTCATAATTAAATATTAATCTATTTCAACAGTGGGTGATAGGAAGCTGTAATGCAGCAACATAGGCCAGCAACCAAGCACCACACAGCCACTCACCCATCCCCCATCAGCAGAATCAGGGAGAGAATTGGAAAGGTAAAAACAAGAGAACTTGTGGGTTGGGATAAAAAACTGTCTAATGGGGAAAGCAAAAGCTGCTTTGCAAGCAAAGCAAAACAAGGAATTAAATCACTGCTTCCCATGGGCAGGCAGGTGTTCATCTCCAGGAGAGCAGGACCCCATCACATGGAACGATTATTTTGGAAGACAAACGCCACCACTTCAAATGTGGCCCCATTTCTCTTTCTTCCCCCCAATTTGTACACTGAGCATGATGCTGTATGGTCTGGAATATCCCTCTGGTCAGCTGGGGTCACCTGTCCTGGCTGTGTCTCCTCCAGCCTCCCATGTGCCCTCTGCCTCCTTTTTAGGGTGTCAGTACAACAAGCAGAAAAGGCCTTGGCTCTGTGTAAGCCTTGCTCAGGAATAAAAAACCCCTCTATATTATCAACACTATCTCCAGCAAAAATTCAAAACACAGCCCTATAACAGGTACTGGGAAGGAAACTATCTCAGCCAAAACCAATGAAGTGGTTCCTTTTTTTAGATAATATGAAATAAAGCATTTCAGTGCTTAAAATTAGGAAAAACTAAACACATTTAAACGCATTTTTTACTTCAGTCTTTTTCCTGCTCCTCAGCTATTAAATTCAATAAATACCTGGATATGTGTTACACCTCATATCTACTAAAATATTTTTTGTGACAGAAGTTTTCTAGAACATGTCTATAAATATATATTATAGGTTCCAATACAAGATAATAGAACATGGCAAATCAATGCAGGCATTTTGAGTCTTTGTCAGTATAAACCATTTTCTTCTTAATTCTCCCCTTTCTTCCTGGGGTTGACTGGAAGTCAGCCCTATCTATCAAATATCAGTAAAACGAGCAGTAAAATGAAGTGAAATACTGAGGAGATGTGGGAATGGAGTAACACACAGTGCGTTAGTGAGAGTAGAAGCAAATAATCCAGAACTGAATTGGCAGGTAAAAATATATCATTCTTTCTAAAGAGCTAAAAAAAAAAAAAACATCTGATAGTTTTCATGATCTGATAGATCAATTTCAAGCAAAAGAAGTCTGGGTCAGNAAAACCATCTGATAGTTTTCATGATCTGATAGATCAATTTCAAGCAAAAGTCTGGGTCACATTCATTTTACCTCATAAATATCTGGCCAGCTTAGGCTTCTTTTTCAGACACCTGAAAGAAATACACATTTTCAAGGCACAGTTCACCTAAAATTAAAGCAGAAGTTCAAAATATGAAATTAAATGCTACTTAAAAGCACCTATTTCTTTTACAGACTGCAAGAAATATTGGCTTCTCTAGAGAGATTTGCATTTTGCTGAATGAAGTTTCTCTTTTGTAGCAGCTAGATGAATGCAAAAATACTACAAATAAGGAACTCCTTTTATTTTTGATGATGTTCAAGAAGTAAATAACTGAAATATTACAATTTAAAAATCTATGCTTTGCTGTTGCTTCTCGGGTTCAAATTTTGCAACAGCTATGGGAATTCCCACAGCTTTAAGCCAAGAAATTAAGATCAAAGAATGGGAACCCTGGTGACAATTTCTTTGGACAATACTACTTCTGTTTTCATTTGATCTAATAAGTATTTTTATTCTTGCTGAAGCAAGCTACAATCCTTTAAAATGTTGATAAAGCATGTAAACAAACATGAACAATTAAGGAAAAATACATAATTTTATGCCGTGACCTCCAATAGCTCTTTTCATTTTCTATCATAATCAGAAATATTAGTGTTAATGTGAAAACTTCTACTATATCTGTATTTTATTAATATTTGAAATACTAATAGATTTTCCCAGATTTTTGAAATATCAGTTGTTAGAGTCTGTTACATGCTTGACTTGATCAAAAAGTTACTAAAGATAAATATCATCTAAGAAAATCTTTAACTAAGATGTTTAATGAAAATAAGTTCATACGTTTTACTGTGGAGTTTATTTTGTGAGCAAATATTTTATTTCCAGGTGATATTTTAAAGGTGACATTTTATGCATCTTACAGACTTATTTCTGAATTCACAGCTAGAAGTTTTCTGTTCAAGGATTCATCTTAGCTGACATTAGTATGAACCACTACCACTCTTGGTAGAGTGTACTGAAGGTTGTACATTGCTTCTTAAAATGATAAGAAAAAGCTGTGGTATGCCATCCATTCTTTTTCTTATAAGACAATGTTGCAATATATTTTCTATCACATTCTTTAAGAAAATTAAATATGCCTTGGTGATAATCTGTTAGCTTCTTCAACCCATGTCTTATATACAAAGGACTCTTTATAAGATGTTAGCTGCAGTACTGAGATAGCCACAGTTTGGATTTTTTTTTTCTTGTTTTATCTAAGAGAAGATATTTTTAGGATTTTAATCTATTTTTACCTTCATGGCTTTGAAACAATACATTTTATAAAGGAGAACGGGAACAGACATAATTGAAAAAAAAAAGTTAAAATAACTCAAGATGTATACATTAATTGAAAAGTAAGCCATATATATCTTATTTGTACCATTCTAATTTGCAGATACCTATAAATGTACTTTTAAGAGTTTTGATGAAGCTGTAGATTTCTTGTACTGAACATTAAATTTGTGCTTAGCTAATAAAATATTTACTAACTTATTCACAGTAAAGGTACTAAACCAGAAAGTTACAGTAAGAAAGGAGTTTTGTTGTAGTGTCTTCTCTTTTTTTCTCAGCTTTTTTGTCTATCATATTTGTATAATGATGTCAATAATACAATTAGAGATTATGCATTTAAAACGTCAACCATTTAATAGCTTTCATATTATGAAGACAGTGATCCAACAAGAAGTTGAGTAGGAATTTTTTGGAGAAATGTGAGTCTACTAGGTTTGTTTATACATTTTGTTTATACATTTGTTTATACATTTTGCTTCTCATGGAATAAATAATGGAGTAATGTTTTTTTCCTCTCAAATGAGTCCCAATATAAGCTAGTTTCTATTATGTCACATTTTCCTTTTCTGTCGTTCACTTTTGTCCTGATTTCAAATCCAGAAGACCTTGCCTCAAAGGTATGGGTGTCCTAAGGGGAAAATTCAACTTACTATTAACTGACATGTCAAAAATTAAATGAAGGTGTATCAAAAGTGTATGTACACTTCATATCTATAAGACAAACCAAAGCATGTCTTGGGCAAGCCCTACTTTGTTCTCTCCCAGAATTCCTCACTCATGACTCTTGGAAAGTCATGCTTGAGTGTGATTCAAATTACAGTGGCTGCTTCCTTTGAAACAATCAGGGACATAAAAGTTGTTCAGTGGAGTAAAGAATATTATCTAAAGAGTTATAAAAGTTCACATAATCCTACTTCTGCTGCTATGCTACATGCTTTCACATTTGCCTTTGCTTCCTTTAGTACAGCCAAATTTATTAGCACAGTATGGTGAGGTGGAAAGAGTCACAGAGGCTGAAGAGGTAGAATATAGACAGCAGTTATATTTAAACTCTAGTCTGTGGTTGGGTAATCACAAATGTGCAGCAATTGTTAAAGGATTCAGCATGACCCAGATCACAATGAAGGTGAATTAATAAAAATTAAAATATTGATGCAAGCACACAGGAGATCAGTGAGACTCAGATGATACGTAGTTGTTAAAATACAGTAATGTGACCATGACTCTGGCCTTATGGTCCTGTCAGTAAAGTGCCATGACTCTCTTGACAATAAGAAATTATTCCTGTTGTAATTTTAACATTTTGCAACAATCATAGAAGAAAAAGGAAAGAATGAAATTCTATTTTTGTGCATTTTGTACTTGTGGATCTTAGGTCCTTATAATAAACTGAATTTCATGTTCAGATTCAAAATGAAGCCGTTTGTTTTTCCTTGGGTTTTGTTGCTTGTTCATAATAAGAGTATGTTATTTTTATAGAGGAAGACTGATATGTATATAATGATGTAAAAATAATAAGGGTGAGTTTTCACACCTAATGCTCCAAAGAGGATTTTTTTAATGTAACACAAATTATGCGTACTTCAGTATTTATAGTGTGTACATTTATTCCATGCTGCAAACAGCTAGAGAAGGAGCAATCCAAAGGTTCCAAATTTTGACAACTTGGCTAATTCACTTAAGCCAAGGAAACAAAAGCATTTTTGTGCTTAACTGGGAGTTCAAATTTCAGGTTCTAACACATGCAAATATTGGTCAGAAGAGCAATAACAATGTGTGGGCAGGATACATTAACTTAGCAAAAGCACAAAATAAAATGGCATGTTTAAAATCCCTTTCCTTTTCCTGTGATTAACTGCAGATTGCATTTTTGTGTGAAATGATTCTGTGAGACTACCTATCTAGCTGGGGTCACAGCTATAAACCAGGCAATTATTTTGGGTATAGACTTCAGCTTATTAATTTTTTTCAAAGTGAATGTTTCCAGCTATATCTAGCAAAACACCACTTTGCCTGAGTGGGATGAAACTCGTGTCACATGCATATCAGAGGGGAATAAATTAGGCAAAGGAGAAGAACCAGTTCTACCAGTATGAAAAAAATAAGTGAGATTCATGGATAAAAGAGGCAGCAGTCAGGTGCCTGTTTCAACAGTGAGTGTCATGG
Source organism: Promerops cafer (assembly GCA_013398275.1). Classification (NCBI taxonomy): domain Eukaryota; kingdom Metazoa; phylum Chordata; class Aves; order Passeriformes; family Nectariniidae; genus Promerops; species Promerops cafer. The sequence goes on along the minus strand of VZSE01001562.1, from coordinate 2,405,779 downwards.
ATTCCCAGAGTCCTAAAGCCTGTGAGAAACTATGATGGTGTAAAAACACAGAGACTTTGTTATGAAAAAGTACTGGAAAGCAGAGCTTCCATCACGACAATATGTAGTCAGGCTCCTTCATGCTCACTGCTTTTTGTAACCCCCATGAATCCCAGATTCCTTCTAGCATAGCGTGACACATATCCCAAAGATGGGATAACAGATGCCAAATGATGGGGGTGGTGGTGAATTAGGATCTCCACCTTCCATATCCATTGATGTCAGTGGGAGGTGAGAATGCTCTGGTACCATAACATTTGAGGAACTAAATGATTAGATTGTAAAAAATATAGATCCTACCTGCTCTTTTGCAAAGATACTGTACTATGAAATTCAGTCGAATGTCTTGTATGTGCCCTGCCCTGGAAATAATTACATTTGCCATCTGCCCTCAGGGTCTTAAAACTAATTTTGAAAAATTATTTGATTCACAGGTTCTGAATGGCAGGTCTTTACCAATAATAACACATTTGGAGAATTATATGAGGGTGCTAAATTAAACCAGTTCTTTGCAGCTTTAATTGAAGTAGTTTTTATTTTCATTTTCTCTTTAAATTAATTGTATATTAATTATCATAGTAATAAAAAAAATAAAAGTCTCCACTTATTTTTGTTCTGTGTTCTTCAGCTCACTTTAATACACCAGCAAAAAGAGAATAATTCTAGTTATTTTAATGAATATTCTGAAAGGAAATTATTTATCTGTGTGAACCACACACATAGCTACAACTCCTCCTGTGACAGACTTTGAACTTACGTTGTCTTTGTTTTGTTCTTTAGGAACACAAGCACATACACACACACACACACACACACACACTCAAATATTTCACACAATAAAAGAAAAGTTGTAGTGGAAACAAGGCAGCTCCTTGGAGAGTTGGTCATTGTAAGATCTAGTGGATTAAGAATACTCAATTCCTAGTTCTTTAGAGGACTACTTCTCAACACAGGAGTGTTGCCTCCTGGAGAGGAGTGCAAATAAATCCCTTAAATTTTTTTTTTTTCTTCTTTCCTCTTTGTTTTCAGTTGAAACTCAGCAAAGGCTAAGTCATAAAGGCTCACCATGTGAAGAAAATGAGGAGGTAAGCAAGATAAAAAGTAAACCAAGGCAATATGACAGACAGAGGTGGCTATTTTGTGCCTTGCAATTTGTAACATCAAACACTGTTTTGATTTCATTTATCCCTATCACCATCTATTAAAACTCATGGACTGATTTGCTCTACTTTGAATAGAAGTTAACTAAACAAGTTTAGAGTGTCCTACTGTAAAATCAAATAGATGTGTATCCTTATATTATTTACTATATATTTATATATAAAGATGTATTCATTTTTCTCAAATAAATATAACATCAGACAAGCATAGAATTAAGCACTGCTATTTCAGCTGATCGTTTGTGTTCATATTAAAAATTCCATGTAAACAAATTCCTTTCATTTTCTACAGCCTGTGAGTGAGTTCATGCCTAAAAGGGTAAACTTTAACGCAGCAAAAGATGGCACTTCAGAGGTCTTTATAAGTATAGCTTGAAAGACTTCTGACTGCACACTGCTTTCCCTCATGGAACAACATGGCTTTCCACATAAACCACACATTGTTTGATCTTGTTCATGACAACATGCATGCTGGTAAGCCGGGAACATACATTAGAAGTAGAAAAATATAACCCGCAGTAACAAATGTTGAATAATTAAAAAATATAAAGATACCTTATAAGTAAGGAATATTCTTTACCCTCAAGAGTACTCCTGTTGTGAGGATGGCATATGTTTACACTGGTGAATGAACAGGACAACAGTAACCCTAAAAAGACATGTTTGGTGCCAGACATACAGATAGTTAAATAATAAAACAGTAATTTAGTATTCACAGCAGCACCTGAAATTCCATTTATTTACTTAACATGTATGTATTTAACTCCTCTCTGCTTGACACTAAAGTTTGGATTACTGGCTGAAAATACTAAATTAAGGACCACATAATCAGTAAAGGTTCTTCTCACGACCTATCACAGCTATATTGTCTGTAACAGACTTCTAGTTTATCAGAGTAGCTTTGGAAGGACTAGGTTTCAATGACATTTTCCAAAAAAAAAAAAGCTTGAGACTTTTTAAATGTAAATATTCATTATTTTCATTTAATGTCTTTATCACATTTCCATTAAATGGGCTAAGAACAGCTACAAATGCAACCCATCCACAGGTGCAAACCTGTGTTGATGGAAATACATTTTGAAATCTGCACATTTCAGTCAAATAAAACATATAACTAGCCTTGATTACTGCTTGTGCTGAACCACTTTCTTTTTCTTCCTGAATAGTCCTTGTATTTATATTAACTTATTCATAGTTTGTCTAGTGAGAAAGCATCTAAAAATAACAAACCTCAGAAACTTTGATTTTTTTCCTTAACAATTTTGTGCATTTGTATTCATATACATGCTTATTCCGAATTCATGATCTTGGAAACAAAAGTTTCATGAGCTAAAGGAGACAAAAGTTTATTTGTGACACTTCTACTGATTGTATTTCAATTGGTGTCAACACTACTCTAAGTTTTCATTTCACAAGCATTGTTGTAGGCACATTTGTATCCAAACACTTACACTAGGATATGCTGAACCTTTGATTTCCCTCAGAATTGATATCCTAAAGATAACAATGAAGGTGTTTTGATTTTGTTTTTTTTTAAACTAACTGTAATAAGTTGCTCCTGTCTCCTCTTCCTCTTGAAGAAAAGCTTCTCCCAGGTGGGGGATATATGATCAGAAACAAAAAAAAATTTTTGGTGACCTGCTGTAGGAAGACGTAATGTCTCACAAAAAAAAAAGAAAATATACAATCTGAAATATTAATAGTCAAGTTTTCAGATGGGTAATAGATGGACATAGGGAGAGGGTAGTGAGTGAACCTAAGAGAAAGATGTTTGCATACGAGGAGGGAGGGGACAAATAACATTTTCTTCTGACTTGAGACTGGGAAGCTTTTTTTTTATAAAAATATCAGAAGAATATGCTCAAACTGGAAGAAATGCAAAGGAAATTAAATTTTCATTAAAACCTGCAAGACTTTACAGCCCTTCCCTGAGCATCAATCAGGTATTCCAAGTTTATATGCTAGGCATGATATTCTGTATGGAATATCCCCTTGGCCAGTTCAGGTCATCTGTCCTGTACATGTCCCTTCCTGGCACCTGTTCACTGTCTGAGCATGGGAAACTGAACAGTCCTTGACCAAAGATAAGCACTGATGAAACATCCTTGTGTTTTCAACATTATTCTCATACTAAATCCAAAACACAATGCCGTTCCAGCTCCTAGGAAGAAAATTAACTCTATCCCAGCCAAAACCAGGACACATGCACTGGAACTTTCCTTGAGGAAAATGAAGACATTAATTCATTTAATGATATTTGGCTGTGATAGAAAGTAGCTATAGAAAACAAAATTAATTTTGTTTTTTCATGTGTTTTCAACAGGAAAATAATGCTGTGGTTATTTATTAATAATGCCCCATGTGGAAGAATGTGAAAAGCTTATCATGCATATTAAGACAAGACTTACACTATCTTTTACAGAAAGTCTTGTTAGGAGCATGATCTGGAGAGCAACTATAATGAAAACATGTCAACTAATGTGCACTTTAGGCAGAACTGCATAATGAAAAGAAATCTTTAGGAAATAATTTGTTGAACTCTTTGCTGGATCTTGGACTACTAAGAAGCTTTTGTAACAGATTAAATTTTTGTATCAGTAATGCAAGTCACAATAAAAATCCTTGCATAGGTATATATGCATGTGGAATCAGAAAAGAGAAGAAAACACAGCCTTTCATGAATAACACTGTGTACCAATTCGATGTGTGTTTCAAAGAGGATGAAAGCAAGATACTGTTTAAGCTAAAAGCAAATTTGCCTACAGATTGTAATACCAAGTTGCCATTCAGCTGAACCCTTTTTGACCATGGCATGAAGCTGAGTCAGGGAAGGTTTAGGCTGGAAATCTGGAAAAGGTTTTTCATCCAGATGGCATGAAGCTGCTGGAACAGGAAAACAGGAACAGGGTCCCCAGGAAAATGGTCATATCAACAAGCCTGGCAGAGTTCAAGAAGTATTTGAACAACACGCTCAGGCACATGGTGGCACTCGTGGGAATGGTCCTGTGCAAGGTCAGGAGTTGGACTTGACGGTCTTTGTGGGTCCCTTCCAGCTCAGCATATCCTATAATTCTAAGATTTAAGTATCTGTATAAAATATATTTTGGCAGACTAGCTTGCTTTTTTCCTAATCTTTTTAGCTATTGTTTTAATAATTTTTCTTTGGCTTCCACCTTTATTGAGCTGTTAATGTTTTTATGTACTCATCATATTTTATGAATAGAATAAATATATCTTCTTTATTGTGTGTCACTGTCTGCCACTTTCTATTTGGACATCTCTTTCAGGTCCTCTTTTTAATTTTTTTTTTTCATATTTTTGCCTGTATTTTATCCACATTTTGTCTGTATTTCCTCACTCTGAAGCTGTTTTATCTTTATTATAATTTTTGCCAGGTTGATAGCTGGTTCAGCTTCTATGGTTGCCTTCTCTGTACTACAGATATCATAGAAAGTGAATTGTATTTCAATTGCAAGCATACGTGTATTTCCCTGTAGTTTCCACAGCAGGCAAGGGCCCAAATTTATGCTTGTAAAGATGCATGCAATTAAAAATAAGCAAACAAATGTCTTCTATTGGATATATGACAGCTCAATTAACAGGCAATTATTCAGATTGTACTTTATTTTTGTTCTAAGAAGAATCAGCGTCACAATTAAATTATACATCACTCTTTAAGTAAACATAGACTGTCTGCCAAATCTGCCTTGCATAAAGATAATGCCTAGAACTTCATCTATCATTTTTCGACTTCCAATGGCTTTAGAATTTACATTGATAATAGCAGCTGTTTTTTGTGAGAGATGTTTCAATTTTGCTTTTTTTTTCAGTTCGTTCTTTAAGGCCTTAAAATGGACTCAAGATTATTTCTGAAAAAAACAAGCGCCTTTCTGTGACCAGGAACAAGCTTCTACCATAGGCAATCTATGACTCCCAGTGGTTTTGATTGATTTTGCTGATTTTTTTTTCAGCTTTTTTGTTTTGTTTGGTTTTGTTTTCTTTTTTATTTACACAAAAAATGTAAAGCCTCCTTGACCGAGTTCTCAAGTATTTTGATAAATTTCACTGACAAATAAATAAAATACACCAACAAACTACTTCAGAAATGCAGTATCTTCTCACAAGGAAATTGGGATGACTAACCAAAAAGCAGGTCTTACATGTGACTACCACTTTGGATGCAGATTCACAAAACATGCACATGGGCCACACAAAGGCCCCATAAGTGAAGAAAAATGGGAAAATAGTATTTAGAGGCTGTTTGTAAATGATAGTGCAAATAGAAGAGAGGTTTTGTGCAAAAAATGAAGAAAACAGATTCTGTATCTGAAACTCCATGATTTATACCTGTTGCTTGTTTGGAAATCTGTGAGCCCTATGAGGAGCAGCTGAGCGAGCTCGGGCTGGTTAGCCTGGAGAAGAGAAGGCTCAGGGGTGACCTTATCACTCTTTACAACCACCTGAAAGGAGGGTGTAACCAGGTGGGGGTCGGCCTCTTCTCCCAGGCAACCAGTGACAGGACAAGAGGAAATGGTCTCAAGCTGAGTTTCAGGATGGACATCAGGAAAACTTTTTCATGGGAAGGGTGGCTAGGCATTGGAATGTGCTGCCCTGGGAGGTGGTGAAGTTACTATCACTGGAATTGCTCAAGAAACGATTGAATGTGGTGATCAGTCAGAGGCTGGACTCAATGATCTTGGAGGTATTTTCCAAACTTAATGATTCCATGACTCTATATCATGTTTTCTGGCATAAATGGACTCTATTGTATTTCAATGTGGTCTTGAAATATGTTTTATGGAAATATAATCTTTAAAGAAATTTTGTTCATAAATGCAAGCATTGATTTCTTTCTGACCTGCAGTAACAGAGCAAGGGATTTATTCAACTACATGCCTTCCTACTTCTAGTATTGTGATAGATTTTTTAACTTCCTGAGACAAAATACGTGCTGAAGTCCACAAATGAATGTATCCTGTCTTGTTTACAGCCCTTAAATTACTAGGAAAATGGTTTATAACACTAAGACTAGAATTTTTCTATTTTATTAGTGGGCATTGTAAGATTTTTTGTGACTTTCACCTTAGCTGACGGATTGCAGGCAATCTCTGAGAATTTTAATGCCTACTTATTTATTTATATTGCAACTAAAAAATAGTTATTCTAAAGACTTATTTATTTGTTTGATCTTGCACTTTTCAGATTAGTCTCTGGAATACTTTTATGTTATGTGTCTCTGTGTATATTTAAAATTGAAGATGTGGCTAATTTTGAGTGCATGGACAAAATTAACAATCATAGCTTTCTTGTGTCTTAAAAGACAAAGCTTTTTCTTTAATGCTATCAGCATTTTTTTGAGTGCAAACATGAGACAATCAGAAAACTTGATTCTTAGAAGCTGCACATTGAACATGCTTGAGGGGAGTCCCTGTACAGTGTCAGGGTTAGAGTTATCTCTTCTTAAAATATTATTCTGCTGTGTTGAAAAAAATTATTTATGTATTACATTATTCAGCTGAAAGGATGTAAGAAAATTTCAAATAAAGCCTGGCAGATTGTGAGGAAATAATCTTCTGAGAAGTTACTAACTTAGCAAAAGTTCATAAAGATGAAGTGTTGTTGACCCCCCCACTAACACCACCAAAAGTGGTGAAGCAGCCTCTGGCTGGCAATGAAAATTCTTAATTACCTCACTGTCTGTGAGTTGCTTTGAGGAAGAACACAGTTTGCTCTAACATACTGTATTACTTTCCAGTATCCAGCCTAGTTTTGTATTATGCGAGTTTATTGAGCAATAGCTCAGGGTCCTGATATAAAATATAATGTACACAACCATATGACGGTTAAGCTCAGAAATCTTTCTATGTGCATTTAAAAATGAATAAAAATATAAAAGAAGAAACTTCTGAAAGGTTCATATAAAAGACAGATTAGTAGGTCTTTCACACAATATTTTGTCATTGGAAGATAAGCTGTGGCAGAGGTTAATTTTGCTGTCCATAAAGGTGCAAGCTGCATGTAAAAATCTCAAAGGAGGACCTACATTTTGCATAAAATTTCAATATATTTTGTTCTTGCACTGACATAATCATCAGTCTGCTTCCAGTATATTTCAAATTATCTGACATTTCAGCTATATGTTCATAAACTTATAGATCTAGGTGCTCCTTTAGGTGGTTTCCAGGGAGGTTATAGCCTCCAAGGTGTTAAGAAGATTTGCAGCTTGGGACACAACAAAGAAAGAAATGGAAGAAATGAAAAGCTGACTGTAAATGTGAGGCAACAATGGGAATAGAGAAAAAAGCAAAATAAGAAAAAACTTATGGAAAGGAGAAAAGAAGAACCATGTAGACATGCGCAAAAAGCAAAAGACTGCTTAGATTATACAGGAACAGAAAAACATATGGTAAGCTGATGGTTAGAATGAAGTGAGAACAGGGGCAACACAAAAAAAAAAATCTAAAAGGGAAGTGTGTGAAAGAAAATTTGTATGAGACTAAGTGGTAAGCGACAGGAGAGAAACAGGCTAAAGGTAAAAACTTGGAATACCAGAAGAGGACACAGAGACTAAAAATAAATTTAGAAGTCTTCTGGTAATTAATCCCAATTTCCAGAGAGATTTTTTAATCGTTTCTCCTCAGATCTTCTCAAACATTTTTGAAAATCATCTTTGTGTTATTTCATTCATGTTTTAGACTAACTTAAACTTTGTCATATTTAATTGGTAAATGGTTTCTAAAGCTAACTACAGCATTTTAATTTCCTCTCAAATAGATAATATTTTGTCAGCTCTCTAATAGATTTGTTTACTACATTGACACCGTACAAGAAAAGTAAAGCTTTTGATGGTAGAACTATTCCAATGCCTTCCTCCTTATTTAAATCCTGATATTTGAATAATAATCAGAGGGGAGGGGTGGGGGCAGGAGATAAGGAATATAAGCAAAGTTATAGTTCATCACAGATCACTTTGCAAGAAAGTCACTTTGCAAGAAATAGAGTGGAGCAGGAGCACTTTAAACAGTGAGGACAAACAAGAAAATGGTTGCGTGACTCTATCACCAAATATACTGTTATTTAATTGACACAGTCTATGAAAGCCTTGCCTGCGGATTTTTTGGAAGTGAGTTCTGTTTAATTTATGGTTTCAAAAAAGAAGATGAAGACTGCTGTTTTGACAGGGCTTTGTGACCCCTTTACAACAGCTGTCCATATAATGCTCAGACACCGCTGAGTTGCTAACTTAAAAATAATGTCCTGAGACCACTTTGTGAGGGCTGAGCTCATTAGCTTGCCACAAAAGGAATCAGTATCAAATGTCTGAAAGCATTTTGCCTTAATCCATTTGCAACTGAAGGCAGAATCTCTTTACCATTTGGTTCGAAACTGTAGAGATAAGTATTATTTGCTAAACCTCAGTCCAGTGCATGATAAATCCCCTTGACATCAGTGGGATTCAATTAATTTCATGAAAGTGTCAAGACTTTTTTCTTTATTTGTTTGAGTAGCTTACACATCAGTAAGAGAATGATAACTTTAAATCCATTGCAATCAGATATTATTTTTCTTCAGACAAAGCAGATGGTCAGAGAGAGCACAAGGAAAAATCCTGAACTTGTTACTTTTTGGCACCAAGCGCTTAGATAAATGGTGGTAAGCTGCCTCAGTCTTTCACTGTATAATGTAAATGCACATGTCATCTAATTATTCTCCAGCCTAGTGATTAAAGAATTACCTTAAGCTCCGGCAGATGTGAGTTTGAATCTCCTCAGGCTCAAGAGAAAACTGAACACTGGCCTCCCACTTTTTTGGTAAGCACACTTTTCACACCACTTACATCCCTCCCTACATAGTCTCTTTCACCGCCTCCCCAGTCTACTTTGTTTCTCATAAATGTCTAGCTTTAGAGGAAATCTCCATCTGAAATGACATCTAAACAAATCCTCAGATCTTTGGAACAATGATGATTTAGAATACACTTTTACTTCTGTTTTCTAGGCAGCCCTCCTTCCTTGAATCGTCATTTGCCAGCACCTCCTTCTCTAAGTCCAGCATAATTCTGGATGGAATTAATCTAAGCAGCTCTGCATCCCACTTTTAAAGAGACGCATGCTTTTGCCTGTGAGCTGAGTACCAAACTCCCTGCACAGAGTCTTTTTGCCACACAGTCTCCCTTTTTAGCAGCTGTTCTGATTCCAGAGTCAGAAGCCTGATTCTTGTCCTTTCCAATAAATCAGAAACTGTCTCAGCAAAGTAAACTTCACTGCCAGAGACTGACCCCTAACAATTAGGTGGTACAGCTGTATTTGAGAGGGCAAAATTCCTTTGGCAAAGCTGCGATTTATGGCTGAAAAGATTCAGGATCAGAAATGATACTTCCTGCAAATATGCAAACATTTCCCACAATAGATGTAATTGTGTTCAACTACCATACTTCCAGCTTTATGAAACTGGACAAAATCCAGGTTTCTTTTGAGGTCATAAACGTGCTCTATGTATTTGTTTCACTAGTTTATAAATGCTTGTTGGTTAAACTCTGCCTCTTTTACTCTCCAGCACTTAAAATATTGTCTTCCTCCATTGCCTCTTCAGTCCTGTCCATCTTCAGTATCTCTTACTCTGTGCCTTTATCCTTAGGCTCTTCTTTCCCCTTTTCCCATTCTGTTTTAGTATTGACACTTCAGTCCCCTTCTGGGAATTTATAGCCTTTGGCTACTCTTCTAAGTCTTTGCTCATCTCCCCATGGAGAAAAGGAGTAGGATGGGGCTTAAACTTAATAGCTGGCAGGAAAAAGAGTATAGATATTGCATATCTTTCTTTTAGCTGATGACTGGGGAGAAAAAGTCAGAGATATCTGCTGAGAGGTGTATAGGCAGAAAGAACATCTGCTCAAAACTTGACACTAAGCTTCTGAATATATTTTCTTTGCAGACTTGCTAGGGTGTGCAAGGAAACAAGGGAATCAGTTAAAAGGCAAACTTCTGTCTCTCTCACATCATATGCATGGGCACAGGAAATCTACTGCTAGTTATTAGCGCTTTCTCAGCAGCTCTAGAAAGTCTTAAGAAAGATGATGGTTGATGGGATTAGTCTTCACCTTTGCTTCTTGGAGAACATTTGAATCAAAAAACTCTAAGTAAAAGCAATTAGTCTAAATGTTTCTAAGAAAATATTTAACAAGGTACACGCACCATGTTCATTGAACCTGTATTACTGACATGTCCTACCACTTTTGCATCACAACACAAAGGATATCTCTTAACTTGATCAAAGCTACGCCTCCAGTTTTTCTCTGAGTAATGAAATACCATTTTTTTCAGGACTTTATATATTCAGACCGACCCAAAGGAATTTCAGTCACAGTTCCTACTAAGGACAATTTTAGTCTTTTCTGGTCAGGATGTCAACTATTATTCACTGAAGTTTTTTGTAAGGTATTCTACAACTATTGACTCAAAACCTGACATTTTTGAGCTTTTATGCACCACTTTCCAGAGTACAAAGCAGAAGACGCACTACAAACCAGCAATCTGAACAGACTTTCATTCATTTAATTTCAAGAAGATAAATATATAAAGACAACAGTATATGCTAATAATTATCTTTTTTTTTTTTTCCTATGTGTAAGAGCAGTGGGCTATAAATATTAGGAGACTATTAGAATCAGAAATATATTTATAGTCCCATCTGTGTCTGAGAGACAGAAGCAATACTTGTCCTATGGCACTTCTAGAAAATATCATTAAATCATGTAAAAGTGCTGCTGATGAAAAAGTCACAAAGAAATAAAACATTCTTTCTCTTTCCAGGTCTGCTGAAATGAGCCATAATTTTGAGTGGCTTTTGACGGGCATTAGTGCATGTTTTTGTTTGCTGTCCTATACAGGCTTCCTTTAGGCCATCTCACACGGTGATTTGTGCTAGGATTACAGGAGTGCAAAGGGCCGAATCCTGCCACAGCTTTGCTCCACAGTTTGCAGAATTCTGACACCAACCTACATTCGGTCACATCAACCTGAAAACCTGAGTGACTTGATTGGGAAATGATGCCAGTGTAGCATCCAGCAGCAGTGCCAATTCATTGCATGCACCTTCAGGCTTTTTTTGGAGTGCTCTCAATACAGCTCCAAGAAGTGATGAAAACTGTAAAGGGTTATTCAGAGTGGCCTAAAGTTATTTGATTATACAGTCCAGTGATGTGTCTCTTTCAGTTATTTAACACTTATCACCCCTGTTTAGGTGTTCAGAGAAGAGTGAGAAGCACTTGGCATTATTTTCTGACAATTTGTTCATAATATCAACACACTACAGAGAGGGTGGAACAATATATCCTATTTTCCTCTCTGTGAACACTTTGGAAATTTAACGAGAAGTTAACGAAGAACTGTGAATGTAAAACAGTAGTAACTCAATGTATCAATATAACATCTTGTCACATCATGGTCTTAAAGTCAAGCAGTTTAGTAGTCTCAAACTTAACTGAATTTTTGTAAGAAGAGTAATGGTATAAGTTTTACACTGTTGAAAGTTTCCAAAAGGGAAGCCTGACATTACATTTCATGGACAGTTGCCATTTTAATTAGTAAGAACTTCATTTGGACCTGTGAAGAGGAGAAGGATATTGGTATGTGTATCCATCTTTTATAGAATTTTTGCATTTCTCCTATGTTAGTACTGAAGAAGTTGAAGTATGCGATAAAATGGACTGTGCATTTGAATCAAATGTGGAGATTTATTCCATCAGCAGGAATATACATGCCAGCAATATTCTTCCTGTAGGGAAGGAAGTAGGAAAAAAATCCATTAGGGTTTGTCACAGCAATATTTATTCTTTTTCAGAACAAGAATTGTGAGTATTCAAATTTTTACTTCTTAAGTTATATTTAGGATTTTTCTATATTTTACTTGTAAGCTGTTATATATGTGCTATCTTTAAAATGCTTTGGCATTGTGTTCAATTTACTGTGCTGAGCTGTCTTTAATCTTCTTTTTACTGTGCAAGAATATTTTCTTTGGCAGCTTCTGGCAATAAAGACAACAAGAACTCACTCAACCCAGTAACAAACATTGAGCTGTTAAAGGGTTTTTTAGGGATCCATGCAATAATTTTCTTCAAAGACTTGCTCAAACTAGCTTTGCAGGTCATGCAGAGAAGAATGACCAAGCACAAAGTGATTCTAGGCCCAGCAGGAATAAAACATGTCCTAGAATCTGATAGTATACACTAAGCTGCAAAATCCCTAGCTCTGAAACCCAGGGCAACTGTAAGCAGTGATAGCAGTTGTCAGTATTTTTAAACACGTGGAAACATTTATTTGCTAAGCACATTTAAAAAGAGGTGAATAAACAGAAAACTTTTGGGAAAGGAAGAGTAAATTCCCTCCAACTAAAACTATGGTAAGTTGCCATTAGTTTTGCTTTTCCCTAAGGCACTAAAAATTAAATAGATAAAGAAGTCTGTGGAATTTCTCTTTGTGCTAAACAGATAGTTTAAATATGATTTTGAATAGAATTATTCTAGTGTGCAATCATAAGCAATACCTGCAAATCAATTTATCCTATTGATTACATTAGAATCATAAATTATCTCACATTGTGGATGGCCTGGGGCATCTGTAATACTGATTAAAATTAAGTTCTAGTTTATTAATGATCTCTAAAATGAAACAAAGTGACATGACAGCCATAGCTATCTGAGATTAATCAGAAAGTACTCTTCAGACTACGAACTACTTTTGATCAACAGTTCTGCAGGAACATGTATTTAACACAATTTACTAAAACAAGTTTGTTATGTTCAGTTCACCAACCTAAAATTTTTACACATATTTTGGAGCCATTCCTTATGTCCAATTCCAAAATGAAAGTCTTTAAATGCACCAAACAATAGAATGTGTGCCTGTGTGCTAGCAGTAATGACCAAACATTAATCCCTTTTCCATGTGTATTACCAAAGGGACAATAATATGAAAAGGGAAGATATATTCATTGCTGGTCTCTTTTCTCTGTCAGCAAAGACAGGCACAACTGTTGACTGATTCTGTAGCAGAACTGCAGCTGGGCACTAGTAACAGAATGGGAAATTTTGTTTACTAGTCAAAATCTTTGCTGTAAGTACTCTGATGAGCACCTGTAGTAACACACTTTCTGCAGGGGGGAAAAAAATGTAAAAAGAAATCAGAATGTTTAAAAAAACAGAGGGCCTGTGTTTTGTTAAAGAAAGGACTCTCCACATCATCGTTTCGTAGTCCTAGTCTAGCCCATTGAACCAAATGAACATGACAGATGAAAGAATATCTTTGTACCTTTACAATTATTCCATAAGAATCCATAGTCTGAGGGCAGGGTATGTTCTCTTTCAATACCTCATATGAATGTCATATTTATAAAATTTCCATTCTCCTAAGGATGCAATAAGCTTTTTCCAGTACTGCGTGTCTTTGAAAAATATCATCATCACTACCTATTTCTCAGGAATTTTCTTTTTAAAATTAGGAATGACTAGGAGCTTTACTTTTTTAATTGCTTCCTGTAGTCCCTGAAACAATGCATATGACATATCCATTCAGGTCAAGCCTATTCTATAATCACAAAATAAATGTCAACAGTCAAAAATAATCCTTCAGGTTATAACTGTGAGCTAGCTGTATTTTATTGTGTTATTCCAGCTTTAAATTGCTTAATACACAAAAGATTTATATATTTTCAAATAAACTTCTGGGTACATGAAAATCAAAAATGTTCACTGTTGTTTAATATTTAGCAGCTTATCCCTTCAATATCACTGATAAACCATGTTGGAAAAACAACCAACACAAAAATATGGGCTTCTCCTCCATCTTTCCATCTGTGTCTGTGGTTAACAGATATACCAGTGACAGACAATGAAGATTTCATTATACACTGCTTCAGGTATGATTAACACTTTCCAGTTTGAAATTCGTAATATATAGGCATAGATTTTAAGGGAGAGTAAGGAAGCTCTAAAATTTAATGCTGAATTTCAAGGCATAGACAAAGTTAGGAACTCACTTCATAAAATGCAGACACATAGAAACTTTGCTATTGTATAGTTTTCAGAAACTAATATATGGGAACACTTTCTAAGTGCCTTTCCTAAGAATAAAGAAAGTATGGTTGAACTCAGTGTTTATAGTGACACTTGTAAGAAAGAACAGAGGTGAGTAATTACATGAAGATAATTGTTATGGCTAGTTTTTATAATTGGAAATTAATGTACTTTATTATCTGCAGATAAAAAACTTACAAAAAAACTTTAAAAAACCCAACAAACATAAATGTAAAATACCACTCCATGAGCTTTTATAGGTATTTTTCACTTTCTCTGTAAGTCTTCAGTTTGTTTTTCCATGCAAATGTGATGAACATTGTGATGTTGTATTACTTCATAAAAATAAGTAAAGAATGTCTTCATTATCTGGATTTCCTGAAATACAGAATTCTTTTTTAAACCTTTTTTGTTGTGAATTATGTTAACACAGTGAAAGAGTTTGAGTACTACTGCGATAAATAAAAGCGCCAGAGAATAACCACAAGCCTGAAATCCTTTCCTCACACCAGTTAGCTGTTCCTTTGCTCCATGACTGATTTGGATTGCTAACAGCATGCTCTTCAAGAAAATATCTGAAGATATTGGCATTCACTTCAGATCTGTTCACAATGGGATAAAAGCAAGTGTTTTTTTTCTTTTCCAAGTCCACCAACACTTATTTCAGCAATGTGTGCATCTCCAAAATCCTCCTTATATCCTGATGCCAGATCCTTGTTTCATCCATTATAAAACAATGATCTGTAATACAACCTCCACATCATGTTACATTCCTTGAACTAAAAAAACCTACACAAAATAATAGTGATGACTATATAAGAGAGCAGCTGCAGTCCAAATGATTTGTAGCATGGATGCAAAAAGTCTGATCCAAGAGAGCTCATTCCTGATCACTGTGAATGAGCCCCTCCATGCTGTGTGATCTAAAGGATGTGATTAGCTAAAAATCCATGCAAAGCCAGATAACTCAGTCATGCATAGCGAATATTATCCTTAAAATATTTTCCAGGAAGAAACAAATAAATAATAGGTTTTTAAAAACACACTGGTAATGGCTAAAGTAAAACATGAAAAATTAGTGACTCAGTATGGCAGGTTAGCATAAAACCTCACTGCTGGCTTCAGCTTCTTTTGGACCCCTTTCTGTGCAGCAAAGCCAGAAAGGCTGTTATAATCTACTCACTGTTACCAAAATTACCAGTCTTTTCTAAAGTAACAATAGCAACACAATAATAACTCTTTTTGTAGAGATACCAGAAAGACATTAGGGAATAGATTAATTTTCAGCATCTGCCACTTGTAATTTATCACACATTTATAAGAGAAGATTCTTAAACTTCAATTAAAAGAATAATGTTAAGCAAATCATAGAGCATAATGTGTTCTTCTGATCTTTGTTTTCATAACTTATTTTAAATTTTTCTACATGTATCACAGCACCATTTTTGAAATGGACTCCTCCTGAAATGGACACTAATCCTATCATTCTTGCTTTGGATATGTTGTAGGTTCTTTTCCCTTTAAGCTAGAGCTTGATATTTAAGACCTACACCTGGCGTGTTTGCACAGCACTTAGCAGAAATACAACAATATGTAGAGTTTTTTCTAATATTGTTTGTTTAGGAAGCAGTCCACAAGAAGACGTGATGTCATAGTTTTATCCTCTGCCATAAAATCCCCCACAAAACCCTGGATTCTGTGATTTGGCCAATCATTCTATGTCAAAATACTATTATTTATTTGTAATGATAATTCCAAGATGGGGGTCAGAGGGGTCATTCACCCATTTGTCTCGCCAAGACCACTGTTCCAGTGACCATCTCTATTGGATTATCTTTGAATGCAGACAATACAACTTCAGTGGTGGATTATTTGTTCTAACTCACAGACTGGTTGGAAAACATGGAACATTCTACTGTTGACAATGGGATCCATCACCTACAGAAAGTTCCGACATTTGATAAAAATTTCATAGTCAATAGAAAAGACCCCCATGTTAGATTGAAACAATTTTCCTCTGTCAGTCTTTAAAAGCCACTCTCTACTTACTGTAGAACCTAATTTATTTAGGGGGACCAGTGTACTAGGCACATGATATCAGAAAAAATGTTAGATGTCTAGATGAAGTACACTAGGCCCTAACTCTGTCTTAAGAAAGCAGATCTGGAAAATACTTGATCCAAATAATGGATGAATATCTACATATATTTATTAATTCACCAAGGGAGTTTTGTTTTTCTATTTAAGTTGCTTTTCAGAAGACAACAGTTCTATATTACATATATACAAGTAGAATTCCCACATCACTGTCATTTTAAACAGTGGAATAACAATGCAAATTAAATCTTGGTACAGTGAGAAGAACATCCCAATAAAAAAAATTAAAATACAGAATATGCTTTTAAATTTATGCTTTGAAAACTGGTAAAAGCAAGTTTCATTGCATTTGCTGTCTATTGGGAGATCTGAATATAATTTTTCCAAATATGACAGCTATTGGATTTTATTATTCCGACTACGATTTGTTCTTTATTTGTCCTAAAGGGACATATTCATATAGTTTGCACAAATGAATCTAATATACATATATAAAAGGAAATAAACAATGACTTATTCTAAAGTTGCGACTGTCACTGCTGCTCTTCCAAAATACTTGACAATACATGCTATTTGTGCTTTTTGTTATGGTAATAACTAAACGTTTGTGAGATTTACAGCACACTTCCCAGTTCCAGATATCATCTCTAGTCTGATACTTGCAAGGTGCACTTCATGGTTTTGGCTGCTAAAGAAGTAATGGGCTAAAGATTTCTCTGCAAAACCCTCGGATGTGTTTTCCTTGTGGTGTTGAGGTGTGGTGATCTCCAAGGAGTACTCTCACCAACAGACAGATTAAGGGTCAGAATAGGATGAGTATGGTCTACAAAATAAAATGGCAATTCCTCAACATCAGGTAACGTATCAACTTCTTTGATATTTATTGTGGTTTTTTACTACTTAAAGTGCATTAGCAAATGTTATGGTTTTTAGGTGGAATGGCTTAAAAAGTGAGAGGAAACTTGAATATTTGTATTTTCCTGGCTGTTACAAACACATTTGCCATAACTTTCTAAAAGGAGGGATGAATGGCATATTCTCTATCACAGCACGTGTGTATGTTTCTTTGGTGAAGCATCAAGGCATGGGATGGGGCAGAGCCCTCAGGACCCACAGTGACAGACTGCAGCTAAACTAGAGAACTGATTCCTGAAAACAGAAAGTAGCATGTAGACAGCAAGTCAGCTTAAGTGAAATAAAGAAGCTTTCCTACAGATGGAGACAGAATTAGGCAGAGCTTGTTACAGCTGGAAGGTGTAAGAAATTTCAAGAGTGATACATTTTCAGACTTTAGTTTCCATCTTCCTCACATGGCTTATTCTGAACAGATTTCTACTTTTGTTCTAATAAAGTATGAAAGGTGGGTTTTGTTGCTCCTATTTTTTGTTTGTTTTGTTTTATTTAGTTTTATTTTTCTTGGCAGTGGTGGTTGGTTGGGAATTTTTTTTCTTTTGTTTTTAGCAAAATGGGATAACAGAAAAATGACAAAACTTAACAAAGCACGTTCTCAAGACAGTGCTTCCTTATCAAGGCATTCATTGTTGCTCATAGAAATTTCTTCTGTGTTGTAGTTATTGTTTTCTATATTGGGAAATGTCTCCATTTCATCCTGTGCCACCCTGCGTGCTCTTCTTCACAACTGACTTCCTGAGTCATTGACTTCTACTTTCACACTGAGATCATTAAACATCTCCAGCATACAAATAAAACCTTCAAATGGTTTCTTCTAAGTAAGTGCATTTTCTCTTTAAGTGGAAGATACTGTTGTGCCTTAATTCAGACAAAATTAACATGATATATGGAGGATTCCTTGTATTATATGTTTCTTATTATAGCTTTAGAATACTTCTGATGTTTTGACCAACTTGTATAGCACAAATGCTTCAAGATGGTTTTTTTTTTTTTCAACAATTATAAAATTTTGGCCTGAAATTCAGACTTGTGTTCTGATTTTTGGTTAGTCTTTCTTACCAATACATTGTCTTTCTAGTTGATACAATTGTTTAGCACTCCTATATCAAAGGAAGCATTAACTACAGAAACATCTCAAGATCTACATAACTGACAGCTTATCACAACTTATCACTGAGCCAAATATGGTACATCAGTAGATTAAATGCAGTAGGTAACCAGGTGGTTGGAATAGCCATATACCACATGCTATTAGGTCTAGGAGATTAACCACACTCATTGTTTTCTAAAGAGCACAGGAAAAATTCATAATACAAAACTGACTCTGCTCTAAGAAGAAAACGTAGATATTTTGAGCATTCCAGATGTTGAAGAAAGACATTGTGGGTATGAGGAGACAAGAGCTGTTAACAGCAGGAATTTGGACTCTAATGAAGCTATCTCTGAGGTCATGGAGTGGGGTGAAGGAGGGGGAGAGACTGAGAGGGGAAGATGGGTTAAGAATTTGAGTCTTTCCCAGTGTGCTAAATACAGGAGGGGGAGAGATTGAGAGAGGAAGATGGTTTAAGAATTTGAGTCTTTCCCAGTGTGCTAAATACCTACCTTTAGAGGCTTCTCCTTTTGCCCTCATTGGCTGGAGACAGAGCCCAGACACCTTGCTTAAACTTGAAGCCTAGAGTTTAAATAGTTGGTTTTAGGTGAGCTACTAAAGAAATGCAGCTATTTCTACCACAGTGGAATGGCTGATACATAAACAGTTCCACTCTGCAGAGAGTAAACAAATATTTGTAAATGTCCACAAATGTGATGCCAACAGTGAAACTACTCCAGACCACAGGAATGTTGAAGGCATCTTTATCCTCCCTCTTTCTGAAACACTGAGAAACCTCATTACAGGTTATGTGATCTCATCTTCAAAGCTTCGGGCCTCACCCCTTTTCTTCAAAATGGAAACAAAACACTTATTAAATACTTAAGACAGCTGAAAAATCTGAGTCTTTAAGTTCTACAACTTCTTTTTAACTATGTTAACAAATGGATAGTGTTATGTGATGAAGGGAAAAATCCTTGAAAAAAAATTATTTAAAATAAATGGGATCTTAAATAAAAGACATTTTAGTCTTGTTTAGTTATGTACTTATTTCAGTTATATCAAAGAGAAAAAAAAATGGTAGTTGAAAGGGACTCGCAAAATATGCAATTAATTTATGTCATGCCATTTACATAGATATAGATCATTAACATTTCTTTCCTTTGTTCTCCTTACATTCCAAGTGTTTTCTGTTCTAACTACTCAGGCAGCTAAGGGCCATAAATGCAATGTGTCTATTTTTGGTTTTTACTAAACTTTTTTATTGTAAAAATGGGTACTAGGATATTTATTTCCTGCATGTTACATATTTTGAGACTATCTGTTTGAAAACATTTCACACAGGAAGAATGTATCAATGCCTGATCTCAACTCCATCTATCCTTCGGTGTTTAGTAAAAAGAGGTAAAACAGAGTTTTAACTTCAGCAGCTTGTATTGATCAAATTGTATGTTCTGATAAAGAGGAACTCTCTTATCAAGGACTTCAAGATTGCTACACAGAGTGGTGATTTTTGTCCCTCACAGAGTAACATAAATTTGACCACGAGCAAAACTTAAGGTGTTCTACTGTTTTTCACTGAAAAAAAAAAAAAAATCTCAAGCCCAGTCCTAAATATATTTGGATCATATATTTACAAAGTAGCACAGTCTTGGTCCAATTAAATAATTTCCAACACTTCAGACACACAAATGGACCTGATGCATTGATACTAATTACATTAGAAACCTCACCTGGATCCCCCATCATTTCCAAATCCAGTAACATTGAAAAAATTCCTGCTGTGTAATCATGACAATTGATTGGTATATTCATAATGCAAAAGTATAATCTAATGTGATTTGTTCTTTATTAATTATTAGAGAAGAAAATTTTGACCCTCTGTAACAATCAGATTTGTCTATGATTTTTTTTTAATAAATAATAACAATAATAAAAACATAGGTAGAGAAATTTACAAATAATGTTGTAAAGAAAGATTTGTTTTACAAACAAATGATATTTTTTTTTTGTAGATTTATGTCCTGTTCACTTGAATAATATGTTTTCATGTACTGTTTGGATATTCA
Organism: Promerops cafer; assembly: GCA_013398275.1. Classification (NCBI taxonomy): domain Eukaryota; kingdom Metazoa; phylum Chordata; class Aves; order Passeriformes; family Nectariniidae; genus Promerops; species Promerops cafer. The sequence goes on along the minus strand of VZSE01001562.1, from coordinate 2,385,343 downwards.
TTGAACTTTACATCATATAGTAAACAGAGAGAAGCAGGTAATGTTGCAGACCTCCAGAGGAATATGCTATCTAGCAGAATTTAGATCTCTAGTACTGAATGGAATTCCTAATTGACCTGTCTCTGACTGACTGATTTGGCACTTATATTATGAGGGCAGTTTCACCAAATAATGAAAAACTAGGTTCATTTCAATAATTTCACTTGATGGTAATTTTGTCTCTTTAAAGGAAACAAAAGATAAGATAGCCTCACGTTAGAAATGTACCTCACAATTTTTTTAGATGAAAAAAGTGTTATTAATTTTATTTTTAAATTAAGAACTGAGAAATTAATTGATATACACATAGTGCCACAAGAAATCAAACACTCCTGAGGTGTTTTCAGGGCTGTAGCCTAGATGACATTTTCTATTACTTCAGTTAGGTAGTTCTACTTGTCTTACTGCTGTCTGAATTCTGTTTGGGTCTTCTGCCTGTTTGTTTATTATAGGACTAACTAGGAATTTTCTTCTTCCAACATGTTTATTTCAGTAGCAATCTATTTTAATGTTGATGCAAAAAAAAATATTTTAGGGCAGGCAATGCTAAGAAAGATATGAGAAAGAAAATGAGAATGAGAAGAGATTTCAAATCAAGAGAAAAGAAAAAAAATCATCACAGAATCTGAACTCAAAACATGCATATATGGGGTAAGTGTGAGAGAATAAAATGCATACCTCACTGCTTTGCAGTACCAATTTCTAATAAAATGCTTTTAATCCCACTCCTACTCTGTATGTGGGGTTTTTTTGGTTTGTTTTTCACTGTAACTACTTTTTTTCCTTTCTTTTTATTGAAGTTTTTGGTCTTTTATTCTTGTAACTAAAGGGGAAAACAAGAACATATATTTGCTTTTAAACTGTTTGTTATTTTACACTACTCAGTCAGTCATCTGGTATTCATCTCTTCTTTAAACTTAGTAGCCAACTTTTCAGCTGCTGTAAACTGCACAGTACTAACAAAATCAAAAGCACTACAGTGATTTTAGTCAGCTGTTCATCTGGTTTCAGAGTTCTATTTAATATCACCTTACAGTAATATAGTAAAATAGCTCTGAAGCTTTTTCTTCTTTCCCTGAAGTTTATACTTGTTTTTCTTATATCAAAGAGAAGCTTCTCTGACACAATATTTTCAGTATTTTAATTTATTAATTTTGCTTTACCATTTGCTTTCTTTTACTGAGAGCCAGCGGGTATTCAACAGATCTTTTCCCTGAGGTTTTCAAAATTATCCTTATTTGTTATTTTACTTTTTCTAGGATGGCTATGGTTAATTTAGAATCCACCAGTTTGTGCAAGCTAAAATTGTTCCTTCAATTGTACATTAGCTTGCATTTCTCAACAGTGATTTGAGCTTGTTTTCATTGCCCAGCTACAAGGCATTAACTCAGCTTCTGAAGCTCCTCATAACTTTCTCAAAACTCAAAAAAGGGTTTTTATCTGAATAATTATCTTATCTTATGATCTGGATTTCTGCTTAAAAATATATATATTATGTTAATATCAACCTTAGTTCCAAAAATAACTTCAAACTTTTGTAGGTCCACTTCTAACCTAAATTTACACTGTTTATTTATTTTCCTTCCAGTATGTTTTATTTCATTTGAACAGTTTCAGTTAAGTTCCAGGACTTATCATTCACCAATTCTATTTTTTCCTCATATCAATTATAGAACAGTAACTTAAAGGTTTTTTATTGCAAGTACAAATCAGATATCTTGCAATTATTTTGTTGATCACTTTTGCTTCTAGCACTTTAAGGTGGAGTATATTATATGCCTTACATACTTTATTTTGGAAGTAATGGGTTGTGAATCAGACTCATTTATTTGCGTAAATTAGATTCTTGATTGGATAATGACTCTTGTGCAAATCTCACATAAGTAGGCAAATATAATATTTAAAAGTAAAAAGTTAGTGCTTAACATAAATCCATCTCACAGTAGGCATTTAAGTGGCTGTGAATTCCATTTTGAAAAAACAATGCCTAAAGCAGAGGACAAGAAACACACAGTGATTCTGAATCATGTCACAACTTTGTCTGTAAATTTAAACCCTGAATTTTCTGTCTGTCCTCATCTGTAAAATGGAAAGATATAAATATATGCAGATTATAGACTGTGAAAGTCCCAGGTCCATGTTAACATGGTCCTGTAGAAGCAGACCAGAGGAGAGCAACTGAGATAATAAGAATTGTGGAAAGAACAGTAAATGAAGAGAGAATGTGGAAAGTTTGTATAGCCTAAGGGGAAAAAGCCCAAAGCCATCGTAGAATCATGGAATATTCTGAGTTGGAAGGGACCCACAAAGTTCATTGAAATCCAACTCCTGGCCCTGCACAGGAGAGCCCCAGTTGTCACAGCAAGTGCTTGAGAGCATTTTCCAAACACTTAGCTCTGTCAGGCTGATGCTGTGACCACTGCCCTGGGGAGCCTGTTCCATTGCCCAACCACCCTCTGGGTGAAGAAGCTTTTCTGGAATTTCAACTTAAAGCTCTCCTGAAACAACTTCAGGCCATTATCTCAGGTCCAGTCACTGGTCACTACAGAGAAGAGATCAGTGTCAGCCCCTCCTCTTCCCCACAGAAGGAAGTAACATTTCTTTACATTGAAATGGTGGTTAAACACTGGAACGGCTTCCTAGAGAGGTGGTCAATGCCCTAAGGTCATCTGTCTTTAAGAGGTATTTGGAAAATGATCTTATTAACACACTTCAATATTTGAGCAGCTCTGAATTAATGGGGCAGTTGGACTAGATGATCATTTTAGGTTCCTTTCAACTGAAATAGCCTATTCTATTCTATTCTATTCTATTCTATTCTATTCTATTCTATTCTATTCTATTCTATTCTATTCTATTCTATTCTATTCATGCTATTCTATATATATTTATATTTATATTTTATTCTAATATTTATCCAAATATTTTGATAGCCTTAAAAAAGCCCAAATCAATTCTGCTAAAATCCTGTAAGATTATTTATAAAATATTATAAGGTCAGCCAAATTTCACACTATGGAAAATCACTGTCCAGTTGGAAAACCTCAGTCATTTGGGGTTTAATTTATTTTGATGCAATAGTTGACATAGAGTCCGGTTGTCTGTATCCAGAGTTCTTGTTAATATTGATTTTTTATACTGTTGAACACACAAAGCAAAAAATGAAACAAAGTGGCTATCCTTTCTGTATCTGTTGTAAGAATAATCCAGCCACAAGTTTAGATTGTTTTTTTGTTTGTTTGTTTTCTTATTGAGAGGGAGTCTGCAGCCAGGCAAGATTCTGGCAAATAGAGCTACTTTTTGCCCTTTTCAACTTGAGTGTGTTACCTCTAAGGGGAGAAAAAAAAAATAAAAAAGGAAAATGAAGAAAGGAAACAATAAAAAAAAAATTGCCTTGTACAGGGAGAAGGTATTGTGTTCAGCCTGACCTTGGCCTGCAACTCTTGACATCAGCTCTGGAAAATGTGTCAGTTTTCTTGCCTGGTTTGTTCAAGTGGTGAAGCCTTACTACTACTGTAAGGCATACTTTACCTACACACACAAACACAAGTACGCTTATTTCTATGAAGTCAGAGGCAACAAAGCTGCCTTTGTGTCGAGCAAATATAATTCTTTCCTCCTTGCATAATTGCTTAGATGTTTTTGTCTGAAATTCTATTCACATTGACACTTCATGTATGTGTGAAACTGGTTTGAATGATGTCTACATTCATTAGTTTTTCCACAGTAACTATTTCCCTTACAAGGTACATGATCCCAGAGCAAAGAAAAGTTAACAATTTAAAACTCTGAGGGTGTCTTTGTTGGGAACAGTATAATTTTTTAATTCACATTCCTTTCACTTAGTTTCTGTAATCCCTGAAGAGAACAGAGTCAAACTTTGTGTTTTAATTAGGATTTTCAGTATTTATGGCCTGCAGCAATGAAAGGAAAAAAAATAATTCTAGGGTTGTTGTGGGAAAAAAAGATTGGGCCAAGTTTGCACTCTTGTGACTGTCATTTACATTTTGTAAGAACAGTTGTAAAAACTGAAAATGGGTTTATGACTCACAGCTCGTGTGCCTAAAAGTAACACACTGAATTTTGCAGGAAATACTGGTATGAAATATCCATAAAAGATGGTGAATTTAGACAAGGAATGATACTCTGCAAGGAAGAGACTGGAATTATAGAAATTATGGTAATTAAGATAAAATTAAAGTTCAGGTATGCAAACTGTCGAAAATTCTGCTGATTTTATAAACATGAAGGTTATAGCTTTGGCACCAAGGGCTGCAGAATTTAATGGTGGCAGCTGAGATCTTGTGTCAGGTAACAGAAGCTTACAAGAATTTAAAATCTGGTATCACTACCAATGTGCCTAAATTCACTACGGGACTGAAATATTGAAAAAGTACATTTTTACTGTCTTTTGCTTTACAATAGAGGTTTATTAATGTGTCAGTTGTAGAGCATTCAGAAATGCCAGATGAATGAAACATAATTTTTCTGGTTTTGCTTAGTTATACAGCTTCCTGCTCTGTTCTTGTGGGCACCTGATTTGTTTGACTGTTTATCGACAATTTCTTGATAGCCACCGTAGTACAAACGGTGTAAGGGGATCAAGATAATCACTCAGTGAACATCATGCAAATTTGGTAAAGCTCTGTGCTGGTTTAATGGAACTAGACCATTTCCAGCAAAAACACCATCACAACTCTCTTTTTAGTGAAGCTTTCTGCACTAAAGAAGTTCACAAAGAAAAGATAAACCCCTCCAATTTAATAAAAATGAAGCAGCAAAGAGTAAGTATTAGAAGAAGAGGAGCAAAAAAATGTTTATTATGAATTCTTCCAGAATAAAGTCTTTTTCTTTTCTATGGGAATGAGAGAAAAGGAACAGGACTGGTTTAGTGGAAGAGTTATGACAACCCTTTTTGGTGGTGTTTTTAACAAGTAAAAAGGTGCCAGTATCTGAAATGTTCCAGTAAAAATAAAAACAAAAAAGAGGGATAAACATTCTGTGCCTGTTCCAGACTCTATTTGCTAGGTGCTCTAGAAGCTATGTAAGAATGTGGGAGGATTACTGTGAAAAAACACACATGAGAAAAGAATCAAAATTTAGAGGTACCGTAAAAGGTAGCAACTAAGCACATACCCACCTTTGTTTTTTGATGCTAATTAGGTGCTTAACTGCTAACCATGTATTTGAAAACTCACACTACACTTTGATAAAAGAGACTAAATAAATACAGTAAAACAAGCAAGTATAATTAACACTTGAAAAGAGAAGATCAGCTATACGCATAGATTAACAGTTCAATATTATCTGAAGAGTGTTTTCTTCCTTAAAAGAAAAGCTAGTGTCTCACTCAAGATAGTAAATTGTCTTTTGAAGCTGCTTTTTAATACTGTAATGGTTTAGAACTAGCAGACAATTTAAGCTGAGAAAAGTGTGATCATGCCTGATGTATTTTAACCCCTCTTCATTTCTTGAAGTGCACACAAAATTTTGCATTTTCCATGATCCATTCAGAAAAATGTCAAGTTAGCAAAACTGAACTCCAACTTTTCAGAAAAAAAAAAGGTGCAACATCGAAAGTATCTATAGAGATACTAAGAGATCCAAAACTCACAGATTCAAAACTGAAATAGAAAACTTCTCTGCCTCAGTTTTCATACAGTTCTCTTAGTATTTGTAGGCTTCTCAGTACCCTTGAGCTCTCATAAATATTTGAAGACACTCAATATTTGCACATATTTGGAAAAAAAAAAAAAAAAAGAAACTAAATCCAAACCCAACAATAACAGCCAGCCAAGCAAATAAAAAAGACCCTACCTTCCACTGATAGGTCTAACATTGAATACCATTTTTTTCAGAATGGCAGTTTCCAAAAGTTTAATTAGACTTCTTTATGACTTTTGACTCCCCTTTGTATGTGAAAATGTCCAGTAAAGCATGGAAGCGTAAAATTAGTGTTTTCTTCCCATTGTTCATCATTAGTTAAACCCAAGTGAGACTTTGCAATTTTTTTTCAGCTCTTTCTTAAAATTTCTGGAAGAAATTTTTAGAAGACGTCCTGTGAACCAGGAGTTGAACTAGTAAGAGTATAATAGGGAAAATAATTTGTTTTCTAATTCATTTTTGCACCTGGGATGAGCCAAGCACAGGACAAGGGAAAACAACAGTTTCTTTTAATATCTAACAGATAAATGAGAGACAGCTGCTGACTCCTACTGAGAACAAGATTCCCAAAAAATTGTTGGAGTACAATAGGACAAAGCATAAATCCTTCTAAAAATTGTCACTGCTTGTATACATTCCTTTTTTTCCATACAGATGTCTGCGTGCAACCATGAGCATGGACATAGATGCACATACACTGATATGTTCCTCATTTTCTAAAAAATAACATGGTTTCTTAAAATAGCAGGGCTATTTTAATCATTCACTTATGTGGACACATTTTTCAAAATAAAAAGGCAAAACACATATTCTCTCTAATCATACATATGAAAATTGAAATAAAAAGGAATATATTAAAAAAATCATGTCAGAAAGTCATGAAATAATTTAGTCAACTTTCCTGCTCTTAGATTGCTTCATCTCTCAAATTTTGATCAAATGACATATATTTAATAGAAGCTTATTTTTCTTCCTGTGGAAATCAACATCAACTGTCTTCTCACTGACTGCTGGAAAAATAGTAAAAAAAGGTCTTACTGTTTTCTTAATAATTTCAATTCCAGGCATGTCAGTATAAAATAATACAAATTATTTCTGTATATCAAATTATAATACATGTCATAAAAATATTGAATTTTCGTTGGGACAAGGACATCTGAAATGTGTAACTAAAGCACTTGATCTAGCTTCTACAGTGATAAAAAAAGATGCAAAAAGGCAGCTTATCTATCAGAAAAATGTCAAAACCAAATTAGTTATGCTCTTCATTTTATGAAATTTCTTTTTCTGTGTGCATATATGCGTAAATCTGAATTTATACAAACAGTGTTCCCAAAATTAGTAAGACATCTTACATTAGACATCAGAACATTTCAGAGTATCTATTTTGAATCATTTAAACATAGACTTAAGCCACGGAGTTCCAATTAAAACTAGATTGGTATAAGTCTTGATATCTAGATGTGCTGGTATTCATTATGGCAGTTTTGCCAACTATAAAGAAGAAAATTTACTGATTTACTTAACTTTATATATTTGTCTAAGAGGAGTGGAATTTAAAAAGTTCTTTTAGTAATATCTACTTTAAAATCACAGAATCATGAACTGGTTTGGGTTGGAAGGGACGTTTAAAGATCATCTACTTTCAGCTTCCCTGCCATGAGCAGGGACACCTCCCACTAGACCAAAGCCCCATCCAAACAGGTCTTGAACTTTTCAAATTATGAAGCATCAACAAATTCTCTGGAAAACCTCTTTCAGTGTATCACACCCCTCATAGTAAAAAAAAAAATAAATTCTTTCTTATATTCTGAAAGAAACTACTTTCAGTTTAAAACTGTTGACCCTTGTCCTATTACTACAAGCCTTGGTAAAAGTCTCTCTCCACCTGTCTTATAAGCTCTCTTTAAGTGCTAAAAAGCTTCAAAAATGTTTCCCCAGATCTCTCTGTTCTCCAGAATGAACAACCCCAGCCCTCTCATCCTTCCATCATAGGAGAGTTGTTCTAGACCTCTGACTATTTTCATGGTTCTCCTCTGGACACGCTCCGACTAGTCTGCGTCTTTCCTGCTCTGGGGACAGGAGTTCAGATGAGGTCTCATCAGAACAGGGTAGGGAAATCAGTACATGGTAGAAAATTCAGGCTCATTCACAGAATATAATTCAGGACCCATCATGCATGTCCATGTCTTCCACCTGATGATAACCTGCTGATAGTCATGCTGCTTTTGTTGTCTGCCAGATCCCTGGGAAAATGTTTTCTTATCTCTGACACCTTGATTAGAAGGCAATTGTAAAATACCTGCTAAACCACCTTGCTGAACAAAATTAGAGGGACTACATACTAAGATGCTTTCTAGATCAGATTTTCGTTTAAACATATTTTTCAAATTATTTCTACATGAAATTTACTTTATAAAGGGAGTAAAGGTAGTTATAATTTATCAGAGAGTGATGAAAGAAAATGTAAATTTACTCCTTTTATGCATGGTGTACACAATATTTTTCTGTTTTATTAGGCAAAGCACACGTATGGTATACTACAGCAAGAAAATTACCAGTCTTTAAGAACAAAAGTTGCATGGTAACTAGCTGGTTATTATTTTAGCAATAAATAATATGAAAATAACATTCAAACAGCTTTTGTTGCTGTTGTTGCTCATAAACACGTCATCTACAAAGACAAATAAGAAAAATAGATTATATGTTTTCTTGAGACTGAATAACTTTGATAAAAGTTCATCTTGTGTTTCCATGTTGTACCATTTTACAGTTGTTTATTTGGTAACCTCACTAATATTTAACTATTTTTCATGTGCAGACCTCACAAAGAAAAGATTCTTGGCACTTTTAGGCAAATGTCTGTATGCATTTTCTGAGGGTGCTTTTAATAGGTACAATGTAGTAATAGATTGATTACATGTTTACCTTTCAATGCTGTTAATTCAATTACTTTCTCGCAACTGTTTCTCATTGAGTTGTCATTATAAAATATCATACTTTGCAAAAATAGCTTAGAAGTATATCTTTAGTGTATGGAAATCTATTCTTAACTATATGAAATTTAAAAAAAAAATCTCAATATGCGCCAGCTGTGTTTCTTGAATATGAAAGTGAATACATGCTTTTTAAAGTTCTCCTATGTTATGCTGATAGAAATTTCCAATTAAACACATTGTAGATATGAACTGTACTTATCTGTAGAAATGTTTTTTCTTATATGCTTGCACACAAGTGCTTTAGAAACTACAATGATGAATATGAGGAATTTCATACCTCAGGCCAATACGAGTATCAAGATACTTGTAAAAAAAATCTTGGCATTGTTAATACTTATATCATTCATGATTTTGCTTCTGCTGTTGAATTTTGTTTAGATACTACATAAAAATAATAAAAAGAAAACTTGTTTAAGAAACATAATACATCACAGACTGAAAAATAAAGTAAATGATAAAAAATTCTATTGTCAGAGGCACGAGTTTATTTAAGCATGAGAAATAATTGCTAGGTGAAAGATAGTGCTTTCAGACAACTGAATGAAGAAAGATTTCTAATTATACTGGTTGATTGCTTTGCAAAGATCAGGACATAAATGGGTTCATCAACAAATCTCAGAATCACAGATGTCCCATTCCTAGGCTTAGTAGGAAATGTAGCCAAGCTGTGGAAGCAGTAACAGAAACAAGTAATGAATGGAAAATAAGAAGCGATTAAGATGAAGACAAAAATATTCAGTGTGCATTTGACACTGTCCCTTACGACATCCTAGTCTCCAAACTGGAAAGACATGGATTTGATGGATAGAACTCTTGGTGAATAAAACTTCGTTTGGACCATCACACTCAAAGAGTTGTAGTTAACAGCTTGGTGTCCAAGTGGAAAATGTTGATGAGTGTGCTCCTCAGGGGCTGGTATTGGTTCCAGCATTCTTTAACATTTTTGCTGGTGACATGGACAGCGGAACAGCAAGTTTGCTGATGACACCAAGCTGTGTAGTGAGGTTGTCATGCTGGAAGGAAGTGGTATCATCCAGAGGAACTTTAACAGGCTTGAGAGGCATCTGTGCAAACCTCATGAAGTTCAACAAGGCCAAGTGCAAGTTCCAGCACCTGGGTCAGGGCAATCCCAAACACCAGGACAGGCTGGGAGCAGAACAGATTGAGATAAGCTCTTGGGAGAAAGCCTTGCTGTTTACGTACGAAAAACTCAGTATGACTCAGGAATGTGCACTTGCAGCCCAGAAGGCCAATGACATCCTGGGCTGCATCCAGAGAGCTGTGACCAGCCACTCAAGGGAGATGATTTTACCCCTCTATTCAGCTCTTGTGAGACCATACCTGGAGTATTGTGTCCAAGTGTGGGACTCTCAACAAAAGAAAGTCATTGATCTATTGGAATGAGTCCAGAGGGGAGCCACTGATGTGATCACAGAGCTGGAACACCTCTGCTATGAAGACAGGCTAAGAGAGCTGTGGCTGATCAGCCTGGAAATGAGACAGCTCTGTGGAAGCCTTACAGAAGCCCTCCAGTACCTAAAGAGAGCTACAAGAGAGCTGGAGAGAGCTTTTCACAAAGGCATGTAGTGATAGGACTAGGAAAAATGGCCTTAAACTGAAGGAGGGTGGTTTTAAATTAGATATTAGGGAGAAATTTTTTACTGTGAGGGTGGTGAGACACTGAAACAGGTTGCTCAAAGAAGTTATGTAGTCCCCATACCTGGAGGTGTTCAAGACCAGCCTGGATGGGGCTATGAGTAAGAGGTCCTGTGGATGATTCCTTGCCCATGGCAGGGGTGTTGGAGCTAGATGAGCTTTAGAGTCGCTTTCAATCCTAACCATTCTATGATTCTCTGATTAGTTCTCAGTACACAAGGTTTACAAATTTCTGCAGGAGGTATAAGGTACAGATAAACTAAATTTTCAGCAACTAATTATGGGTTACTAGTTTTCTTTAGTGAGACCTGGAGGTACCCAGTTTATTAAGGGGGACATTAACAGTACATATATCTTTCTCTTCTTTCATGTGAAGAGCTATTTGGAACCTCTAGTAATGAAAATGTTTTTGCTTACCACTACCACTATATTGCTTTCTATTTTTCTGTAGACAGTTAGCTCAAACTATCAGAAAGTCAGTATGTTCTTGAACGTTCCCTTTCTGTTTGTTTAAGCTATTACACTTATGAGACTCTTAGGAGTGAGGGAGAGAGGAACTGTTTTTTTGTCTGGAGTAGGCATCGCCTACATATGTTTAGATAGTGACTGCAGAACTACAAGAAAAGGATATATGAATTAAGATTTTATATTAAGATATATCTTGGCATCATATGTGTTCTTCAATTTTTTAAGGTTTTGGCCAGAGTTTGATTAATTTAACTGTGTATTTCTGGTGCATGAACTTGAATTACCTCTATATTGAGCTATACTGCTCTTGATGGAAATTTTCACTACAGTTTATGCAACATTTCACAATAATTTCATGCTCTGGGGAGAGGGAAGGAAAGAGGAGAAAAGAATCCTTCTCCTATTTTTGCGTGGCTTTAAAACCAGGATGTAGATTAATGTACTTGACTTCAGTTTGAAATAAAATCAACCTACAGAGATTTTTCAAGTGTTGTACTTGCCAATTCTTGTATTTTGAAGTATTATGTATCTTGGTGATTCTGTAAGATGAGAAAAAGGAAATACTAAGCTCCATCATGTGTAAAGAAATGAGGAAGGCAAAAATGCAGAGGGAAAAAAAGAAAGGGAGGAAGAGGGAATGAGGTAAGGGAGGATGGAAGGGGGGAATGAAATTGGCCAGTTGTTGCATATACTGAAGCACATAATGTTTAGATTTTAAAAACATGAAGATTTTCCAGCCGAATCTCTTCCTCTAAGCAATCTGGCGTTCTTGGCTAAAAATAAAGATCCTGCTGCCATAATAACATATTGCTCTTGATTAAAAATGCTCTTTGAATGGAATTGAAATTCTTACTAGTGGCTAAAATTATTCTCTAAAAAGTAAAATATGGGCTTGGACTAATAGAAGAAATATACAGTCTAATAATAGTTTAGCCAGATAAATGATTTAATTATTTTGGTGTGTAAACACTTCTAATATGGTAAAACCAGTGTCAGACTAACAATGTGAATTCAGACATGGAAGGACATTTTCTAACCTGTTTAAGAACTCTGTCATAAATGAACATTTTGAATTGCCTTATTCCATCCTTTCTCCTTTCCTTCCATTGTATTTATTAATCATTTCATTATTCATTACTGCAGAAGTTAGGTTTGAAGAGTGAAGGGAAACAGCAGAACAGAAAAAATGCAACTCTGTCCTTTTGGGAACACCTAAATCCTTCTAACAGAGAATTCATTTATCACACAGTTACCACTACTTTATCCAGATTCATCTTTCCAGAGAAAAATCCAAGAGAAGGTCAGACCCATTCTGATTGACTTCAGTTTGAAAAAAAGTCTGAATGACCACCTGAGGCTGTGCAGAGCTACTTTATCTTCCTATGCTTCTGGAATTCTACAAGATGTAAGGTTAAATCCCTTCTCTCTTCCACAGATTGAGACAAGCTCTTTCAGCTTGTTTTCAGTCACTAACCAGGAGGACCTTGGTTAAAATCACTCCTATCTTTTCCCATTCCTTCAATATTCACTGAAATAATGTCTTTCCTCCATGATCAGTAAATATTTTATCTCTCTGATATACTGTTTCTGCACAATCACATGCCATCACTTGTCTTTGTCCCAGGCAGGGCGAACAGAAAACTAATTATCTAGAAGCATGTAATAAATGCACGTCGTAAAAAGCATATGCAGGCAAACAGTCACTTAACTTAGTCATCTATTGATTCTAAACATCACAAATGGACTGATTTCTTCTGGACAAGCCTAGCTCTGGGGCTGGTGTTAATAGAGATGATGTAGGATGAATTGAATAAAATCTATGATTAACAGTATGAATATCTATGAAACTAGACAGAAATGTCATGTCTCTCTTACAGTATAGCAGTCTATATTTTACCAAATAATGTAGCACTTTTACATTCATAATTTGAGACTGACTAGATTAATAAAGCAATGATTTGATCTAGCCAATCTTCTAAAATTTATAATAAGCTCATAATTTAGGATTTTCCAGGCAGCTGACTAAAGCATTATTAATAAAAATGTTAAAGTTTATTAGCATAACCTTTTTATTAATATAAAGTTTCCAGATTGAAGATGTATAAAAAAATCAATATATTTAAACTTTAATAAGTGCTAAGCATCATCTATGTAAAATGTGGTTGGTCCTTTTTCTCATAGGGCAAACAGAATAAAGTAATAAAAACTAGAAAGAAAAGTGTGTGTGCCAGAGTAGAATAATATCAAAATATGTCTGTGCTGAGGAGGATGGGAGGAAATATAACACAGATGGCACTGATTTAACAAATACAGGACCTCATTCAGTACTGTTGTGTTAGCAGAAAAATAAAGCACTTACCTGCACACGCTCCAAACTGCTTTCACCGACAGGTATAGATGCATTTGAGTTCCTCTCATACAGCAATCAGATTTCTAACTTGGTATGGGCTTGTTTTCTTGGTGCTAGACTTTCATGCCTGGCTGGAAGGTTCAACACTCTTCCATGGCTGTGTTACAGACCTTCAGAAAAGAGATCAGAGAGACTCTTTCTCATGAGCTTCAGTATTATGTTAATAATGATTCTGCAGGTACCTTCAGAAATACTTAATTAATGCAATTTAAAATATTAAAATGGTGATGCAAAGTGCTGGAGAGGTAAAGGTACAATAGAAAAGACTAGAATATTTCATAGAGCACATATAAAGTGATTTTAACATCTATCACTTGTGGCCACTGTTATATATAACTGCAAAAATTATGATTAAAAGTGCTACTTGTTAGAAAATGGTCTGCTATTATTAGAGAACTATTAAGTAGCAATATAACATGAAAAATATCTTTTACTCAAACAAAATGTCTGCAGTGGAAAACACTACGGCAGCATACTGATCCCCAGCTGTTATACAAAAGATTGGGATAGATCCAATAGAAAACAGAAATTGAATCAGATATTATTTGTTTTGCTAGAGTAGCTACTTGCTAAAGCCATTATTTTTATTGTCCTCTTCCCAAGGGTCCATTTTTGAGCTTTGGTCCTTGTGTATATAAACTTATGAAGAATGTAGAGTGGTATCACTTTGACTAATACTAACCAGAGAAAATAAAATCTGTCTCCTGAGTAGTACATAGGGAATCCATAAGATCTTGGATTCTGGGGAAAAATAATCCTATGTCCCAATACAGGCTGAGGGCTGACCTGTTTGAAAGTAGCTTTGAGGAGAAAGACCTGGGGGTTCTGGAGGACAACAACTTGTCCAGGAGCCAGCAGTGCCCTTGAAGCCAAGAAGGCCAACAGTATCCTGGGGTGCATTAGGAAGAGCATTGACAGTAGGCTGAGGGAGGTTATCCTGCCCCTCTGCTCAGCCCAGGTGAGGCCACATCTGGAATGTTCAGTTCCGTGCTCCTCTGCACAGGACAGACTTGGAGCTCCTCGACCACGTGCAGCAGATGAGACAAAGATGATTAAGGGACTGGAGTATCTCTCTTATGAGGAAAGGCTGAAGGAGCCTGTTCAGGGGGCCTGTTCAGCCTTTAGAAGAGACAGCTAGGAGGAGGGGACCCTATCAATGTCTGTCAACATCTGAAGGGATGGTGCCAAGACGGTGGAGCCAAGCTCTGCTTGGTGGTGCCAAGCAATATGACAAGAGGAAACAGGCAGAAACTGGTGACCACAAACTTTTTACTGAATACGAGGAAGAAATTTTTTACTGTGTAGGTGACTGAGCAATGGAACAGATTGCCCAGAGAGGGTGTTGAGTCTCTCTCACTGGAGATGTTCAAGAATCGTCTGAACACAATCCTGCGCCATGTGCTCTGGGATGAGCCTGCCTGAGGAGGGAGGTTGGATCAGATGACCCACTGTGGTCCCTTCCAACCCTACCTGTTCTGTGATTCTGTGAGGCAGATTCACTGAATGTACCCATGGATTGGCAAGTGCCTTTTTGTACTTGAAAACATAAACTTGATTTTGCATGGAAATTGACTTTCATTTGGACTAGGCTATGATGCCTAAGAATTGTGTCTGTAAATCTAAATTATTCACTCTAGGCTTTCTTTAGGACATCAGAACTACAAAAACCTAGAAAGAGGATTCATCAGACTTCTGGAAACATCCATTTTGGGTTGAATTGATTTTTACAAGTAGTTAATATAACTTAGATACTCTAAATTTTAAGACAGAGCAAATAAATTTTAAGCAGATTAATTCTTGATAATAGAATCATAGAATAATTTAAGTTGGAAAAGGCATCTAAGATATCAAGTCCAAACACTTGCAAAACTAACACTACCAAGTCCACCATTAAAACATGTTCCTAAGAGTCCCCCTTATACGTATTTAAGTATCTCCAGGGATGAGGACTCCTCCACTTGCATTGATAGCCTGTTTCAGTATTTGATAAAACTTTAAGGGAAGCAACTTTTCCCAATATACAATAATAAAGGTCATTTTGTCTTATCCTATCTCTTGTCACTTGGGAGAAGAGACTGATCCTCACTAATTTTGTTAGCTTCCTTTCTTCTGTTTTGTGACTTCCTGGTCTTCATGTATGCAAGGAAGAACATCTTTTCATTTTACTGAAAATGTAATAATTAATTGATGTGAAATATATATCATCTTTTACAGTAGTAGATCTCTAACAGCAGTGTAGACTGGATTAAAATGAGAAACAATCTGTTTTCTCCCCTCCACTCACACACATAATACTTAGAATAAGGAACTCATATATTAAAATCTCAAATTATTTATACAAAACCATATTTTTACCTAATAATTATTTAATTACATGACTCTTATCATGCACAGAAAAAAAAAAATCAGGAGAAATGCTCATTTTATTTTAAATAATGCCTGTAAGTCTCAAAATGTAATGCAATGAACAAATATCAGCCTGCTATAAAACCTAGGAGAAGCTGTTGAGCAGAAATTGGCCTTTAAATAAAATTTAAAGGTCTACAGAGAACACTCATTGTGAACAGAAAAGGTAGTTTTTGTTCCATAATTGGAACTCATAATGTTTTCCCCTTTAGATCTTATTAACCTATATATGCAGTACACAACAATGCACAGTAAGTTTTAACCACTTTAGTCTTTGCAAAATCTCACAATTACGATCTCCAAAACACGTGAAACTATTTTATCACATTAATTAAGGGTCATGGAGTATTGTTTCCTACACGGTGTTACTAAGCTGGTGAACTGTAACAGTTTGCTGGAGTTTTAGTTAGCACTCTATTAACTATACCTAAGTGGCTTGCTTATCTTCTTTGTTTAGCAGGTCATTTGACACCCAATAATTTCATGTTATGAAAGAAAATGAATAAAACTATGTCAGCTTAGAATATAGCAGGGTGTTTTTTGCTCAGACTCTCTCTTTTTCCTTCCGTATCTGTTCCTGAAGAAGGAGAAATAAAGTGTATTAATGTTGACAGGAAGATACTGGTAATAATGAACATTGCTCAAATAGCTGTGATGGTTTCTGTTATTATTATTTTAATAATTTACAGAAGTACCTCCACAGGGTTGTGTAGAGCTCTAGAATATAACATGCTTTAAACATTTAATGAGAAGCAGTATATTCTTTCCTTTACTTTTTTTCTCATTTTGGGATTTTTTTGTTTGTTTTACAAAATCTTGCAATAAAACAACTAGATAAACTAGGTAGGATTGAGGTCAGATGTATCATAGTTCTTCATTCTGTGGCATCATTTTCAAAAAAGCAAAGCAGTTATGAAATGGTAGCACATCAGAGTGGTATTTGGCTAGGACAACAGCCGATGCAGCCCTGGATTTCCAGTTGCCTACTTTTCCCTGTGAAGCTCACCAAATTAATTTGAGTATCAGATTAAGAGTCACTATTTAGCTGAAACAAGGGGCTGTAAGATTCCCATCAATAAGAAGTTTCAGACCTTTCCAAAAGTGTCCAAAAAAAATTCAAATGGCAATAAGACAAGTTTTAGATCAGTCCCTGCTTATTTCTAGGACATTTATTAAGCAAGTAAGCATCAGATGCAAACCCATGATGGCCTTCTACAGGACTTCCTTACGCAACCTCAAAGCATGGCACCTTTTGTGTGCAAAAACTTGAAACTGATATTCTTTACAGGGTCAGTTAATATTCTTATCTTGCAAAGGCCAAGAGAAAGTGCACAAATGACCCTTCATCTAGGTTGACACAAGTTTGTCTTTAGGTGGCTAATGTTTTATTTTTCTGCTAAGGTAGGTATTGGTCTAGCAAATGTACAGGAAAGTAGTTTCGCTATCTTTTCCCAAACATAACAGAAACTGAACTGTTATTTTGTTGTGTTGAATATGCCTTTTTCCTCTCTCTCCCCTTGTTCTCTGTTCTTATTCTCAAATATTCATATAAAAAAAAAGAGAAAACTGTACAGATAAACTCCTCCTCCCTCACAATTCTTTAATTTAAATTTTCAAATCATCATTTTCTGGTTATGTATCAGTTGCATATTTTATATAAGCTATAAATACAATTCTTTATGTTATGGGGACATTAAAATTAGACTTACAGAACCATAAATATTTGGTCATCAACACCAAAACCACAAAATTAGAATGTTGCTGAAAGTTATGTCCCCTCTTGAAACAATTAACAGGGGTGGATTGTACTTAATTCTCTTCTTTTGGAGATGACCTCCAAAATGAAAGGAGAAAAAAAGCAGTTATACTGTTATCTAGCTAGATTAAAGCTTCAGCTACCTATTTTTGGTCCCTAACATATGAATTATCTAAAGTAAGAGTTTAAGCTTCCCCTTTTAACTTTAAAAAGGAAAGAGTGTATATTTTGTCCAACAAAACTGGTTGAAAATAAAATAATTACATAGATTAATTAAAAATATGTCTGAAAATCAAAATGGTCCCTAGTGCAGATCACTTGATGACTGAAATTTACATCTCCTGTTGCAAATCATATGCTCCACAGGTAAACACCTTTCTGAAGAGCTAATTGAAACACAGGTGGTCTATAATATTACTACAATTAGAGAAAACAAATCAAGATGCACATTTTTTAACCTACTCTCTTGTTACTCACATTCAATGATTTTGACTGATTAATATCACAGAATATTTTAAACATTTGTAAGGTAAGGTACTTTTTCTAGAGCTGGATATTAAAGGAATCATGTACTAGTTGCCATCTTGGATATGACCAGTGTATTTTAAAAGCTGTTACATTTGTGTGTGGTAAAGAAAAAACACACTGCAAAAACTTTGACCAAAGGTATGACCCCTTATCTTTAATGTAAATTACATTCCTTAGATCTAATTTTTGGTGTTTATCTGCTTTTTAAAATCAGGTTTCTCTGACATGGAATACTGCTTACAAATCATCTGTCACTTTTGTGTGTAGAGAAAATCTAAGAAGACTGAGCTCCTAATTTGAAGAACTTTGTTTCCACATGACAACTCGAAATCTCTAATGCAAATGTTTCCTGGTCAACATTTATACTGGGAGGACTTGTAGTCCTCTGTATGTCTTTTATGAAGTTGCATATTTAGATTGCACTTCTTTGTTTCAGTGTTGTTACTAGATATAAGGAAATATTTTTTTCCCATTGGATTTTATACTGACTGAAATTTATTACTTTATCTGATCATATGTAATGGCACCACAATGCTGCTGAAACACGTGGATGTATTTTTCTTTGTAGAGTTTAGGCTTGAAGCATGGAAGCTGGCATAAATTTGTGTTTCAGAGCACTTGGAATGTCAGCAGCATAGACTGGAGATGTGTGTAGTGGAATGTTCCCACCACCCACCAGTTAGATTAAAACAAAAAAAGAAGATAATATGGCCTGCTACATTAACATTTGATCTATTGCAGTTCTAAAATAATTAAAAAAAAAAAGACATCAGTAAACTCAATACTAAATTAAAAAACCTGACAAAAACTGTAGCCAATGTACCTTATTTGTTAGAAAGAGGTATTTTACATGCCTGATTTTAGTAAAAATGTGACTCCTGAGTCACTTTTCTATTATATCATTGTGTCACTTGTAACAACCCTTCAAATGTTTTCAGGATTTTTTTTTTTTTTGTTTTTTTGGTTTTTTTTTGGTATGAAGTGATATTTGGTATGAAGTAATTCTTCTCTCTACAAACTTCAGAATGATCTTATTGTTTTCAATTTTAAACTTGACAACCTGACTTATGGCCTGGTTTCATTCCAGTTTATGGCCAGTTTTAGGCATTTAGCTGAATCTACCAAGTGATGACCTAGCTCCTAAAAACATTTTGAAGATGATTGAGTTGCTAAAAATATCCTGTGAGGATACTCAAAACCTCTTACAAGAGTGACTTAGATCCTTACTGCTCTCAATTGATTTTAGAGACTTTTCTAGGATTATAAGACTTCCTAACTCTGTCAGTTTAGAACCACAAGTGAGATAGTATGAGTCCAAGCCATTGCTCTTTCTGTACTTATGTCACTACAAATAAAGATAAAATATGACAAATTTTGGAGTGGGAAAAGAGGGGAGAGGAGGGAAGAAAAGGTTTATCATTGTTTGTTCTAGATTTGAACACAAAAAAAAACTGAGAAAAAAGAATGTCTGTAGATAATGGTTTGAGAACAGAATATCGTCAGCATCATATGCTTTTACATGTCAATCAAAAAGATCCAGTGTTTGGAATGATACAGAAAAGATAAAACCTTATCCTGTATATCCAAAATAAATAGCAATCAGTATTTGTCTTCACAATGTAGCAATTTATTCTTGAAGTACCAAGAGCCTTCAGACTCGACTAGGTTGTTATTTTGTTCATAGAACTGAGCATTGGCCCAGTCTTGAGCTGTTGCTAGTAATTTCTGAACACCCTCATGTTTTAATAACATGGGTCAGATGGCAAAATGTGAATTCTGTTTAGATGTCTTGTCATGCCTTTAATTTTTTTTTAAATCTTGACATGTATATGATGCTTTCCATGTTCATTGTTATATTCCTCATTTGTTTGGAATATCTAGGCATGTTTATGTTTGCAGTTTCAAAGTAGTACTTATTTGTCACACACACCTCTGTAGTACTGCTTCACAACAGCACAAAGAAATAAATCACAAAGGTCAAAATCTCTTTAAGAAAAAGTCATCAGAAAAAAAATTCATGCAGAAAAATTATTTATTAAAAGCAATACACCTAAACAATTTTCACATATCTGAGACAATTATCTATCCATACATGGTATCATTTCTTGTTCTCTAAGCAATTCTGCTCTGAGGCTTTTTTCTATAAGTAGACATATTAAAAGGTGTTCAGATCTCTAAAGTAGTTTCAAGTACTTTTGAAGCTTTGTAAATCAAATGGATAAAATCAAAACAATAAAGCAGAAAATGAATAAAAAGGTTTTAATGTTTGGCTTAAAGCCAAAGTTACCATTAAAGTTGTAAATATGACCACCAAATAGATAACAATTTAAAAATATATGTAAATCAATAGAAATGTCTATATAAACTTCTTTATGAAAATCTATTTTCAGCAACTTGCAGCACTATGAACTCAGTTGTACTGTGCTTTTCTTTTTGAAAAATGTTGGCACAAGAGACTTGATGTTTTAAAGAAACAGGCATACATAAATGCTTTCAGATACTATTACTGCTATTTTTGTTCAGTGGACTTTATACACATTAAAAATGGCTTTTATCTATTATATCTCTTACTCAGGGGAAATTATCCATCAATCATTGCATAAAAGTTTCTCCTTCTAATGACATAATTTTAATGATACTAGTGTAGTTTTTCAGAAATAAAATACATGGCATGTAATCAGACTTCATTTTCTTCACTTGAATAACGTTTGTGTTGCCAAGGAAATATTATAGCACCATACTGCCATTCCCAGTATGTGACAATTTGGGCCCACGTGACAAGTATTTTTCAAGTATATATTCATTTAACTGAATATTGATGAGTCGTATCAAACATGCATGCCACATAGATGAAATTTCAATTATAGCAACTTAAACTTACTAGGCAAAATTTTTATGAAAGGCAATTTTGTAGAAGTTCTTACTTATTTCATACATTATATTTATTGAGATTTCAAATTGAATATAGTCTTAGTAGTAAATCTGTGAATATTTTAAAATTCTTTAAATTCAAACCCATGGGTGTTTTTGTTTTTTTTTTGTTTTTTTTTTTTTTTTTTTTTTGGTCATTCAAGACCTGTATATGTGAGGGAGTGGTGAAAGGGGGAATGGATAAGAGGTGGCTAATAGCCCTAACTATTGCCTGCTACAATTACTAAGACACACAAAATCCTCAACCTGCAAATCTAGAACAGGTGCATTGTTGAGGAGGCAGTTTTTATTACTCTGATAAAATGTTTTATTCTTTTATAAACTGATTTGTTTAATTTGTTCATATTGTATTGGTTTTGTTCCTCAAAAGGATGAATGAAGGACGTTGAGGCTTACTTAATAATACTCTTGGATTTTGTTTCTTCTTGTGATATTTTTACCTCTTTTTTCTTCTGAAATAAAAGCACATGGAAAATATTTAGTCTGTGGCAACCAACTATAAATAAATGTTTTTTTCTTTTTAAATGAAAATCCAAAAGGATATATAGGTCGCAGAAGAAGAGTAGACATTGTTCCATAAAAGAGACTTTGGTCAGATAGAAATGATTAAATGATTTTTATTTATCTGATAAAATTTGATAAAATTATCTGATAAAATTATTTAATCAGATAAAATGATTATTTAATTTGTGCTGTGACTGAGGTTTAGAAACTTGAATTAATTTTGACTTTTGCTCCTCTCTTGTGTTTGGTAGTGTTCATTTTTATGCTTTTAATTGAACATCATATACACAGCAAATTAGACAACTACCCAGTGAGGAAGAAATAGGTGGTCCTGAACATGCTTTTTTTCCCATGTGTAATGTACAGCAAAGAGAAACCTCATTCAGAAATGCATCAATTTCTCTGATGTATTACAGCCACTGTTGAGAAACTGCATAGAGCTATTTCTTTCATAATTTGATTAGGAAAATGGGAAGGGTGAAAAAGGTGGATAGGAGAGGAGATGACAGTTCAGCATTATTCACAAGAGAAGAATGTAGAGAGAAATAATACATCCCACACAAAGCAGGAGTCACCTCTCACTGAGTTCTGGTTTCTTTTAAGAGAGAAAAAGATACGGTGATTCTTTAACACAAGTTGTTGTAGGACATACAAAACATGACCCAAGGAAGAAAGAAAAAATGAGAACTTATTAGAATCATAGAATAGATTTATATAAAGGGTTATTTTTTTTTAAAATACTTGAAAACATAGTAACATTCCACTTGATGAAATGAGCTTATTAGCAGATGGAAAATGAAAGTTCCTAGAGTTGCATTTAGCCATGAGAAGCCATATTATTAATTAAATATGTTTTGAAGCAGCAAAAAGATGAAAAACTATTGAAGCTTAAAAGGATACAGCATATATTTGGTTCTAGCTAAAATTTAAATCTAACTATATAATGCAAAATTCTAATTTAAATAAAGATTGAAATATACTTCTGATATTTTATTTTATCTATGATAATGGCCAAATTTCAAAATGTCACATCAACTATAAAATGCAAAAAATGCTGAAATTAAATACTTCTATGTTTTAAATTTCCAACACAGCACTCGTGCAAATAAAACAAAAATATTGCTGCTTTCTAAAGGTGCATGCAGTTCTTATTGGTCACATATTCAATTTCCACTGAAAGACTACCATCTTTCTAAAAGATTATAAAATGTTAGTATTTTTTCAGCAGCCCGCAATTATTTTGCTGTGGATCATAAAATTACTTCCTTAGAAGATAATTTTTTTTTAGATCAATTTATTTTTCAATTATTCATTCAGAAATCAAAAGTTTGGATTTTACATCATTGTGGTGGTTTTTGCCCAGGGGGGCACTTTTGGAAGTAGTGCAGGGGAAGCTCTTAGCAGCTTTCTCAGTGTCTGACAAAAACAACCAATCAGTAATTAGCTTTGAGGATTGACACTTCGTTACACCAGTGAGAAAGGTCATAGGCGTCTGCGAACACCCATGTTGAAAACGAAGAAATCCCGGGAAAAGCTCTCTTGATTTCCGGCCGGGAAAGAGGTAACGGGGTTCGGGTCAGGTCGGGTCGGGCCAGGCGGCCCTGCCGCAGGGCCGGGCCCAGCCCGCGCGGCCCGGCAGAGCCGGCCCTGGCCTGGCCCCGTGGGTGCTGGCCAGGAGAAGAGACTCCATCAGCCCCAGCCCTGCTCCCGTGGTGTCCCAGCGGCTGAGATCCTGGCCTTTCCTCCAGCACGGCCGATCCTGGCTCCTGCCGCAGCTCCCGGAGCCCGCCGGGGTCAGGCGGCCATCTGCAGGCCCTGGGCGAGATTTTAACCCTCTCAGTGCTCCGACCCTTCCCGAGAGAGAGAAAGGACCAAAAATGCCAGAATGTAAAGACACAATATGATATACTAAGTCAGTGATGAAGAGGATGAATTCTAGAGGAGGAGGATGAGGAGATGCCTTGATCTTGAGGCTGAAATCCTCTTGCAAGGCTATGGAGAAAGACTTTCTTTTCCCTGTAACGCATGAAAGAACTATGGGGAGGTGGCTCTTCACTTAGCAAAGGCCCCTATGTAATTCTGTGAGAACTTTGGACAAATAGAGGGAGAGAGTGAAAGAGAAGAGTGATGAGGATTCTGTGCTCCCAGAGACAAGGAGATGACTCCTGCTCCCACTGATGAAGATGAGCTTAAAAATAGATGCAGAGAACTTTTGCTTTGGAATAGTTCACCTTTAAACTGGTACCCCATAAGCTGACATGGCCCATACACACAGGTGTGGGAAGGTTGTGTGAAAATGGGAGGGACTTTACGATTGCAGGTTTCCCTGGGCAGCTGCTATTCGTGAGAGTTGAAAATCACAAGAGAACTTTTTTTCTTGTGGAAAGTCTCCATGACAGTTTGCAAGAGGGACTTCTCTCCCCAAGTGAACTGATAAAAGACTATTTTAAAGGTGGTAAACTGACTGAAAATAGAGTTTTGTTTCTTTACATTGACAGTGGAGAAGAAAAAGGTTGTGGGGAGGGGAAGGTTCTGAAGGGTTTTGTTTGTTCTTTTTTTTTTTTTTTCCCCATTTTTTTTTCCTTTAGTTACTGTCAATAAACCTCTCTTTATACCCTTTTTAAGTTTTGAGCCTGTTTTGCCTTCCTCCTAATCCCATCTCACAGCAAGAAATGAGTAAGTACACCCTAGTGAGTGCACCTGTGATTGGCCAGCACAAAAACCACTACACTATTTGATGCATTAGCTGGGAAATCTTGAATTGGCGAACCTAAACCACTACAACCGTTATCACAGGAATCTCTCCTACCCAAATCATGGAGAGCAGTGGCACACATTTTCAGGAGTCAAAGCATGTCACTCAAAAGTTCATGAATATTTATTGCTATCATTTGATAAACTGCGTCCTAGAATCCCTTTAATAAATTTATCAATATTATTTTTTCACTTATTATATGCAATTTTCACACATTAGATATTTACTCACCTGAAGGAAAATAGCTCTCAAAACATGGACATTTTTCCACAGAATATATAGTTTTCTTTAACAAATTTGTTCACTATCTTGATAGCTCTTGTGTGATATTTTGCCAGAATGCATGAAATACTGGAAAAAAAAATCATAAATGTGTCAGGATGGTTTTATTTTTTCATATAGCAAAATAACAAAAGGATTCCTCCCTGCTAGGCATTCCAGATGCAAATTGTTTTTTCTAACCAAGTATAAAAATTTTCCACAATACACTGATAAAGATTTTACGTTTTCATAAACATAGCAATTTCAGAAATCTGCTTTTGTTGGGGTTTTTTTTAATAATTTCACAAGTTCAAGCAATGTCTGCTTGGAAAGAATAGATAACCATGTCTAAATTCTCACAGGATATCTACAGTGACAGTTAGACATATGCCTATGCCCATATCTAGGCTTACATTAGTTGTATATTTTTAAACATTGCCTATCCATCCCTAACAGCACAGCAAAAGCCAGCCAAAGGCCAGTTCTGGACCTCTGCTCATTTTTTACTGTTCCTGAAACTTCCTAGTTTGTAGTTCTCTCCTACAGACTGTCTTTCCATTAGGTGGCTTTTATCATCCTCTAATTTTGCTCTGCTTCATTTCCATTTCTTTCTGCCTTTATTTGCTTTTCAGACTGCTCCAAAATGCTTGTAGCATCTCTCCTGCCCTGAATTGCAATTTTCCAGGACCTTTAGAAGAGCATGATCAGAAAAACAGGTCTCAATTTGATATCTACTGTGAAGAACCATAATTTTATAACACAGCCAGATCATTTGAAGCTTAATTTAGATCATATTACAGTCCCAGAAGGACACCTAGGACAAGGAAATTTCTTTATAAGAGGAAACTCTCTGTTTTAATGCTACTTTTTTTTTTTTTTTTTTTTTTTTTTTTTTTTTTTTTTTTTTTTTTTTTTTTTCCCCCACAAGGAGCATAAAGGAAAACATGCCAATGGTCCAAGTGCCTTGCTTTCATACAACTCTCTCTTGTAGGACAAGAAGTTTTACTTTTCTTTTTACATTTTACAGAGAAAATGAAATGGGAGAGATACTTTTGTGTCATCTAAGGCCATGACTACACTTAAAATACCTGATGCTGAAGTGGTCCTGTAGGCAGTCAAGCCAGAATATCCCTTCTTTATTATGCAGCCTGGATGGATTATTTACTAAAAGAGCTTCTTCTAAATTCTCCCTGAATTTAGATAAATCTCAGACTCTGTGTATGAATTATCTGGCAGAAGACCAGACAGCCTGATGGGTGTCAAAGGTAAGTAGTTCAAGCTGTAGATCCTGAACCCATGATTAGGATGGTACAGTAGCAGTCTTGGAGAATCTCTTTATCAGAAAATTCCTGGATCTTCTCATGTGCAGTATCTGTTAGACAACATCTTTGTTACATGTTTTGTGTAAAGAAAAAAGATAGGTAATATATTGTAAGAGATTTTGCTTTCATTGGATTTGATCAGCGGTCATTTAGTGTAGGAATTATGTAGAGGAATTATGTGATAATGCTCAGTGATTACTTCTCATCTTTGCTTATAAATATGTCACTGAAGCAGATGGAAAAATAAGCAAAACCAAGAAGCACGTGGTTAAAGAAAAGTGCCACACTTAGCAAAATATACTAGGCCAGTCTCAATGACTATAGTATCTCACACTGTCATGCAGGCATTACTCCAAAATCATTTATATATATACATTCATGCATGTCAGTGACAAATTTAAGTCTAGATAAGAATTTCAAAGACCTATGAAGTGCTTTAACTCTTGGTTCATTGAAAGTGTGAGCAGCCCTTGCTAATTCATCTTAGCAGGAGGGAGAGCATCTCCATTTTTGGCTGGATTTTTAGGGACAAAATGTGTTAAGATTGAGAGGTATGGCCAAGTCATCTATTCCTTTCCTCTCACTCTGAATCTGTGAATGCTGAAACTGGGACAACTGCTGACAATGCTGCAGCAAGAGAAGCTTGCTTCCAAGCATAGCTGCTGTAACAGGCAGAGCAAGGGCGGTAGGAGGAGTACTTAGTGACTTGCTGGAGAAAGATGATATTTGTAAACTACTACTGTGCTTAGTTTTTACACTGCTGATGAGCTAAAAATGCCTGTAGAATCACATGAACATGACCTTTTCTTGTTTTAGGTGCCAGTTCAGGTGTGGTCCCCAAATGCATCATTCCAGAACTCCGGTGTTATTCCGTAGAGGCAGCTCTGAACAAGTGGAAGGATGAGAAAATCCTTTCCACTTTTACTTGGTCTTGTATCACAGTGGGATATAGAGGTGAAAAAGGAAAAGAATGAGAATGGAAAGAAGAAAAGCAGGAAAAAAATACTATAAATATTCCTTTGTATTTTTACCTCTAAATTTAAACCTTCTGTAGTGTTTATACTTTTCTCTCCATTCTAGATTTATTTTCACTTATTTGGTTATCATGCACTGTTCCTCATGAGCCCAAATTGTCTTTTAGTTTAATAAAGCTCTCTGTTTAAGTTGTTACTCTTACTGGCCTAATTATGGTAAAAGTCTTTCCAAAAAGAATGCACTGAAATTCAATAACAGATGAAATAGTTTATATAGACCATTAAATTGGCACTACATTATTCTCAAACAGCAAATACAGGAAAGCTTATTTAAATCAATACATTTTTCGACAGACAAATCACTGCTTTTTTTCTTCACGTACCCAATCCATAAATTTCAGAAAGGCAAATTGCCACAAGAGAACTTCATGCAGGCAGTCCAGAAAACTACTTCAACAAGAAAGTTAAGCCCTGATGCTTTGCACACCAGTATGTTGTCAGTTGTCAGGTGATAAGTTATTAGTCAGTCACTTTTATTTTGAGCATCTTTGGCAGAAATGTGTTCCTTTGGTGGATGATTTTCTTTTCTTTAATTACTAAAAATAATTTGAATATGAATAATGCATTCAGATAATGTGTGTCTGTATATATGGAAATACTTTAGAATTCCAGGGAAATTTGCCTGTACACAGAGACACAGCGAGGCATCCAGTCAGATAAGTTTCTATCTACAATATTCTGTCCCTGTTAATACTGAAATGCTTACTCCACATGTTCCTATCATATCTTTATCTGGCTTCATAAATCAATGCTGATGAGGCTTAGCAATGTCCTGGCCACAACATCAAAAGGAAGTGAAATCTGTCACTACCCAAACACCAAAGCATTAGCAGTTTTCTCTGTGTTCACCTTCCTGTATCTTCCCTTGACCAAATAAGATTCTAGTAGTGCTTTTAGCTGATTTATCATTACATTTCTATAATATAGACTATAGACAAATAGTTTCCTTAGTATCTCTAGCATCGACTGAAACTTCTATTTGAAAATCAGGTCTGATTTCAGGTGGGTTTGTAATTTCAGTGGTTTTCAAGTGGAGCAATTCTCTAATATCTAAAAGCAGTAGCAGTCCAAGAGTTGTTAGATTATTATTACCACCAACAAAACAATTTATTCTGGAAATGTGGTGAATGACCTCCACTGTGTTAGGCATCAAAAACTTCAGAAAGCTACTGGCACTGTTCCTCACCATTTTTCAGAACTTTGGAAACCACAACAGATTTGTTTAAAGTTGCAGAATAACCTAATTTCACTAGTTGAATAAATTGACTAGTGTATGTCAATTCTCTAAGAGTGCCTCTGTACTCAGGACACCAGAATGGCTCAGGAGTCTTGCAGAAAGTATGTTGGCTACCTCTACTGCATATAATTCTGGATGATTCACTGTTACCTATGCCCTTTGAATTTAGAAGTTCCCTCTGAAGGCATGTATTCTCTCTTTATGTATCTGTCCCACGGTAAAATAATTTGTATTTTGGTTCTGAAGAGATTCTGGCCCTAGTTCGTGTTTGTTTGCTACAAATTCAAGCAGTCTTATCACTTATCATTCTGTAGTTCAAGGCTGCAAGCACTGAGGATCACAATGAGGTCTGCCCTTTAAGGACAGGGCGTCAAGACAGAAGTTTCAGAAGACCTATTTACTAACATAAGGAACCTGCTACATAGAACACCACCTGCCGCAGAGGTTCATTTGGTTAATGTTTCAATAAAAAACAGCAAAAGGTGGGTCACAGAGAAAGGGTCACTGCTATGTTTGGTGTCACAGATTGTGACCTGTCATTACAGATGTCACCATCACGTTGATATCACAATAGAATGTGGTGAAATGTTAGCTACTTTGAGCACTCAATCTCTTGTCAACCTATCTGCTTCATGGAGCTTCCATATTTTCTCAAGGACTCCTGGTCAACACAGTACATATATAAGGTCACAGTCAACAGTCTAGCAATATTGTTGATGCAAAGAGAATGTGAAATAATACTTTATTTTTAAGAATAACTAGATGCCAGTTATTGACAAGTGAATATGCATTCATTATGTGATGCCTATATAAAAGTAAGTGATTACTTCTATACATAAATATTTGTTGAAAGGGAAGGATGAAGAGATTATATAATATATAATCTAAAGAATGATGAGAATAAGGCAGATCAGACTTCACATTGTGCTTGGCAAGATCCTCCTCTGCAGCAATAATCCCAACTGCTTCTGCTAACCCTGTTTTATCAAATCTGACTGTTCAGAAATGATACCATGAAGGAGCAGGAAGAGCTGTATGATAGTAGATATTAAACATCAGTATATTAGGAAGAGATATTTTTGAGTGCTAGTGGATCAGATACACAGTAATGGGCGCTACATTTTTATTTAGAGCTTGCTAAACATAAAGCTACATTATGAATAAGAGCATGTCTCCCTCCTTGAAAAAAGGATCTAATTCCAAACATGAATAACAGCATGGTATCTTCATTTCAACTGTTGACTGCCTTGGCTGTTGGGACTGAAGGTCTGATTAAATTGGCATTGTAAAGAAATTCTCTCCCGTTTTCTTTCATGTGCTCCACAGCCCTGGATCACTTATTTTGGCTGTTCTCACTGTCTCATGTTTTCAGACACAATAATTTATCACAAAGCAAGGCACTTTCCTGTTTGGTTTCCACTTTACTCTAAAGGACACACAGAGAAACATTACAGGAATGCAGGGTTGCAGCAAATAAATTGTCTGCACTTAGTCTGCAATATGTCTGTAGCCATTCAGCCTTGTATGATTTCTCGTTGCAGAGATAGAGCTAAAAGGCCTCTTGTAAACAACCATTTAATACAGCATTTTCTGATGATGTGACTCTTTGATCTGTTTTTCTGCTGAGAACTGTAATATATACTATGGAAACTTTATGTTCTTTTAATGAAATGTCTTAAAGTCTCATTTAATAATACAGTTGTCTGTATATCTCAAAGATATATGGTGTACAGTAATTTAACTGGAATCAGATTGCCATGCCATGCAGCTCCCACAAATCTGAAAGTTTCATACCAAAGAAATTAAAAAACCAACAGTTTCCAGAAGGATTAAAGGAAGCATCACAACTTGAGGCATTGATGAGCTACACTAGACAAAGTGATAGTCATCACTACATTTACATTTGCTACTGGAACAAAACTGTGATAGGACAGAATCTCCTCAGTTGCATTCCTATTTTAACCACATATATAGTACATTGCCTTCTCTCAAGAAAAAAAGTAAAATACATACTGTTCAAACAAAAAAAACCCAGCCCAAACCAGAAAGGATTTCTACTATACCATAGATTAATTTTTCCTTTAATTACTATATGAAGTGAACATTTTTCACAGCAGAAATAGCCTTGTAATAGAAGGCAAACAAACTCAATCCCTTACTAAGTACTTCTCATTTATGCCACTGCAGCCTGCAGGCATGCTTTCTAAACTAAATAAATGATTTGTGATTTGTGTGGAATGAACAACCAGGTTCAGTATGATATATAGAGACAACTACTTATTTTTACTTCTATTTTTTTATTTTTATCTTAACATATTCTAACATATTTTTACTGTTGAGATGAAGTTCAACTTTGAAAATATAAGATTGCACTGAAATATAAATATTTGGGAAAGTACTTGTTGAAGAGTTATCAGAAAACAGCAGTGTCTCTCATCTAACATAACTGAAACATACCTTTTAAAGTAATTTTGGAAATTAGTATTTTCCCTCCTAAAGTCTCTTATACTGCTGTTTACTTTTTATTTTTTGCTTAAATTACATGTGTTCAAAAAACAAATACCATGTGTTTGGTATCTTTTTTATTCATAATGATTCTACCATAGCCTAAAATTAAAAATTAACAGCGCAGAAAAATTTCAGGTGTCTTTAAGCTCCACAGTCTCTAAAAATTTCAGTATATTTGTGCCTATTTTTTCATTTCATTCTTCTGCTGAGAAAGAAAGATTTCACTGTAATTGTCTATTTTTATATGGATGGCCTCATTCTCAAATTTTTTTTTTTCAGGTTGGTTTTTATTTGTTTGTATAATGTACACAATTGAAAAAGCAATGGCTTGAAAAATGAAAATATTTGCCATGAAGCAAGCTTTTA
This sequence comes from Promerops cafer, assembly GCA_013398275.1. NCBI lineage: Eukaryota > Metazoa > Chordata > Aves > Passeriformes > Nectariniidae > Promerops > Promerops cafer. Next base: position 2,354,499 of record VZSE01001562.1, on the reverse strand, counting down.
AGTAAATATTTTTGTGTTGTACTAATATTTACATTAAATTTATTTTTGTGTAGTGTGGTTTTGGGTTTATTTTTTTTTTTTACAGTTTGTCTTCAGAAATTATATCTAATGAGAAAACATCTTAAGGCATTGGCAGGGGAAGACATCCCATCAGGCTTCAAAGGGATTTTAAGTAGTTCTATTTTCTTTTTCTTCTTTGAATATCCAAGGTAATATTCAGACCACCTAAGTTAGAAAAAACAATATTTAAGTACTGAAGTTCCCTAATCATCAGTGCAAATACACCATATTAAGCTGATGTGGTTTTTGTCCAGTTAATGTACTGCTCAATAATGGCTAACAAATTCTAAACACTATCAAGACAACTGTCTGGAGTTCCCTGTATGGAAGTCAATAGATTATGGGTCCCCTTCAACTCAGATTAGGTAAAATTCTGGGCCCGCTGATTTGGGGCATCAGCCTTCTGAAATTCAGATGGGAATCCATGCATAACTTTACTGAGATCCTGAGATGTCAGAGTTTAGCTTAGGAGCTCTAAGGCAGGGTATGTACCGAGGAAGTGATTGCCCTAGACCAAGGGAATATAATACAACAACTCCCACATCCCAAGGAGGAGGTCTCAATCGCATCTCCTGATGAGGAACATGATATTATCTATCTGTGTAAAGGAAAAAAAATAAAAAAGTTGTGCTTGCAAGCATCAGAGATAGAAAAGGGCTATAAAGGAGAGTAGGCAGCAAGATTAGAGATTAGAGCACTTAATGTCAGGGAGAAGGATCTTGAGTGGATTAGATTGGTGAAAATTTAAAAAAATTGCTATGGTGCTTTTGTCCCTGAGCCTGTTTACTATAATGCAGATAATCATCGTCAACTGCCTTGCCCTCAGTAAAAGTAAGACCTGCTCATGCCTTGCAGGGTAATGTCTTAGTTGTCTAACTATAAATGAATTAAGGGTTTCACTCCATAGACACCTTCAATGTTTCATGAGTCGAGGTTTAAACTAAAACAATGAACTCTTCCCTACTAAACCTTCCTTTTCCATTTTCATTCTTTCATTTTTTCATTCTTTTAGTTTTGGTACTCAAAAATCAATTTAACACTGAAGAATACTGACATCAAGTTTTTGAGAGTTAATTTAATAATTTAAACACATGTAATTTTTTCTCTTGTTCATTTGGAGAAGGAAGGATGAAGATGGGGTTAGACTCAAATGAGTTCAAAATCTGGATTTTGTGCCTCTGGAAAATGTACATAGAGGTGGGGAAATAGAAAAACAAATGAAAAAATCCCCATGGATGATAAGCAATTGCTGTTATGAGGGCTAACCATAAGTTCTGCTTCCAGTGATTTGAATGGAAGTGTACCCCACAACCAGACGCAGAGTGTTTTCTGATGAAAACTGAACAACGGAATGTTATTCTCAACTCTTCATCACTGCATTCCCCAGGGTATTTTATTCTTCTGTAGTTAAAAGCGGAATCAAAATATTGCCAAATTCTGACATTGTGTGAAATTCATCTCTTTCTGCACAAATAATTGAGCTGTGGAGTTGGAATGGCACTTCTTTAGCACATTTTATTTAGAAATAGAAGAAAGGGAAGCAATTCAAAATCATACCAAAGTAGTGAGATATGATAAATGTAAGTGAATGAAAAAGCTGACTAGTAAGTTGATTTCTGACATTTCTAAAATTATACTTGTGGAAGTCAATAGAATGGATTGAAAAACCCTTTTTAAGATTTAAACTATTCATATAGAGAGAGTCAACATCACTATATCACATAGATAAGTCTTCTACAACACCTTTTTTTTTTTTTTTCCAGTGACTAAAATAGAAGCAGTACAGTAAGTTACTGGAGTGTGTGGACAAGAACTTCCTGACACACCTGGTGAGGGAGCCAGCCAGGGAAGGCATTCCGCTGGACCTGTTGCTTGTGCACAGAGAAAGACTGGTGAGTCATGTGATGGTTGAAGGATGTTATGGGCACAAAATGACAGTTTTAACCTCTCAGAGAACTAAGGAGGTGGGTTAGCAGAACTTCAACTTCCAGAGGGCACTTCGGTCTGTTTAGGGGACTGTTTGAGAGAGTGCCTTGGGGTGCAGTTCTGAAGGGCAAAGGGGCGCCAGAAGGTTGGACATTCTTCAAGATGGAGATCTGAAAGGTCAGATGGAATCCACACAAAGTAATGAAGGGAGGTGGTGGAAGGCCTCATTGAAGCACTTTCCATGATTTACCAGCAGTCCTGGTTCACTAGGGAGGTCCTAGTTGACTGCAGGCTGGCCAATGTGATGCCCATCTACAAGAGCTGAAAGGAGTATTCAGAAAGGAGGATCCAGGGTACCGCAGGCCTGTTAGCCTGGCCTCAGGACTGGGAAAGGTTATGGACCAAATCATCTTGAGTGCCATTATGGGCATGTGCAGGACAAGCAGATAAGGCCCAACAGACCCTGCTTGACCAACCTGATCTCCTTCTTTGAAAAGGTGACCTGCTTAGTGGATGAGGGAAAGGTTGTGGCTGTTGTCTAGCTGAAGTTTAGTCAAGCCTTTGAAACTGTCTCCCACAACCTTCCTCTTGAGAAAATGGTGGCTCACAGCTTGGATGGTGCATGGTTCACTGGGTAAAAAACTGGATGGCCAAGCCCAGAGAGTGGTGGCGAAGGGAATTGCATCCAGCTGGTAGCCAGTCACCAGTGCTCTTAACCAGGGCTTTGTTTTCAGGTCAGTCCTGTTTAATATCTTTATCTGTGACCTGGACGAGAGGATCAAGTGCACCCTCAGGTAGTTTGCAGATCACACCAAGCTGAACGGGAGTGTTGATCTGCTGGAGGACAGGAAGGCTCTGCAGAGGGATTTGCCGAGGCCAGCAGTATGAGGTTCAACATGGCAAAGTTTCAGGTCTTGCCCTTGGGTCACAACAACCCCACGCAGCATTACAAGTTGGGAAAAAAGTAGCTAGAAAGCTTCCTGGTGGAAAAGAATTTGGGGGTGCTGTTCAACAGCGGCTGAACATGAGCCAGCATGTGCCCAGGTGGCCAAGAAGGCCAATGGCATCCTAGTCTGTATCAGCAATAGTGCAGCCAGCAGGACCAGGGCAGTGATTGTTCCCCTGTACTCAGCACTGGTGAGGCTGCACCTCAAGTGCTGTGTTCAGTTTTGGGCCCCTCATTACAAAACAGATGCTGAGGTTCAGGGGTATGTCCAGGGAAGTCCGACAGAGCTGGTGAAGGGTCTGGAGCACAAGTGCTATAAGGAGCAGCTGAGGGAACTTGAGTTGTACAGCCTGAAGAAAAGGAGGTTTAAGGGAGCCTATCAGTCCCTGCAAATATGTGAAAGGAGGTTTTAGTGAGGTGGGGGTTGGTCTAGTCCCAAGTAATAAAAAATGAGAGGAAATGGTCTCAAGTTGCTACAGGGAAGGTTTAGATTGAATTTTAGGAAAAATTTCTTCCCTGAAAGGTTTTTCAAGCACTGAAACAAACTTCCCAGGGAAGTGGAGAAATCCTTATCCTTAGAGGCATTTAAAAGGTGTGTAGATATGGTACTTACAGACATGTTTTAGTAGTGAACTTGGCCGTGCTGGGTTGGACTAGATGATTTCAAATATCTTTTCCAACTTAAACGATTTGATGTTTCTAACCCCTTTGATTCCCACTTCTTCAGCCAAGAGAATGAGATGTCATGTGATCCTTAAAACTTTTATATTTTTATCATAAATTTATAGCATCCTATAATGCTGTTCTACAATGATCTGATTTTTATTGTTGTTTTATACCTCACTGTGTATTGCTTGCTAACATGGTATTCCTCTCTCCTTACCTTTTGATTGAAGTATTTGGCATGCTTCAAGTCCATTAGGGTGTGGGGATCAAGCTTCAATTTTGACTGAGAAAATAATGCATAAGAAAATCTACTGAGTTGTGATTTAAGACCTGTTAGGTGTCACCTCCCAGACCTGAATATGATTAAATACTTGGGAAATTACAGGTGCTGTTTCTGCCATTAGAGAGAAGTAAGACTGTAAACTTTAGCAGACTGATTTTGCCCCTTTGAATTTTCTCTCAGGCAATTTTTCTGAGGTAAAGTTTAAAGTACAAACAGATTTTTAAAGATAATGTTAGAAGAAACCAAACTGGATTTATTGGTTACATGGAAGGAAGCCTCTAGACCCTCTAGGGTATCCGATGTTGCCTGTGGTATTGGGGTGAGGGTGGGATGAAAACAGCTGGTTAGCCTTAGTAAACTTTTGGCCTGCGATTTCTATCTGTGTGAATGAGACTTGAAGAATGTTATTTGCATGTCATTGCTCTTGAGTATGCACCGAAGTGTTAAATTTATTTCCTTGATAATCAGATTGCTAATATTACCTTTTTTTGTGTGCTGTAATTGTTCAATAAGAAATAGAAAATACAACAAATAGTTTATCTGTAGATTTTTCCTTGTGCTTGGTTGTTGGAGAAAAAAAATGAAACACTATTAAACCATGACTTTGGAGCAATATGGCCTATTTCCTGTGAATAATTGACAGAAATATAGTAAAGTGTTAGTGGTAAATTTGAAGTGGCATGCACAGTATGTGTTTAGAATGTTTATACAGTCTCCAATTGATTCTCAGGGAGCTCAGACTAATTGGAAATAAGGTTTATGTGCAGTGAAGCAGTGAACCAGTGATATGGTGATACTGCAGAAGTGATTCCTGCCTCTGGCAATATTTTTATACATATCTGCAAAGCTCAGGCAAACTTTATAATTCTGAATTACTTTAATAATGGAAATACATAATTTTGTAAATGTATCTAGGTTTACAGTATTTCAAATACACAGCTCTCCTATCAGAGAGAGAAGGAAGGATTAGCACTTTGTCCTTTCTCCCTTCAGTACTGTTAGAAAGAACTGTAAAACTTGTTTTCACAAGCTGAGCTAATGCTAGGTGGGATTTGAGTGCATGGATATTGAATTCTGGTTATTCAGCCCCATCTTTGTCAGGGACAGGAAATGATCAACAGATAACAACTCATTTTGCAGGGCTAAACATGTTCAGAACTATTCAAACTAACAACCTCCAGTTACTGTTCAACAGCTTTCAAACAGTAAAACTGTCCTGGCTTGTAAAGTGACCCTAGTAGAATAGTCTGTGGCTGTGGTGGCCAGGACTTGGGATACTAAGACCTTTGTTAGGGATGTGCACTGATTAATCCAAGCTAGCAACCAAGCACCACAGAGCTCTCTGCTCACTTCCTGTTTACCTGATAGGATGAGGGGAGAATCAAAAGGTAAAAGTAAGAAAACTTACTTTTGTTGAGATGGCAACAACTTAGTAACTAAAACTTAGTAGTGGTAATAATAATAATAATAATAATAATAATAATAATAATAATAATAATGGACGTACAAAAAGAGAAATAAAACACAGGAGAAACAACTGTGAAAATGAAAACAATTGCTCACCACCATCAGACTGATGCCCAAACAATTGCCAAGCAGTGGCCCCAAGGCCAGCTTTCTGCCCATTTTATGTGCTGAGCACAGTGCATAAGCCATCAGATATCCTTTTTGTCAGTTGAGGTTGGTTGTTCTGTCTCTGTCCCCTCCCAGCTTCTTGAGCAACCTGAGCCTGCTTGCTGGCAGGGCATGAGAAGCTGCAAAGTCCTTGACCTAGCATAAGCGCTGCTCAGCAACACCTGAAACATCAGTGTGTTATCAACATTATTCTCCTCCTAAATCCAAGGCACACCACTCCACTGACTACTAGGAAGAACATTAACTCCATCCCAGCCAAAACGAGGACAGTGTGTTAGGGCCAGATGTTAGTACTGGTAGGAAACCCATACACTAATTACAATAATTACTTCAGGATTGAAATATTAAAGGTAGAACTATAAAAGGCGCATGGAAGAATTTCTTTTTATGAACAAAGTCCTCAAAAACCTGCATTTTTTTCTTGTTCATTTTCTTTTTTAGAACTCCCCTCCCCTCAAGCAACCTCAACCCCCCCCCCCAAAGCACAAAAGTTATAATCTGATTTTTAAACCTATATATGCATATTGTTTGACATTTCATTACTTTAATAAAGAAATTGATGTTTAGAGATGAAACAAAATCAACTTCCACCACACTGATCTGTTCTTTTCAAGTGTTTTTAGTTCTAATAAAATTTTTAGCTATCTCATCTGGACTCAGCATTTTGTATCTTGATACAAATTAAGCTCTCGGTCCCTGTTCTGGGTTTATGATTCAGATATGAAAACAAAATATGAAATCAATTTCTGAATTAAGGCAATTGGAGCAAAGATTTTATAATATTCATCTTCTTGGGAGAAAAATATAGGAAAAAAAAAAAACTTGAAAAGACTTTGATGGTGCTGGTCTATTTTTTGTGTTTTCAAATACAGCTTTCAGAGGAAAGGAATAGAAATTTATTTTACAGAAACAGAGATTCTTTCTTTCCCTTGATGCATCTAGAGCTCTTACAGTAAATGAAAGATGTCTACTTTTGTGTCTAACTACTGAAATTCAAAATGAACAGTTTTTTTTACTTTAAAGTTATTGATTTCATCAGAAATACAAGTTTGAATGAAAGTATTAGTTTTGATGAATGTGGATAATTTTTCTAAGCAGTAAATGCTCACTTTTTGATTTAAAATGTGTTAATAAAATGAAAGAAGTACTTCTCTCATTTAGAACTAAAGTTGTGCAGAAGGAGAGGTAGCCTTCAACTGGAAAACAGTCTTACAATACTAATTGTAAAATGGTGCTTAAACTACCACCATCAACAAAAATATGGAGTGCTTTTGCTCTCTGACGGTACCTATTTCTCCTTATGCTCCATAGGGAAAATCTAGGTGATTTGAGGAAGACATCTAACTCTTAGATGGCTCAGAGGGACAGGATGAATGCCTGTTTGGCTGTCTAGGCTGTTGCTGAGAATGTATTGAATCTGTTTCTTTAAATATTCATCAATTCTCAAAATGGCTTCCTGTGGGAGATATTAATTTGCTTCTTTCTGGACATATACAATTAATTTAGAAAAACCTTTGGTTAAAGGTTGTTTCTGGGGTATGTTCTGACAAAAAGCAGAAAAGTAAATTTATTCGTCTACAGTCCTGAATATAAAAAGGGAAGGAAGACAGATTGTGTACAAACTGCCAAAGAATCTAAATGATTACCTGGCTCACCAGCATCTGCCTATGCTGCCTCCTATGCAACAAGTCTTGCTGTTTGTGTTTCTCAGGTTTCCAAAGAAAGCTGGAACTGGCCATGGACCACACCAAGGGGAGCCAAGTAGAAAATTTTGAAAAGACAGATGTAGTTAAAATCAGGTTTGCAAAAAGTAAATGCTAATGTAACCTAAACTAGGTATGCCAGTAGGTCTTCAACTGATATACGTGTGTCTATATGGTAGATGAACTCTGAGAGAGAGAGAGACAGAGGAGTAATTTCCTTATCCATCATGCAAATACAATAAATTGATCAGCTTTCTTTCAAAATCCATACAGAATGACGTGATCTGAGAAAGTGTATTAGGCTTCACCAAGAAAACTAATGATTAAGGGTGGTTATAGTGAAGAAAGAAAGATCAGAAACACATTTCTGAGGAATTTGAGACAGTTCTTGAGAGGATTTCTCAGTTGTGAAATGCAAAGGAAAATAAGAAAAAAAAGGTTGCAGTCTATTTCCATAATGGTCTTGATAGAATGACTTCCTTTTTATGTACGCAATGACCTGAGACAAGTAGTCATGCTTTCTGCTCACTAGTGATTATAGCTGCACAGTGTAAATATCTGATCATAAATAGTGTGTTATTTCATACTAATGCTTTATAGATTGTCTCATCCGATTAGTACTCAGAAAGCTCATTACCTGCTTGATATCTTTTTCTGCAGCTATTCTGACATCAAACCTGTAGTGAACTGTAAACAAAGTAACAGTAGTGACTTTGCTTTTTTACTCAAGTTGTGTATTTTTCTCATTCCTGATTTCTCAGCTGGCAAAAGGATTGAAATCTGATACAATGTAGAGGTAATTTTATCACATAATTGACTGCCAACTTCTCTATTAACCTGATAAAAACACTGCCATGCTGAAATGCAGTTCAAATGAACCCTTGCAGATTTGATTTTTCTATGAGACACCCACATTTTCTACAGATTCTGCTACACCAAACTACTGGTTAAAAGTATAACAATCTTAGCCCTGGATAACAGTCAGCTGGTATAGGATTAAATAAAAGTAATTTCAAAGTTTTTAGGTAGAGGAAGGGAAGTCCTGACTTCAAATCCTGATTGATTCCAAAATTAGGGTAATTACAGGATGAATTATAGTAAATGTACTATTCCAATTCTTTCCTACTCTGTTCTTTTTTCTTTTGTTTTGTTTTTGGTTTCTCTTTTCTCCCTTGGGAGACTTAAAACATATCCTTGAGTATATGTCAGAACAGCTCCAGGTGAAAGATGCAAGGTGAAAATATTTCATTAGAAGCATTTCTACAAAAAGTGTAGTTTTTTAGTAACTTGAACAAATACGCAGGTGAGACAGACTCCATATCCTTCAATAGTCATGATGTGATCTGATAATCTTGGAATAGATTTTGGGAAGTGAAATTTCAGGAATGAGATTTTAAGGAAATGAAGACACTACTTCCCAATATTTGAGGCTCTATTTCAGTGCCTAAGTGCCAAGATTAAAATGTTAATTCTAGACTTAATTAAATGACTTTGCCCTCATGATACCTATGAAAAGGGGGTATCTTTTTTTCTGGAGATACTTAGAATGTGTGTTCACCACACACAGACATACGTGTTAGCTACCAGGTTTGCTTGATCTTGTCTATAGAAGCAGGCAAAAAGGGAGAGCTAAGTTCAGTTCTGAAGCAGTACAATGTTTTGTGCTAGGGTCATAAACTCTTGCCTATTTAAAGTGTAATTAAGGTCCTTTATATGTTATACAATACAGCTCATGCTCTATTACTGTATGTTGAGGTTGAAGGCGGATCAAGCACCATTTTGTGCCACAAGTGGCTCAAATGTTGCTTCCTGCCTAGTTGACAGGCATCTGTTGTGGCTTAGACTGGGATAGTGTTAATTTCTTCTCAGTAGCTGGTACAGTGCTCTGTTTTGGATTCAGTATGAGAACAGTATTGATAACACTCTGATGTTTTGGTGCTAAGTAGTGTTTATCCTACGTCAAGAACAGTTTTTGTACTCATGCTCTGCCAGTCAGGAGGTACAAAAAAGAAAAGAAAAACAAGCAAACAAACAAAAAGCCCCAAAACACTGGGAGACACCACGGGGGGACAGATGACTCGAACTTGCTAAAGGAATATTCTACACCATGTAATACCATGTCTGTTACACAAACTGGGAATCTACCCAGAAGGGGAACAGATTATGGTTCAGGGATGAGGTCTGGTATTGGCCACCAGGTGGTGATCAATTATATCATGCACCACTTGGTGAATTTTTTTTCCCCTTTTTACTATCATTATTATTATTTATTGTTAAATATTAATATTATTATTCATTTTTACTTTGTTTCAATTATTAAACTGTTCATATTTCAACCTACATGTTTTAACTTTTGATTCTCATCCCCATTCCACTGGGGAGGATGGGTAGAAGGGCAGTAACTGAGGGGCTGCATGGTGTTTAGTCGCCAGCTGAGCTTACACTGCAACAGCTTCAAAGTCATAAATCAGCCTTTGGTTGCTTTTAAATGAATGTCTGTTTCTAAAAAGACACCCCAGCAGAGAGGTTTTTCCCCTCACATGCACATCAGTTGGAGTGTTGGAGGTGGCATGACAAACAACTGCAGAGAACTGAGCCCAACCAGCAAAATCCCTATTTGGACAAACTAGCTTCCAGAGTGTGTTTGTCCCTGTTTTCCATCGTTTCAGAGTAATGGTGGTAACATTAAGCTGCAGGAGCTCTCCTCACCCTATTGCCTTTGTTTACTGAATAATTTGTGGCACAGGTGCTATCTTCGGGAAGCCTTTTCTATTTTCCCAGTGGCGAATACCCTTTTGTGGGTAAAACACCTTCTCTTTTGTATACTCTTGCTATTAATATTGCTGTTGTTACTGTGCTTTCAGGAAACCATTTCAATTCATAATATCTCATTTATTGTCTCTTCCTTGCCAAAAGGTGTGGGTGAAGTGGCTTATTTGAAATTTAATTTCCCTGCTGGGGTTAAAGCCAGCATACAAAAGTAGAAAAATTAACCTGTGAATCTTGAGAATGGTGTTTTGTGTGTTTTGACTGCTTTTAGGTTAGTTATGTTTGGGTGTCTTTAAGTAGAGAGTAATTGACTCTACAAGAGGAATATACAAAAACAAAAGATACAGAATAGTTATTCACTGTCAAGCATCCACAAAAGATACATAAGAATTACTAAATATTTGAGTAAGCACTCGTGTGCTCTTCACTTCAATAGACAAAGTACCCAAAGAGCTGTCAGCCCTGTGGCTTCCACAGGGGATTCACAGAGCCAGAGGACTACCTCGGGCCTCTCACTGTAGCTCCACCAATAGCATCAACATCTCCTGGCTGGGATCTCATCACCGTGCCTGCCCCGTCTTTGCCTGTTAGGTCTCATGCCTTTCCATGATGAAATTTTTCCCTTCTGAATCCTTGAGCCACAGATGATCTCACTAGGCACTCTCATCTCTAATTCTGTCCTTTCTCATCTCTGTACAGCCTTTCTCATAGCACTGTGAACACAGTTTGTACAGTTAGTCCAGACCAGGGCTGCTCTCAGTGCTTTGGTACACGGGTAGCTAAATCCCTAGGAGAGGGGAGCTTAGAGTGCTAGAAACAGATGATTGCAATGACAAAGAGGTTAGTAAAATTGAAAGCTGTCCTTACCCACACTTCGGATCACTTTTCATGGGAAAACAGATTCATTACAGATGTCCATTCTCAGGAGGTGATTCCTAGTTTCACATTGGAGTGAACAGAAACTTGTGACTAGTTCAATAGGACTTATAGTCCTGGTTCGGTTGGAGAGGATGTTGCATCCCTCTGATCTTGTGTTTGATTTTTCCTCTTGTCAGGTTCTATGCTCAGATAAGAGTTTTTTGATTGCTCTTGAGAGATGCATGGCTTTCCCTCTGGATTACTGAGGAAATTTAGACACTTAATTCCAGATCTGTTTTCAAAGGTACAGCATGATGCCATACAGCAGTGGTTCTCTTAATGTCATATTGGACGTATTCCTGTTTCCTTCAGAGAGTATCAGAAGCCTCAGAACCCCTATGTGAGTTGACAGAGAGAGTCAGAGTGAAAAGTCATACAGATTCCAATAAAATGTATTGTGGCGCTTGCAGGAGGGCAGAAAGATTTCAACAAAATTACACTGATATTTTCTGTCAGGTTTTTTTCCTTTTTTTCTCTCTCTCTTTTTTTT
>VZSE01001562.1:2324780-2342796 GCA_013398275.1 Promerops cafer | reverse complement strand
AAAATCTCAGAAAACCCCGCACCTTAATGAAATTGCTTCAAAACCAAACTGGGATTTTGCAGCTCCTTTCCAATTCAGCAAACTGTATAAAGTGTGAGTAGAAAGTCAACATTTTTAATAACCACATGTAATTCCTTTAACTGCTGTTGCAGCCCTCGTGACACTAGTTCTTGCTAGCCTGTTCTTAGCAATACATTACTGAATCAGGCTGCAGTGTGAGAAATCCAGGACTGGAAACAGGGCCCAGGCACACAGCTAACAGCCTGGCTGCTGGAGAACAGCTGTGTTTTATTTTGAAAGTTGTGGTTACTGTTTGTCTGTGTGGACTGAGAGAGTGTAGTATATTAATTTTCTAGACCTTCTGTACCTCCATAACACTAAATAAGCACATAATTTTAAATTTTTACTTGTACAGAGAGAAAAGAATTGCCAAGATTTATTTTATTTCCTTCTTTTTTAAGAAGATGATTGACTGGTTGTAAATGACAGCTTCTACTTTTTGAAGAAATAGAGATTAGAAATAAGTAAAAAGAGATAACATGATCAGATACTGACATGAAAATAATATAGTAATGGATTTAAGCAATTTGTGTTTTAATATCTGGAGATAATTACAAAATAAATTGCTTTAAAATATTTTTTTTGTCATATAAATTGTTATATATTTTCCTTGTGAGACTTTGCTGAACAATGAGGGCTTAATGCTTTGCAAGAATTGTATTTTTCATCGTTATTATTCGTGAATTTCTACTGTGTATTATTCTAATCTTTTCCTTTATGATCAATTAGCTGCATTATGAACTGTAGGCTTTAGGTCTGAGAACCTACAGATAATGTATCTGTTAATTTAATAATAACATCTATAAGTTTGACGAATGATGAAAAAATATGTAATTAGCAAAGTGTTGTTTTAAATTTTTCAAGCTTTCTGAAAAGCCATACTACTTTCCATGCAGGTTCATAAGAAATAAACCTACAAGATTTTAGATAGTTCAGGCCCATTGTTTGGCACTGTTTTTTTTTTTTTTTAAATCCTTCATATTTTGTTCTGAGAAGTAGCCTTTTAAGCAATTAGTTACTTTTAATGTCTTCATTTTCATTTAAGTGCTCAACAATCAAGATAATTAGAATTAATTTGGCATTGTCATATTATGCTAATTTCAAATCTGCCACTTATCACTAGCATCCTGCAGGCACAATGTTATCAGAGAGATATGACTGGTCCGCTTTATCACTTTAACCAAAGACTTTAAATAGATATAAACCAGTAGGAACTGGCATCTTCCCAATACAAATTTATGCAATTTCTAATGAAGAATTGTTTCTTAAGTGCTGGTATCTTTGTGCTTCAATTCAGTTTTTGAGTTCTTTCACAATACATATCAAGACTGCCTTTGAACAATTAATTTTGTTCATATTAATTTGTGAGGCAGATCTGCTTAGTTCTATTTCACATAAATAGAATAGTTGCATACAGAGTGTGATTCAGTTCAAGCAGTTTGCCTGACAGTGTAAAGCGACAGTTTTTTCCCCTGTATTTCTTAAGTGCTAATGGAAAAAGAAGCTGAAGTATATTTTCAGGAGGGAATTATCTTGGTCAGCTAAAAGGAAGTGGCATCTTCTCTGCAGATCTTTAGTACAACTGTATACCACATGTAACTCACTCTTGGAAACCAGGATGTACTGGTTGTCCTAAGGAGGATGCAACAGCTGCTCTTTAGATACATATATTACTTGTATGCTGGACTGAGAAGCAAAAACAAGACAAAACAAAACAGCTCATTTATCCATTTAGACTGATGTCCTTTTTAGCAGCATAGTGATACCATAGACATTAAACATCTTTTGCTTTGTGTTCGACTTTTGGTTAAAGCCAAGTCCATAAATCACAGCTAGCTGTTTCAGATCCTTGTCCCTGCAGTTTCCATTCATTAGGGTTATCGTGATCTTATCTCTTCAACTTCTCTGATTACTTCATTCAGATTTTCAGTGCCATCCATTCTTATGGCAAGATTAGCTTTGTCAAGGAAGCAGGAGAAAAAATCAAAAATTATTCACAATTATTCAAAATTATTCAAAATTATTTCTGGTTTGGAAATCCTGGATAGAAACTCCTGTTTGCCACAGGTACTGTCATAAATACAGTGTGTTTGGAGCATGCTAGGCTTGCTGCATGTGTGCAGACCCACAATATCATATGTGCACCATGTACTGATGTTTCCCAGAAGCAGCAAGCTCACTATGCCTGTGCTGCAAAGTTAATCTTTACATGCATAGTGAATATGTCTGGAAATTTTGGACATTCCAGCTTGGGGCTCAAACTTCTCCAGTTCCCAGACAGAGAAAATTTCTTGACAGAAAAGGGAGGACATGTCTGAGGAAATCCAGATGTACTCTGGCTCTAGTTAAGACTGAAATGAAAACTGAAAATACCCCAAACTACCAGGGTCAGTGTTTAGCTACTTTCTCCTTCTTTGGGAAAACAGAGTGAACTCAGTGTATTTAAAAAAATACTACATTAAATTCTCTTCCGTACTCTTTCCCTTTTTCTGACAAAACTTTTCTGAGTGGTCTTACACTACTCTGCCTCTGATGTTTCCCAGCCACACTGTTCTCTTATCCAATGCCTTTTAATACTCTGCATCAAATGTCTTTCTCATAGTATTTCTGAAATTATTTCAATTTGTTCTTATTAAATTATTATTTAAATTACTTGTTAAAATAATTCTATTTTATATTATTTTTCTTAATATTTTTACTAATTTCTTGGTTTTTTATTTTCAAACTAGTGTAAGGGAGAATTTTAGATGATTTCAGAATGATTAATTAATCTAGCCTACCTTTAAGGATAGCATAACTGTTGATTTGTCATAATCTGAACTCACTGATGCATTTGAAGAAACTCTTATTAACTTCAGTGGAACAGGTCCTAAGGGACACGCCTTGGAAAGATGCCCTCCTTGTCCACTGCTTGTCACCAGAGGGGATCTCACCAGCAAAGTGAAGATTGGCAGCCATCTTGGTCACAATGACCACAAAGAAATAGAGTTTATAATCTCTGTTGACAGCAGGAACAGTGCAGCAAAACCTCAGCTCTGGATACGACAAGAGGTGACTTCAGGCTGCTCAGGGAATTAGTTAGTGAGGTCCCCTGGGAAAATGTTTTTGCAGATACTGAGGTCCATCAGTGCTGGTCACTCTTTAAACTTCATCTCCTAAGGGCAATTCCCAAATGTCAGAAATAAAGCAGGTGAGGCAGAAAGACATCTTGGCTAAACAGGAATCTCTTGGAAACAAGACGAAAAGGGAGATGTATGCCCAGTGGAAGCAAGGTTGGGTGACATAGAAAGAACAGAGAGATGCTGCTTCCCACTACAATGAAAAATTTGTGAGCCACATCTCAATTGGAGTTGACATTGGCCACGTGTCCACTGTGGGGGACAATAAAATAGGTTACTTTGAAATACATTAATGGCAATAGGCAGAGTAAAAATAATATAGGCCCATTACAGGATGACTGAGGATGGTCAACTCACAAACAGGGACAGGGACAAGGCAGAGGTATTTAATGCATTCTTTGACTGCATCTTCAGCATGCATGAGAGATCAAGGGGGTCTCAGTGCCCTGAGCTGGAGGATCACGACTGTGAGAACGATCAACTCCCAGCTGACCCTGAACTTGTGAGGGATCTGCTGCTCCAGCTGGATTGTACAAATCTATAGCACTCCTCAATTTACACGCTGAGCATGACATCGTCAGGTCTGGAATATCCCTTTGGTCAGTTTGTCCCAGCTGTGTCTCCTCCCCACCTCCCATTCACCTCCACCCTTCTTGCCAACACAGCAGTAGAAAAAGCAGAAAAGGCCTTGACTCTGTGTAAGCTCTGCTCAGCAATAACAAAAACATCTTTATATTATCAACACTATGTTCAGTAAAAATCCAAAACATAGTCCTATACCAGCTAATGTGAAAAAATTAACTCTATCACACCAAAAAACAGCACATATAGTTTAAAAACAAAATCACAAAATCCAAATTTTTTATTCCTTTAAGAGAATTAAAGAAGCAAATCTAGAATTACATATATATGCCACACTATGTATATATTATATATATACTCCACGTATTTTCTTAGAAAATTGCATTATTCATATTATTCGTATTCCTGAGAGGGTGGTAAGGCTAGAAGATGCTCCCCAGAGAAAAGTTGTGGATGCTTCATCCCTGAAAGTGTTAAAGGACAAGTTGAATGGAGCTTTGAGTCCTAGTCCAGTGAAAGTTGCCCCTGCCCACAGCAGGGGGCTTGGAACCAGATGACCTAGTGAGGTCCCTTTCAATCCAGGCCATTCTACTATTCCATAGCTATCATATCTCTTGCCAACAACAAATATTTTCATATTCCTGACTACGGACATCTTGATACCAAGAATAAGTTTCCATTGTTTAAATATCCATTTAATTGTATTTTCTTTTATTTTCCTAGCTTAACATCTGCAATACTTATACAGATTTCTCTGTATGGTGTTATGAAAAGATTTGTGTTAGAAAATGTTAGACATATCAACTGAAGTCTCTCTTGCATAAATCTCTTAACTGTGTCTGTATCTTTCGATTCATATACAATATCTAAAGTCTACAGGGACATCTTAGTACATATTATGCAGATGACTGTTATTTATGGAATGGGATCACTTATTCCCCAGGTGGTTGTAAAACTGCAATCTCAGTTTGACAAGAGACAAATTGGTTTAGAGAAAACAAATTATTCTGAAGTCTTTAGAAACCTAAGTGGTGCTGGATCATGGTACGTAAATCTAGGAGACGATGATTTAATCATTAAAGGCCCATGCATTCACTTCAGCCCCAAACTTGGTGGCCTCTGAAGACCTCACTGAAATTTGTCCTGTCCTTCCAAAACTAGATGGACACCGCACTCTAGGTGTGATCTATCACTGCCTTGAAACTTTGTGACAGAGCTCACTAGTGGCTTACGTCCAGCTTTGCAGTACAGCAAGACCACCAGCCTCTTTCCCCAGAGTTCCTCAATCTGTTCATCCTTGTCTGTGATATTGTAAGAGATTATTCCTTCTTGGGTCCAAAATTTGCATTTGTCATTGAGTAAGAAATGTATGAAAGTTATATTAGAAGTAACAGTGGCAATATACAGTGGTGTTGGTCTGGTTTGAATCAGCCAATCATCATTTTGAAATCAACATGCAATGTAAGGAATACATTGTTTGGCAATAGTGAAGACTCAGATTTTCTTCCCCTTGTCACCATCACTTTGATGCTAAGCCATTCAAAAATAATAAAATCCACTGTCATTCCTACCACTGAAAGTTCTTAATAAATTTGTTCAAGTATAAAATCCAAATAATAAGACTGTAATAGAGCTCATTCTTTTATGTCCAGTTGCTTCCTCATCCTCTTATTTTGTAGCTCATAAAAAATATTACAGCCACAGAAGAGTAAGAGAAGAAAAAAAGATCTATCTTTAATGTTCTTTTAAAGACAACATTTTTACATGTAAATTTGCCAGATTACTAACTTATTTTGAATACTGTAGCTCTAGAGATTACTTGTACAGATCATGTGGAGTTCATTCATCCAAACAGGAAAATTTAATATCAATCAGGAGATTATTTTTATATTTGATAACTCTTAAATTCTTAATTGAAATCTTTTAAATAGAGATAACTTCCACTGAGCTTTATGTAACATTAGACCACCCAGGAGTTTTCTATAATGTCGCCTATAGATTCAGTCTAATATGGTAAAAGTCAGGTTTTAAAACTTGATCAGAATGCAGAGCAGGTCAGGAAATATGGTAAAATTAAGAACATTGTAACATAAAATCAAATATTCTCCCTTTGTCTACAAAAGTAATTTAGGCATTGATGGATCCCAGTTGCTTTATTTCCTATCACATTAACCTCATTTATACGGCTGAAAATTTATGGCTAGAATTTAAGCAATTTATTTTGAGCAGCTAAGTAACCACTATCACTTTTTGGCTTCATTTCAATGATAATGATGTATAAATAGAGAGTGGAAACTTGTGTTTTGTTAGCAAATTAGTCAGGCTAGGTTAGTTTTATAGGAACTGTGTTTTGCAATCTTCCCAAATTATTATTTAAAATAATTCAAGAGTTGAAGAAGAGCTTACAGCCTCAGGGATAAGAAAGCTGGAAAGAAGAAAATGGGTTGTATGTTTTATTTTTCTTTTTAATAACAGATATACTGACTGTAACCCACTTCCAAAAAGAGGTTGAAGTAGAAAGGAAATGGGATTTATTTGAATATTCTGTGTCTCATGCACAGCAAGACTGGGAGAATTAGAAAGAGTACCCAAAGTTACTCAGAAGACAACCATATCCTAATAGTCTGCTCAGCAGCTCCGTTAAGTTAAGGGGCACCACTGTCATCCAGCAGGGATGAACATCTGTATACTTGCAGATCATGAACTGAGCCAACTGAAACTCAAGAGCAGATAATATAAATGTGCTGGAATTAGAGTTGGTTGTATGAAAGCAGCTGATTCTGATAGGGATAGAAAGTTTTGAGGCTCTATGGCACAGTATGGGTTCTTGCACAATTTCTTATCTGAGCATGAGCTGAGGAAAAAAATGCGTCTGGAAACTGAAAGAGTGAACACTGCTAGCAAGATGCAACTGGGTTTTGGTTTTCTGATAAGAGAAAAGCATTTGGATTTTTCACTTTAAAAATATGATTTTTTTTTCTTTGCATGCTTTAGAGATATTCAGGAGAGGTATGATACACTATAGACCACGTAACCAGTTAAGTATTAATATATCAAAGGAGAAAGTCTGGTCTTACATACATGCACTGAGATAAAGTATATATACTATGTCAAACTATATTTAAAAACCCAAATTATTGTTCAAAATTTATTTTCATTATGTTAAGTAGTAATAACACTGTATTCCAGAATTCCTGGTTAGGGAGGAGGAAGCAGAAAAAGAGAAAAAATAACCTTTTTTAAAAATTATAAATTAGCTTTGTCATTTCTTCTCAGTCATGTCAAGATACTTACTGCATAGTTACTCCACATTATTATTAGATTTTATTTTTAGCAAACATCTGTGTGCTGTTTATGTAATGCTGGTCAAAATGTATTTGCTAATATTGCTGTTTTGAAGGTAGGTTCCTTAGAAATTTCTTTGAGAGTAGAATTTTGTCCTTTTCTTTACCTCACTTTAAAGGGCTATAAAAGGTATAATAGTTTATAATACTATGATTATCAACAATCTTATGAGTATGTTAAAAGAAAACAAAATGTGCTTAGAGACATAAGAGAATATTTATAATAAAAATCATTCCAATACTAGAAATGGAATTTTGACTAATATCAGGTCCTGACCTTGAATCTCCTGAGTCTGAGGTCTGATCCCAAGTCAGGGCCTTGTTTTTGTAAAAAAAATATTGTCTAGACCACAAGCAGTGGAAAATTCTTCAATCTTACAGTTAACTATGTCGAGAAGAAATGAACCCTGAAAACTACTTAAGGTGCATGCAACAGTCAGACAAAGTACTTTATATTTTATTAAGGTTTACATGTCTCTTAGTGAAATAAATTTCACCAGTAATTTCAGTTGAAATATTCTTTTGAGTTACAGACTTTCCCTGTTTGTCTGTGTCCCATGTAATGTCTGAGGAATAAGCGAACAAATATTGTGAAGTCTTCTATTTTAGGGCAAAAAATAGCTTTATATGCTCAAGAAAACTTGTAGACCCAAGAAGAGAAATCAGAAATAAGTAATTTAACTGGACAAAAAGAGTCATGTTTAGTAAGTGATCACCTGGTCTATATTTTGCTGGCTTGTGGATAGAGTGGCTAGTGGCTTGATCAAGATAGTGGCTTGATCTCTTTGAGAGAGAAAAACTTAAAACTGCTATTTAACAAACAAAACAAAATTTGTCTCTGAGAATAGGTATGAATGCAACTCACTACACGAATTGCTGATGCTACAGAAGCAAAAATGTCAAAATTTCCACAGCACACTAAATTTCACGGGAGTTTTATGTAAGAAAGTGTGCAACAGCCATTAAATTGACATTGTTGAGATCAATTTCAAGACAACTTTACTTAAAAAAAAAAAAAAAAAGCCAGAAAAAAAGAAAACACAAAAACCCCCCCAGAGCTGGAAGACTTGGTAGAAGACAGAGGAATAAGATAAAAACATATCTGTATGTATCTTGGAGTTTGCCAAGAAGGTAGATTGTAGGAGATTTTGTTTGGTTTAAAAAGGAACAGTAAGAATAGGGGATGACAATAGATAGAGAATACTGTTGGGATGAAAATGTCCTAAATTTGCTTTAGGTCTTTCAAAAATTTAGTTTCCTTCTTAGAATTAGCTCTGATAAATCTGCCTTTGTTATTCAGAATGAAGACACTGAATAACATTCAAAATCTTTAAGTTAAGTTAGGAATATATTACTTCTTTTATTCTTTTCAGACTTTTTATATAAATATCTTAATAATTGCTGAAGTAATTACCATTAAAAATGCATGCATGGCGAGAAGGTCTTGATTGGGTCCTATTTAAAAAGATATTTATTCATTGTTAGTCTCTTAACCATTACCCCAGCCAGAAAGCTGACATCACTGCCTGCACAATAAAGATATATCCTGTCCTTTGTAATTTTGTAGGAGCATATGATCTGCAATTAACTTAGCTTATTCTGAAAAATCAAGAATCATTCAATCATGAAACTTTCTACCATGACCTAGAGCTGAAAGAATACCCACTGTGAGGGAATAATATAAGCTGACTATCCAGAACGGCTGGAATTGCTTAATTGGTTGCAATTCCATTTTGAATGCTCTCCTTCGTATCTGTCTCTTTGAGACACATTCATGTTAAGGAAACTTCCCAGTCTGACCACTCACGACATTCTCTGGTAGTCACACTCCCAAGGCCAGAGACTTCTGCTGCTGATATTGAACCCCCTTCAGAACAGGAAGCTCCAGGGAGTGATGGGAGCCCTCCCACACAAAACACTCTCACTCAGTCAGAGCAGGTTTCCTCACATTTTTGAGCCCAGGTTTGCCATAGAGGAGTCTGAGATGTCTCATTCCATAAAGACATTTATTCACAGTGCATAAACACAAACAGCCTGAGCTGGTGCCTCCAAGGAGGACAAAAGAACCTATGGGGTTTCATACCCTCATCGTTTTCCTGCGGACATGTCTTGCTCTTCCTCACAAGTCTTCCGTTCCGGAGGTGTCTCTCAGTGTCCATTCATCTGGCTGGTGCCACTGGTCTTCGTGACCTTTCTTAACCAAAGGATTTTCAGTTCACAGCCTCTTGTCTCTCCAGGCTCCCACCCAGAGATCTCATCTCTGAGTCTGCCTCTCAGTCTGCATCTCTAGCTTACAAACCGAGCAACCTTCATCAGATGTATTCATCAATACCAAATCTCAGAGAAATTCAATTAAACAGTCACACCTTCAGCAGAAAGCAAAATTAATCTTTTATTTGTATTGTCAGAATTATAATTTGCTGTTTGCTAAGTTACTCTCTAAATTGTTCATCATTGTGCTATTAAATCACATTATAACAATTCCGGGTGGTGAAAGGCATATTCCTTTGTTAAGTTGTATTTTGGTTTTCTTCCAGTTGCTCAGATATACAAGGAGAAGGATGTTTCCACCCCTCTGTGCTTTGCAATTTTATTGCAAACTTAAATCATTTGTTTAGGAAAACAGAGGAAGACAACCAGATGATGCAGACAAGAACATGGTGTAGATGCTTGATGCAAACATTCTTCTGAGAGGTGGTAAATGTGAATTTTGAATTCTCTGTGATTTATGAGATTTCAAATATGGGACTGGTCTTTTAAAATAAACTGCTACTTTTCTTTAATTTCAAAAGAAAGTAATTAAGTTTTGTGTTATCTGAGAATCCCAGGCTAGTCTTTGTGAATTAAGTTTTCTATAAAATTGTTCATGGGCTCCTCTCTCATCCCTCTTTAAGTCAAGAACACTAATAAGGAATTAACATGCTTGAATTGTCTCACTTGGTGTCAGTTTAGGTTGCCCAAGGTGGCAGGAATTGCCAATATGGCACAATATTCATGCTCTTCTGAAGTAGCCATTAGAGTGCCACCAGGATACAGCATACCTCAGAAATATCATCAGATGGCAATAGTCAGGCATATGAGTCCTATGCCTGGGCTTAAACAGTTGTAATAAACTGTAATAAACTTGCTTAGCCAAGTTTAAGACTGCATGATTAAAAAATATCTGATGAGGTAGTGTTTTGTCTTGGCTAAATAGAAAGAAGCAATATGTTAAATTAATAGTTAAAAACTAATTTTTGGATCCCTAGTAATAAAAGTCTATTGGGTAGTACATACCCAAAATTGCCTATTTCTTAAAGAGCTGATATGCTGGCAGATGCATCTACATCATGGACTATTATTGCATGTTAAAGGGAGGACCATAACTTATTTTTGTAGAGTTCTTTGTGGTTCTTGGAGTACACGTCCATATTATATTTTCACAGTTAAGTCAGTGAAGCTAATGACAGCTGTGGGTTCTAGGCATAAATTGCACATATATAGAGTGCTAACTGCTGAAGGATCTTGCTTTCAA
Organism: Promerops cafer; assembly: GCA_013398275.1. NCBI lineage: Eukaryota > Metazoa > Chordata > Aves > Passeriformes > Nectariniidae > Promerops > Promerops cafer. The sequence continues at coordinate 2,332,177 of VZSE01001562.1, read as the reverse complement.
TTTGCAAGGAGAGATCTACAGATGGCTCCCTGTTGGATGTCTTTGCTTCTGCTTCACCAGGAGGGAAACTGCTTTGAGAAAACCAGCAGCACAGCTCAAGTGTGTATTGTAAGATTTCAAGTGCAAACTAAATTTGCACTGAAAAGAAACCCTTCAAAGAAACCCTGCAACACACTAAGAAAATAATGCATCCACTGTTTGACTTCGCAAATGAGCAAGTAAATGTGGCCTCTTAGCCTCTGTACTTTGTATATCCCAGTTCTTAGACACTCACTTTGGAACATCGTCTCTGCTTTTGCTATTCATTCAGACAGATCTGGAATGGCAAAGCATACTAATCTTCTAGTTCCTAAGCGAGACAGTTATTAGTTCAGGTAATCTCGATTCCTCTTTCCAGTTTATGGATTTTAAGTCCAGTGTTACTTGTATTCCATTTCAACAGAAGGAATAGAGATTGCCCTCCTTCTTCCATAGAAAAAATACTATTAATTTTGCAAATGTGCACATGCTGCAACACCTGAAAAGGAAAAACAAGCCTTTTGCAGTGATCAAAAAAAATGTTTGTTTCTTTCTTCCTTCAGAGATGTGTTTGTCCTAAATCCTTTATGGATATAATAAAATGTCCTGCAGGCTTCCATGCTTCAGCTCTGTACAAATACTGGATTTCATTTTCATCCTGACGACAGTATTGCTTGCTGGCTATCTGTTTGCTGGTTGTTGTACATCTTAAAGTTTTCTTGTTTTAGTTTGAACTCTAATATGGACACACTTAAATCTCTTTATTCATTCCAGAAACAGATCTAATAGATTGGAATGCATGTGAAAAATAATAATTTCCTTTATAGGTTATGGTTTTTCATACTTATTTTGAATCTATAGAGCTAGAGAGTTCCCTCTGTTACTTAAAATTCAATGACCTTTAGATCTCATGATAACGTCAGTCAAAACAACAGTAAGAGAAGAAGGATCTATATTTAAGAAGGATCTTATTCCTAGCAGTCAGTTTATTATCTTAAAAGAAAATAATTGTTTTCTAGCTTGTCAGAGGTGTTAATTGCAAACTGTATATTTAAATTATTATTGGCATGCATTAGTGTGGTACATCTGGTAGAAAAAAGATGATATCATTCTTAGCCATTTCTGTAGCACAATTTTTTCCTAATTACTCTCTCATTAATCTGAATAGCTAAATAGTTGGTATTCATACTAATAAAAAAGAATCTTGGTTGCTACCCTGGGGAAGTTGTTTTTTCCTTTACATGATCTTTTTTACTTAATATCAACACTAGCACCAAAATTAGTTGCATGCCACTTAAAAATGTGTAACCAGCTGTGAATGTATTTTTTTAGGATGCTGCATGAAAAAGTTTTTCCTTTTCTTGAGCTATAGGTGTTAATTGGTATCTTTGTATCTTGCTAATTAAGTTCTAGCAACACCTTTTCCTTCTTCCTTACTCTGAATTTAATGAGCTCCCTTGTTGTAATAATTTATTAGATAATTAGATAAAACACAACAAAAAGTTTTTTAGAGGAACTTTGAACAAGGAGGTTCAATAGACTTTAGAAAGACAATGTGCACTCACTAGCTTTTGGCTGATTCAGATTGTAAGTCTTCAGGCCTGAGTATGAAATACTCTTAAATCATACACTTCACTCATAAAGTTATTTTCTGTTCAGCCTCAGTTACAGGTTCCCAGGCACTGCTCTCCCTCTTTCCCATTTCTTCCCATACTTTCTAAGCATGAACATTCAAAAGCCAGCTTTTCATAGAACCCATATTCAACCCTAAGACAGGATGGTGGGTATGAACCAATATTGAGGGGTTTTTCATAGAAAGTGTGGATTGTATGTCTTCTGTCAGCTCAGGATGTGCCTCCTCTGCATATTTTATCCAAGTGGATTAGTTTTGTGATGATCATCTGCCAAAATGGTGGGACATACTTGGCAACCTCACTGTGGGCAATGAGATCCTCCTTTCTGTTTCACTTTTCGGTTTAACCTTTGTGTCTGTTCAAAATAAGATAAAGCAAATCCCCGAAGCAACAACAACAAAAAATAAAAATAAATAACTTATTTTCTACTTCAATGCGAATTATTTCATACCCTAATGAGAAAAAACTGCATAAAACAGAGCAAGAAAATATTGGGTCTGAATGCTAAGTTTATCACATATAATTGATTTATAAGGTGTCTAAACACTATAAGGAGTTATAGAAAATATTTGAAATAGTATGTCAGGCTTCCAAAGGTTCAAAAATATTTAGAAATGCGTATGTATAACAACATATTTATTTATAACAATTTAATTATTATTTTCTAATTTTAAATATCATGATTTCTCACCATGTCTTATATGTGATAGCACACTTGGAAAAAAAATAAAAAGAACAAGAAAAAAAGGAAATTAAAAGCTTAGAAAGACCGCATTAATTAAAACTCCCCAAATTGCAGTAAGGCCTCTTTGAGAAACATCTCTGCAAAACATGGTTATTTTCTAAGTTCCAGGGATACTTTCCACTAGACAAGGTTGCTCAAAGCCCCACCTAGTTTGTTCAGTTCAAGGCTGGGGATGATGCATCCACAAATTCTCTAGGCAACTTGTTTCAATGCCTCACCACCCTCACAGTACAGAACTTCTTCCTAATATCCAAACTAAACCTACCATTTTTCAGTTTAAAGCCATTCCTCCTTGTCCTATCACTACATGCTGTTATAAAAAGTATGTCTCTTGGAGGCCCCCTTTAGTTACTGGGAGGCTGCTAAAAGGACTCCACAGAGCCTTCTTTTTTCCAAGGTGGACAACCCCAGCTCTCTTGACTTCCTAGGAGCAAAGCTCAGCCCCCTGATCATCTTCATGGCTCTCCTCTGGACTCGTTCCAATAGGTCCATGTCCTTATGCTGGGGGCCACAGAGCTGGACACAGAACTCCAGGCAGGGTTTCATGAAAGCAGAGTAGAGGAGCTGAGATGTCCCTCAGACTGTTGGTCATGCTGCTTTTGACGCAGACCAAGTTGTCTTTCTGGGCTGCAAACATATATTTGTCTCATGTTGATCACTCCATCCACCAACACAACCAAGTCTTTCTCCCCAGGGTTCAATCCATTCTTTTCCCAGACTGTATTTGTGCTTGGGATTGCCCTGACACAGGTAAAGGATCTTGCACTTGACTTTGTTGGACTTTCTGTGGTTTTCACAAACCCACCTCTCAAGGTCCTTCCAGATGACATTTATTCCTTCCAGAGTGTCAATTGCACCACACGCCTTGGGGTTGCCAGAAAACTTGCTGAGTGTATTCAGCACCCAGGGATATAAAGGATGACCAAACAGTTCTCCTTTCCTTAAGAAATAAGGCAAACCCAGTAGAGTTCCTTTCTTCTTCAACATTTTAATACTTTATGCAGTGACAAGGAATTGTGAGATGGTTTTTAAGGCATTAAGTTTATTACTTTCTTCTATTACTGTTCATTAGGTTTTTTTATTTGTTGATTTTTAAATTTATTTATAAACAAGCATTTAGGAAGCAATCAGTGTCTAGACACCTTTGGTTGCTGTTTGGATTTGTATCTTAACATAGATTCATGCCACACAGATCCAGAAAAACATTTGGACTCTTTTGCTCTTGTCCAGCTTGGACTACTTCCAAGAATTTCCATAGGGCTTACTTGATTCAGTAAGTCTCTTAACAGACTCTGTCACATATATTCCACATTATGGGGTACACACTTGCAAGAGATTGTCCACTTTTTCTCTTTTTTGGGAGTCTGTGTCTCAGACTTCCTGGTTTTCCACTTTTCTCTGAGTGTCACTTCTTTAAGCATCTTTACAATCTATGTGAAAAGTGGTATTACAATTTAATCTGCTCTACATGATTTTGTGAATGCACAACTAGTCTACTTATTCTCTAAGTCTCTATAAGACTATTAGTTTATGTTGCAATTGACGTATCAGTAAGTTAAGCACAAAATTTCCTCACATGTTTTTTTGCAATTTCTTTCTCCAGCCTTCATGACTATTATGTGTTTCGTTTCAGTTTCAGGTTTTAATGTAAATTTCTTCATCAGGAACTAGCAGAAAATATTTCATTTAGTACTCAGGCTGAAAGTGCTACTGCTTTCCTATATATGACATCCTCATTATTAGCATAATTTTGAATTTAAATGAAAAAAAAAAAAAGAAAGTTAAGATTCAGATCCTTTTCACTCAACTTTACTAAAGTAATAGTAGATAACTAACTCAAGATTTAAACCAATCTAATTAGTAATTTGTGAGTGGCTTGAGCTAATATTTAGGAAATATCTTTCAGTCCTATATCCTATGTCATTTATTTGTTTACTTGCTTATGACTGTCTTTGCAAAAAGGTTTGCATGCCCATACTGGATCTAATATCTGCACCTACAGATATTGGCATGGATAAGATTTAATTCCTCACCATCCCACTGGCAAATCTTCTAGAGAACCAATTGTCTACTCTGCAGGAGACTGCCAGTAGTAGAAAATTATCATATCATCTCTTAGTAAGATGCGGATCTTTGAAACATACAATATGCTGAAAGAAACAAACGTGCTTACAGCCCAGAAAGTCAACCCTGTCTTGGGCTATATAAAAAGAGGTGTGGCCAGAAGATCAAGTGAGGTAATTCTGTCCCTCTTGTCTGCTCTGCTGAGTCTCCACCTGGAGTACTACATCCAGCTCTGGGGTCACCAGTGTGAGAAAGTCCTGGACCTGTTATAGTGAGTCCCAAGGAGGGCTGGGAAAATGATCAGAAGGCTGGAACAAGCCTATGCAAAAAGGATGAGAGACTTGGGGTTAAACCTGGAGAAGAGAAGGCTCTGGAAGACCTTAGTTTTGCCTTTCAATGTGTAAAGGGGACTTATACGAAAGATGGAGATTTTTCCAGACCCTATAGTGATAGAAAAAGGATTAATGGTTTTAAGCTTAAAGATGATAAGTTAAACTTAGGTATAAGGAAGAAATTCTTTATGGTTAGGGTGGTGAGACATAGGAACAAGTTGCCCAGAGAAGCTATGGATGCCTCATCTCTGGCAATGTTTCAGATAAGGTTGGATGAGGCTTTGGGCAACTTGATCAAGTGAAAGATGTCTGTGCATGTGGCAGAAGGGGCATAACTATTTGACCTTTGAATGTCTCTCCCAGCTGTAACTGTTCTATGATGAGTCTGAAATTGTGATTTGTTCCTGTTTTCTTATTGGTAAAAAAAAAGGTATTTTTGATACTGTTATGTTGGCAATCTCATTCTTGTATGTTATTACTGGTATGGTTTCCTAGGTTACTGGCCTTAAAAATTTTGCTCTCCAGAAGGTTTCCCAGTGTTCCCCCTCAACTTCATACAAAGTTGAGTCACTTTTCAAGTAACTCCCCCTTACCCACTCATAATCAGCTTTTCCTCACGATGCTAACAGCTACCTCTGGGTGCTTTTTTAGAATCACAGAATTCTTTAGGTTGGAAAAGTCCTTTAAGACTGAGTCCAACCACAAGCCTAAAACTACCAAGTTCCACTAAGCCATATGACCATCCACCAATTTATGTTCAGTAATTCCACACATCTTGCTTCACAGAGCAACCTAAGGCCAGGGATGACTCAGCAGCCTAGTCATACTTTCCCAAATATCCTTGTGACTTACAGTTGCTGTGGCAGAAGCCTGAAAAAAAGCTGTGTGTCATATTCACCTCTGACTGCTTGTAAGGCAGGGATTGTGTAGATACTCGTAGTATCAGTGTTTGTTCTATGATCTAGCCACAAATCTTACCCTTCATGGGCATTTGTTTTGGGTTTGATTTTTGACTGCAAAAGTGACCTCTAACCTAACTTTCCTATGTTATGTGAAGGAAAAAAGTTAGGTTATTTCAATTCCACTTTTCCTGTGATTGAAAATGGATTATGTTTATCAAAGCTCTGAAGTATTAGCTTGACATGGTCAGTGCTGTATTCAAGGTCTACACAAATGCTGCATAGATCTGTATTACTTTATTTGACTCAGAAAGACAGCCTTTGACTCATCAAACACAAAGACTGAGCTTATTCTCTGTGTTTGCCAAAGCATTGTCTTGTTCCTTAGATTCACAATGCTTTCTGTTAACTTCTAACTGCTCAGACATGGCCCAGCTATTTGATGTCACAGTTATAAGTCTGTCAAAGTAAAAATACCTATGAAGCATTATGTTTATAGAAAGATATCTGAATGCATTAAATCACTAATTAGTTAATAAAATCCTCTTAAGAGTTGCGGCAGATAAACTACAATTTTAAAGGAGAAAATAGAATATTAAAAATTACCACCCTACAGCCTAACTTGTCCCAACTAAAAAANTAGGTTATTTCAATTCCACTTTTCCTGTGATTGAAAATGGATTATGTTTATCAAAGCTCTGAAGTATTAGCTTGACATGGTCAGTGCTGTATTCAAGGTCTACACAAATGCTGCATAGATCTGTATTACTTTATTTGTTTGACTCAGAAAGACAGCCTTTGACTCATCAAACACAAAGACTGAGCTTATTCTCTGTGTTTGCCAAAGCATTGTCATGTTCCTTAGATTCACAATGCTTTCTGTTAACTTCTAACTGCTCAGACATGGCCCAGCTATTTGATGTCACAGTTATAAGTCTGTCAAAGTAAAAATACCTATGAAGCATTATGTTTATAGAAAGATATCTGAATGCATTAAATCACTAATTAGTTAATAAAATCCTCTTAAGAGTTGCGGCAGATAAACTACAATTTTAAAGGAGAAAATAGAATATTAAAAATTACCACCCTACAGCCTAACTTGTCCCAACTAAAAAAAAAAAAAAAAAACAAAAACAAAGCACCCAAAATCAATAAAACCCTACAAAACCACGGTTTCAATCTAACCTATTAGAATAAAAAGTAAGGTAAGAACCTTACTAATAGTGGCTTGAAATCTTAAATTTGTCTTTTTCATGTGATTTTTTTTCTTTATTATTTTCATTGTCATATTTTTTATTAGGATTGCAAAAATTTCATACCATTTTCAGTCTTCATTAAAATACAAAGATTGCTTTGAGAATACCTTAATTTTTGTACAATTTTCTCATTTAATTTTTTTTTTCACTGAAATGGATTTATTCTGAGACACTTTTTGAAGGGAATTATAACATGATAGATTAGGTTTCAAAAATACAGAATCTTATTCTAATGACAAAGAACATGACCAGAAAAAGTACTGGTCACTGAATACAATCACTAGCAGCACAGTTGTAAGAGAGTCATGAGAACAGAAAGGTGCATACATGCATACATATGTGATAGATACAATTATACTGTGAAATGTCCTAAAATTATTTTCTTACTATTATATTTTAGGACAGTTTGAATATGTTCTTAGATTTCTACAGGGTTAATGGTTGTTTTT
>VZSE01001562.1:2287906-2324721 GCA_013398275.1 Promerops cafer | reverse complement strand
TTTTTGTTTTTTTTTTTTTGTTGTTGTTGTTTTTTTGACAATATAAAAATAAGTCATTGTTCTGCAATCATGTACAATAGCAGCTGATCTTGTAAACCTCCTCAGGATTAGCCGTGTGAATAAATGCTGTTTGGTCTGGATCTGTAAAAAAAAATAATGTAAGAAGAGGTTCTAGTGAGATTTCCATCTAGGTGATTTGTTCATAGAAGCAGTATTGTACCTTTAAATGCCTTTATATATGCTTTATATGTATGCTTATTATGCTACTGGACACTATGAATTTTGAGAGGAATGTTATTTTGGAGAAGAAAACTCATCTTTATAGTTCTGTAATTGTAGTGATAACTGTAGTTTGTATGGAGAACTCAGAAATTGTTATATTTCATATTTCTAATAATTAGAACTATATAACACAATGAAAATGCTACTTCTATGGTTTATTTACATTATTATGTACTGTGATATCCTCCATACCCCTTAAAAATTATGTTTGATACTGAAAAATTTGCATATATTTCCGTGCTAGATTGCAAACCTCATTTTGAATCCTTGCTTCAGTTCATTCTTTACCTAAATATTGGACTAAAAGAAATAAATAGAAAATAGATGAGAGAAATCTTACAGAAGAAGAGTAGAAAATGAATAAAGAGAGGATTATGGGCTCTCACCTAATAATTTTGTTTGACTAAATAAAAAAAAGAAATTCGGGCTGGAACGTAATCACAGTTCTACATTATTGTACTGCTTCAAACATAGATTAAAAATACAACCAAAATGAAGGATTAAAGTAGTAGAAATTGAAATTTACTGTTTAGTTTTCTAATATGTTTATTTACTCTGCCTTTTATTGGAGGCATGACTGGTGGGGGCTTATGATTTTTATGAAGGCACATGGCGCGATATTAGTTGAGCTGAAAGGTCATGGTATCATGGGTGAGCACCCAGTATGCTTCACAGCCATCTTACTGAGCATCACTTGCTCTTTAGATTTGTTACTGCTTCATTACTTCAGTTTCTCTCACAGGCTTCTGTCCCACCAGTTGTTTATTTTTCTTCTCGAATAGAGATTTTCCTTTGTTCTGTCTCTTATCATATTTCTTTCTACTTCCTTAATCTCTACTGTTATAACAACGTGCCATTTTGCCCCTAAGTTCTCATTTCCTCCAGATCTCTTTTGCTCAAACTCTTTAAAGTCCATCTTTTCCCTTAATCAGCTCCAGCCATGGTGAAAAATTAGATAGAGGCAGTTACTTTGACTCTGTTCCTTTTTTGTTTACTGAACCTGATGAAGGTTTTGCTAGCTGAAGACTAATTTCATTCCTGTGGCCAGGGCTAACAGACACTGGCAGTAGTTTTGATTAAGAGGAAGAGCCTGTGAATTTTGAGAGGGGAAGATTTTACTAAGGGACTTTTAAAAATCTGTAAGCATCAAAAATAAATAAATACTGCCACAAAACTTGTTAGCGTTTTCTGATTTTTTTTCTATCCTCAACTCAAACACTGAACTCTTAGCAAGCAAACCTCTTGAGGTGTTTTATATGATGGACAAAAAATTTGCAGGCTCTGTAAGCAATGAAGTCTCAAAGAAAAAATGAACTACAATTATTAATCTGAATAATTTTTTTTATTACAAATACTTCATGGAACTATTAATTTTTGATAAATAGCTGACAGATTTTAATAAGTAAAAAGATGAAATGTTTTTGTCCTACTTTTTTTAAAAAAAGATTCTATGTTGCACTTAGATTACATATAATCTGAAATGCAGTGTTTTTACTTTAATTATCATTAAATATTTAAGAATTTAAATTACATAAATATTTTTAGGGGCACTTTTGTTGTGTCTTTTAAATTTGTCCTTTTGGGACAAGGAGAAAAATATTAAGTTAATTTCAACTGCAGATTTCAAGCCACTGAACACTGAAATTAAAAAGAAAAACACAGACTTGGTCTAGTACAGAAGTAAATCTAATCCATCTTCTCCTTTTTTAATTCTACTTCAATATAAATGTTTTTAAAAAGCTTAGCAAAATTGTTTCACTGTCTTTAGCTCTCATCTATTTCTTTCACTTTATTTGCCTCCACATATGGAGGCTAGCTGAAATGTTACCACAAACTGTCTATTTGTCCCCTCCTCCCAGTTCAGTAGTCAATAAATTACAAAGAAAAAACAACATCTTTGTATTTGAATCATTAATAAACAGTATGTGTACTCTAATTTGTACAGTAGATGTTTTTCAGAGAGTTAGTCTTTGGCACATGTGTATTGGAAAAATTGTTACAGATTTTATGTCCTTTGCACACCATATTAATATTATTAAGAGCACTTATTATCTTGGGTAGATAGTCATGGCTTGTTAGACCTTCTAAACTCCTAGTGTAAGTAATATTACAGACAAAAAGTTGACTACTATATTGTGAAATCTAACATCTGATACTTCAGAAGACAATTACTACTAAACTATTCTTTGATAATTCAGTCACATCTCTTCTCCTAGTCACAAGAAAAAAACAGTATTTTAAAACAAGCCATTTATATTATCTGTCTGCATATTCTCCCTACAGAGTGCTGCTAGAAATTAACTTAGTTTACTGTGTCTAGCCTCTAGGGACAGCCAGCAGGAAATTTTTCCTTAACTGTTTTTAACGTGTGGAAATACACCTCTCAGTTACTTATTGGATCATGTGGAATTCTTTTGCCCCTAGGAAGATACTGCGCAGCAAAAAAGTCCAGCACTGGATTTGTCTGGGAGTAGAAGCTTTCCTCCCACAGGCAGTAGCCTGTGCAGTTGGTGCAGTTAACCCACATTTCGTGGCTGAAAAGCAGCAGTGCTGGTTTGAGATTGCAGCATCACCACAAACCCACACCGTGCCACCCCATTCAGCCCCACCCTTGAGACTAAATGGGTGTTCAGGCCATCAGCAACTGTCATGACAAATAATTCCTGAAGATGGTATTTTAAGATGGTTAGCCTCTATGCCATTGCAAAGTTCATGATATAATTTTACATTATTAGTTGTCCTTGAATAGCTGCTGATAGAAATGAGGTGGGAAATAGTGTCTTTTTCACTGGTGATTATTTCTATTCCCTGATGATTTGTACTGGGATGTTCTGTGAACTGTGGTACACAAAGCAAGCTATTGAAATTCTGGTTACTAAATCCTTCCTTTCCTCTTGACATTGTGCACCAGGATTGCGTATTGTGGAAGAAAAAGTATTACTGAAAGTTTATCAGGTTAGATGAAGGGAATTTTTCCTAAACTGAACAGTTTTACAGACTTTTCTCATGTATGAATAAAGATACGGAAGTTTTAGATCAAAGACCCAACAAAAGCTTCTTGTTTGACTGATTTATTTTTTTCTTTACTGAAATGAAGGCTTTGATAAAATAACGTTATTTCTTTCCCTTTCACCCAACTTCTCAGAGACTATCCAACTATTTCTTAAATTGTTTCAAGGATAATAGCAGAAATTCTTTCAATTTTTATTGCATGTTGTCTCATACATACATTCAGGTATGATGGTTTTACCTTCAAGATAAAGCACATTAAAACATATCTACTTTCTTTTATCATACTTGATCAGTGGTTCCCACAGTTAAATAGTTCAGTGCACCATTCGGCGACCCAAAATCATGAAAATCCTCTTGTGAGTTTTTTGTCTTCTCCAAGTTAACAAAAGTATATTTCACTCAAGCGTGAAGAAGCCTGTTCCTTTAGCTGGATGAATACTATGAAATTACTTATTAGCCACTCTCTTGGTGAACCACTCAGCCTTTATCCGAATATCTTCCCAAGTAGATGTCAGGTCATGATCTGCAGCAATTTGAAACAATAAAAAAAAGAAATAAAAAATATTTTCCCTAGTTAACCGCAAGATCCCTGTTTAATTTTACATAACTTTACTTTTTTAAATTTTTTTTTAATGTCAGAGATTCTGCACAGACAGCATTAATACAAATTAAAATATGATTTAGTCTTACCACTTCAAGCATTTTGTCATCTAGCATCTCAACCACTGTATTGGGAGAGGTGAGGTATGGTTGGGATATGGGAGTGGTAAGAGTTGATTTTTAGCGCTTGCAAGCTAGATAATTTTAACTCCTAATTTACTACAGGGAATAGAGAAGGCACAATTATTTCTGAATAAAATAAATTTAATAAACCAAATGAAATAAAGGTAACATCAGTACCTGTAAAAAAACGAATCCAACAAAACAAGCCAAAACCCACATCAAGTCAAAGCCATAAAAAACACTGCCCTGTTTTTTGCTTGAAATACTGCAAATATTTACTTTTCAGCATAAAAAACGCTTTGTATATTTGCTGGAGGGAATGTATTTATGGTTGAGTAAAATTCATTAATCTAAAAGTTCTAAGACACAATTTGGTTTTGGTGTTTCTTTACTGACACACTTCTGTGAAAGTCTTGCAGATTTGAATCTCATATAACCATATATAATCTGTTTCACATCCTACATAGGAAATTTCTCCAAAAATATATTTGATGAATATATTTGAATTAGTGTTTTGGTCTATACCTGCAAGGAGAGGAAGAAAATGGATTTGGGGAAAGGTGTGCCATTTTACCTGGGGGGATTGCAGGCATGGTAGAATTAGACCAGGGTCAGGTAGCAGAACCTCAGCAGATGGAAGATGTCCAGCAGGTGGACATACTGTGCATAGTCAGCATGGAAGCAGGCATTCCTGGGAGTCCCTGATGGCCTAAGAATCATGACAGAAGGTGGTTCAGAGTATTTGGAATACTACTACAGATCTGCTTGTTAAATACTAGGGGAGTTCAAGTTAGGGAAGCAGAAACAAACCAAGGTAAGCTCCTTAAAAGCAGTGCAACCGCTGTCTCACTTGTGAAGCAGAAATCTCTGTTAAAAACCAAGATTTTCCCTACCCTTTTATTTTTTTTTTCTTCCTCTCATGGGAAACAAGAGCAGAAACAGCAATAAAAACCTTCTACTGGCATATGCACGCAGAGTTTTATTGCTACTGCTGCTCATGCTCTGTGAGTGAAGAGAATGAAATAAGGAACCACACACTGAAACGGCACAGGGCAAGCAGGCTCTACTGCTGAGCAAGTTTACCCTCACCTTCAGATATGGCAAATTACAGTACTGGATTTAAAGGTATTTGCACTGCATGATCCCTAAATAATAATGATAAGCTAAAACTCTGTTATTTAATACTATATATAACCACATCCTTTCTGATGGATTCATTAATGTATAAACATAGTGATTATACCCCAGATATTTGATGTGGTGTTTGATACTTTAATTTTAAATTGGACAATAATCTGACATTAATTAATTCCCAGATTTTTCTACTCTTTATATATGTTTCAATGATTTCAAAAGACGAATGGTAAAAAGAAATTGTACCCTGTTAGGATAGAATTAATCATAAATGTTATGAAGAAATATGTTCATTCTGCAGGAGTAAGTTGCTATTAGTTACTGGAGATAAATTTCCAATGAACACAGGTCTGTTGGTTTTAACACCTGTGCAATGAAGGCTTCCCAGAAGGTAATATGGCTTTTTTTTTTTAAAGTCAGGTTTATTCATTTTTTTTCTATTTTGCATGTTGCATTTCAGGTTTTGTTTTTATTTTCTTCTAATTCACAAGTTAGAGCTTGCAAAAAAATCAAACTGACAATTCATACTTTTCAATTCTATTGAGATACTTTTCTGGCCTTCTCACTAAGGCCAAACCAAAGAAAGTACATTCTGAGTATGTATTTAAATGGTAATTTAATCTTCTGAAAGCCATTGAATTTTCTTTTTGAAAACTCTTTTTTCTTGTAACTTTAGGACTTAATGTGAGTTATGATGTTTCATGTTTAACTAGATGCAGTGTTTATCTGAAAACAGGAAGAAGTAATTTTGCCATAAGTATGAGTTGGCGATGGTAAATTCATAGTTGCTTCTTGTCAAAAGGTTAACAAGAGTGTATGGGGAAAAAATGAAACTGGCACAAGCCAATTGTTGGAGATGCCTTCACTTTTACTTTAAATGACTCAAACTAATGAAGATTTTTGTGATTATGGAACATGGCCTAGAATCCACAGATTTCTGGGACTTACTGTGCTTGATATGAGAAGTTCCAATGACAAGCAGAACACATTATTTCTGAAAGACTGGAAACTGAGTATGAAGAATAAGTACTTAAAATAAGGTCATAGTGTTTCCTGCTTTAACTTTCCCACAACTACTTGAGTTTATTTATAATACTTTTATTTAGACTGCAGTTAAAATTTCTATATCTGGACAACGCAGAGTTTTGAAGTCTGACAATCATTAATTGAATTGTCTGAATGTGTCCTCAGCAGCAGCCCTCTGTAGAATTCGACTGTTTTCCATTCTTTCAAAACATATTGGCAAAGAAGTTTTAACTGGCAACCTCGTGTATTCTATTTTTGTGGAACTTGACAGAAATATGAATTTTGGTGTTCTTCTGAGTGGTATGAATAACTCTGCACATCTCTGGAAGGTAATTTAGCATGAATGAATTCTTTGCCTTGATATTTATGAGTGCAGCTGTAGGCCATAACCTAAAGTCTGGAATAAATTTTCTGTGAAAGTGAAATACAACAACGGTTTTATGAGCCCCAGATCATATAAAGTGTTTGCAAAATTAGAATGATTAAAGGATGATAAAGCACCAGGCTTGGATAAATTGTTCTTTGACATGTTTGGGGAAATAAAAAAGTCGATGTCAGATATTTCTGATAACTCACCAAGGTTAATGAAGTAATAGAGGTGGCAAAATGTGTTTCTCTTTTAAAGTTTAAGAAAGAATCTATGAAAGATTCAAAAAATTACCTGAACAGCATACAATAGTTAGAAGAATAGTGTGAATGGAACACATAAGACAGTATTATGAGCCATTTAAAACAATGGCATATAAGGGATATGACTAATTTGCTTTATTTCTTAAAAAATATATATATTTACTAAATTTGTGAAGAAAGAGATAGTAGTGGAAATAATTAATGTGGATTTCAGAAACATTTTTATATGCCATTAAAGAAAATTGCATTTCTATGCTAACAGTGTTTTGGCATAAGAACTGCAGGAAAGTGATTTTGTGCAATAGCTAAAAACTGGGCCAGGGTTACTAACCAGCTCTCCTTTTTATATGGAAACATAGGAATTTTTCACCTAAAGTAGAGTGAAAGGTGGCTCCCCAAATATTTCTGAGCTTGCATATTCAGTCAAACGTTCCAGTCATGTCGTACTGCAGTATAACATGCAGTTTTTAGTTAAACTGCATTTTATTCTTCAGTAAAGAATTCTGTATGACTATGCAGATTGGAGTATTTTGCTACATTTGTATTCAAAAATTAAAAGGGTTAAGGGCTGATTCTCTTGCCTTGATTGCTGCTGATGCAGGATATCTCTCCATTCATTTAAACTGTTTCCTTAACCCAAGCAAAATGGCCACCGTAAATATACCCAGGAAAAGATTTCAGAATTTTCATGGGGTTTCAATTCATGGATTAATAAATTATGGGTGCCTATTAGATAAGGATATATATGTGAATGAAGAACTGTACAGGGATTTCTGTCTATCATGTCAGAAAGTTCCTTAAGAGAATATTATCTGTGAGGTTGTGTTCCCAGAAACTGAGATTATTAATACAAAATTCCTCCTGAGTATGTAAATCTTACTTTGATTAGATTTCTGAAATATCTGATTCCAAAAAGTGATAAAATCCCTAAACATAATTTTAAATCAAGATATTTTATAATTGAAGTAATGCTGTTGTTCCTCTACACACGGTATGTGGTACTCATCAAGCTGTAGGGATGCATTCCATTGATTGTAGCATGGTAGAAATGCAAATATTTTTATATGTGTTAGTTCTTGTTTCCATGACAGTTGAAGTGGTGCAGCAAATAGTATAAAAGTGTGTATCAGGTAGCATTCCAGTGACTTGAGAGCATGTATCATCTAGTGATTGGAAAGATCCTGTCTAATCTTGATGACTAGGGAAGAAGTAGGAGGATTGGGAATTCAATGAGGTATGTCAAATCTTATTAGTCTACATAATTTCCCCTTGCTGAATTCTGACAAGGCAGCACTGTTATCGAAACTGTTATAGTAAATAATAATTCAATTAAAATTTTAAAACTATGTCAACAAACAATCATTTTGTTTCAAAAATTTATTTTATTTTTCTTACAAATCTGTAGCTTGTTGTTCAATATTTAAATGTTGTTGCTTAGAAATTATTGGTTAAATAAAAGACAGTGTTTCAGTCTTGTTACATCATTGGGTAAGGATATTTCAAGTTTATGACAATAATATTAAATAAACCAAATATTTCATTTAGTTTCCTGTTGACTTTTGTCAAACAAAATGGCAGTGAATCATAACACCTAGGGGGACCATAAACATGATTTTATTTAAATAATTAAAATCATATCACAAAAATCCATATCTTGTTATAATTAATTTTCTTCTTTATTTAAGCCGGATCATTTCAGTTTTTTGTGTTCCCTATGATAGGAAATACACAATTCAATACGCTTTGTCCTTTCTTCAAAGCATTTCTCTACAGTTTATTTCACTTCACATGTATTTGCTTTGAAAAGAGAATTTCCTAGCATTTCAATGTAGTGACAGATTAGGCTTAAAATTCTATTTCTTGCTTTTGCCATACTCCTACTGCAATCTGATATGCTGTGGGGGTACATTCTACTTGACACCTCTTTCTCTCAGCTGAAATTTGTCTCGTGAAATTTAAAAACTCTTGTCATTTGACCCCACAGTGATCTGTTATTCATCTATTAACAGACAATCTGTGAATAAACACTATCTGTTCTTAAATCATCCCTCAAGAGGTGGGTGGATTGACATTATGTTTTTGTTACCTGCTGAAGATTTGTTTCATTTAGATTTGGGGGTTTCTTCCCTTCACTGGGTACTGAAAGATGTTTGCCAGTGAGGGCATGTAGGAGATCAAGAGCCCAGATGATTGATCCCGAATGAAGCGGAAACAAATTGATATCAGCAAGCAGCAGAGATAGTAACTAGCTGCAAAACAAGAGGTCATGAGCTGAGGTTAAAGGGGGTAGTAGCTGAGAGGCAGCTCAAACAGTTTGTCTTTATACAAGGAAAAATTCAAATACAGAGCAAAGCAGCAAGAAACTGTAAAATACACAACGGGAGCTGTGACTTGGGGAGAAGAAAAAAGGCATATTTCATAAAAGGAATCATAATTAGAGGAAAGTCCGTGAATTTTGTTCAGCTTTGTTAAGCTTTAGAATCATAAGGGGAATTAGAACCAAAATAACCTATCACAAAGATATTCTTTCCCTCAGCTTAAATTGTAATCTAGGTAACTCCTGTTTTACTTTTATTCTTAATATTTTTGTGAGGTATGATTTTTAAGAGAATAATTTCTCCCACTCATTTTAAATTCACTTTTAGACTACGTGGCATTTCAGACTGAATTTAAACTTCTTCCTGTTTATATGTGCTATAAGTCTGAATGTAGGAAGAGTATTTCATCTGCACAATCTCTCTTGACAATAGTTTCTCAGTTTTATTGTAAGGTTCCATGCTGTAGCTGGAAATCTCATGTATCGTCAGGTAGCCTATGGACAGACAGTGGTACTCAGAAATAATAAACAGAAACACATGAAAATGTTGCGTGTCATAGGTGGGATGTTAGCTTTTTGCCTTTTTTTTTTATTTTATATCCATGGAAGCATATTTCTATGCAAAGTGATAGTGGCTACGATTGATTTTGTAAGGAATTTTGGAATTTTTGTCATTGAAAAACTGAAATCTTCTCTGGCTTCACAGTACTTGTTGATTAATATTTCTGTAAAACAAAACCTGTGTGGTGTAGTGAGACTAGATGAAATTTATCACATTTCCCCAGACAAGTTTTTACACATGGCATGTAAATTAATGGCCATGCAACTTTTCTCAAATATTCTTCAGCATTTTACTAGAAACAATATGATCAAGCAACTAGATGGGTTGAATCATATGTGAATCATATGTGAATCAGCTGCAACTGAAGGAAGTAAGGAAAACATGTAAACTGAAATACAGCATTATGTTGTCATAGAAACAGTAATGAGAATAGAAGAAAAAGACAAATTAAAGAAGTTTATATATAATTTTTCTTTTCAATTTTGTGGCAGATTGACCAAAAATGAGCAATAAAATTCTCATTGTAACTTTGGTTGTATTCATAACAGGTTAAATAATATTATGCATACTACCAGTATTAACATAGCATTACTTCAGTGCTAACACAATGCTGCTGGAGTTCTGGTGTAAGATAGTTGTAAAGCTAATATGTGGCATATTAACAGATCCATATAGTAGACTACAGACTCACTCATCTGTCTGGCTTGTGTTTCTTCTTCTGCATGATTACAGAATACTGAGTGCAATACATGATTTGTTTTTTTCTTCCACCTGAACTTTCTCTCAGGAAATCAGTAAAAGAGAATAGAATAGGCTTTTGTGGTATTTGGAATGTATTTACCTAGAAGTAGAGATATAATGTTCAAAAAATGCTTGGACAAAAATTTCAAATGAATGTCAATAAAGTAATTATGCTATTTTAATTCCTATTTGTTCTCATCAGAGTCTGAGGATCCAAGTAAGACATAGGAGAATCTTAATTTCAACAAAGACTAGAAAAAAAAGGTGGAAAAAAACACATAGTATGAGAAGAAACAAGTAGAGCTAAAAAATTACTAGTTTTCACTTGGAATAATTACCTTCAAGTAATTACATTCCTGTTACGTATCTGTAGTTAAGAGCTGAGAGATAAAACCAAACCAAACCAAACCAAACCAAAACCACAAAAACATTTCCATGTCAAATGATGAAAAGTTTAAGTATCTCTATATTTATATTAGATCCATTATGTGGAAACAGTAGAGAAAACTCCAGCTGAGAAAACATCAAGCCAATTATTAGAAATCTTCATTATCATGTTCATTAGTGAAATCAGGGCATTCTATTTGCTCTGTTTAGTTATTTGCTAGGTTTTTTTCCCTATTTGTCTGTGTATAAAGTTTCATAATGTTTGTATATAGAATGCATGTCATTATTCTAGATAATACTATGAAATATTTTAATCAGGAAGAACTTTTCAAAATATGTTTTTTGATTTGAAAGTTTTAGTTATCCAATCACAAGGAAAAAGAATGTTGAATAATTCAGAGGACCAATCAAGTGCATGGAATGGTAAATCAATTATATCCAGTGAAAAATGGAAATCTGTAATATAAACACAAGCATTGAATTGATTAGTAGAATGTATTCAGAGATTTAGATACTTTTTAATGCATAAAAACTTTGGTATGATTGAGGGTGTTTTGAGAAGAATAAAGGACTAAATTTACAGCAAACATTAGTAAGTGTATAATTTTACTTTTAATGTTTAAGTTTGAGTTGATGGAATTATATGTCTCATTTATAAAATTTTGTTTTAGAAGAGTGTGACTATGTGAACATGATTGTGGAATGACATTCTGACAGTACTTATTACTCAGGCAAAATGAATTTGCATTGAAGTGAAGACAGTAAGACTGTAAGGGGGTTTCTGTGTCTCAGCTCTGGGTTCCAATTAAATATGCACTCCTACTTTCATTGGGTTTTTTTTCTTTGCTTTTTTTGTGAATTAATTTTGTTCCTCTGAAGTGTCTCTATTCATCTGTCTCTTCCTTTTTTTTAGATGCCTACCCAGTCCTGTGCTTAATCATAGAATCATAGAATCATTTAGGTTGGGATAGATCTTCAAGATCACCGAGTCCAACTGTTGCTAAGTCCATCATTAAACCATGTCCCTAAATGTCATATCTATATATCCTTTTAATTCCTCCAGAGACAGTGACCACCACTTCCCTGAGCAGCCTGTTCCAATGCCTGACCACACTTGTCATAAAGAATTTTTTCCTTACATTCAGTCTAAACCTCCCTTGATGTCACTTGAAGTCATTTCCTCATCCTGTTGCTTGTTACTTGTGAGAAGAGACCAACACCTAAATGGCTACAACTTCCTTACAGATGGTTGTAGGAAGCAATAAAGTCCCCCTTGAGCCTCCTTTCCTCTGGGCTGAACAACCCCAGATCCCTCAGCCACTCCTCATAGGACTTCATCAGCTCCATTGCCCTTCCCTGGACACTCTCCAGAACCTGAGCATCATTCTTGTAGTGAGGGGCCCAAAACTGAGCACAGGATTCAACGTGTGTCCTCGCAGGGGCCAAGTCCAGGGGCACACTCACTGCTCTGGTCCTGCTGGCCACACTGTTGCTGGTACAGGCCAGGATCCCTTGGCCTTCTTGGCTACTTGGGCACACGCTGGCTCATGTTTAGCCACTGTTGACCAGCACCAGGTCATTTTCTTCCAGGCAGCTTTTCAGCCACTTTTCCCCCAGCCTGTAGCACTGTATGGGGCTGTTGTATAAGTGCAGGACCTGACTTGTTCAACTTCATACCACTGGAATGGGGTCAACAATTCAGCCTGTCCAGGTCCTTCTGTAGATCTTTCCTACCTTCAAACAGATCAAAACTACAGCCTAACAAACTGACTAAGTAAGTGAAAGACCTCTGAGAAAGAATACTTGTGAAAACAAACAAAAAAGATAATTAATTGTAAGAAATTATCCTCATGCCACAATTAGAGTCCTGGCACATGGAATTCTCATAAAGGAACAAGTACAAAATATTCAATTCTGAAAGTTTTTAATCAAGAAATTAATATGGACTTGATATGGTCTGAATGTTTTATGTTTGCATCACAGTAACAATAAAAATACCTCTTGCTTTCTCTCATGTAGTTATATAGACTACTGAGTGTTGATACATGGGGTATACTTCATGTAAAGAAAGGCTGAGTGAAACGTTATAAGAAATAAATTTTTAATTTAAGTTTTCACTTTAATGTCTTCATTGATTAAAACAAAATCTGCATATTTCTGCAAATGAGGATATTAAGCTAAATAAATGAACTATAAAGTGTCTTAGCAAAAAACTTTGTTCATTAATTTGAATGGGTAAAATAAATCTAATGTGCATTAACAAATGATGGTTTTATGGCTCATTTTCTAATGTCTGAATTAGAAAGTGAAGCAACCATGAATTGCCTGCTCCTCTGGTGAACAAGATCCACAGTATTTTTACAATTAATTCCTGGCAGGCTTACCCTTCATCATGACCCAGAATGTGTCCTGAAGTCCCAGGATGAAAGCTGAGATGTCTCTGCCCTTGACCCCTAGTCCCCAACACTTCATTTTCAAAAAAGCTGAATATCATTCAACAGAGTTGGTGGGAAACATAAGCTTTCTGTGTGAGGGAGCTGACAGTGCTGCTGAACCGAACATAACATTCAGCATGAGATCAATAACTCATGGTCTCCTTCTGAATGGGATTGCTTTTCTTTTGTGCATGTAAGGGGAGCCTGGGGCTGAGCTAGTTACTGCCTTGGAGTGATTGAATGCAGAGGAATGAATGAGCAGTAAAGCAGAGCTTGCCCGCCCTCCCTCTTCACACTCCCCCTTCTCTTTTCCTTTCTTTTCTTTGCTTTTTGTTGTGTTTCAAGCCCAGTGTCAGCAGAGGAGGAGAGGGACAGGTTCAGCTTGGACTGTAGAAGTGCCCTGGTGTGCCCGTGACTGAGGCAGTGAATGCTGTTAAGTGGAGTGGCTGTGCCCTGGGTGCCTGCCCCACGGCAGGGATCCTCCACCACTGCCCTGACCTGCTGCCCTGGGGAGGTCAGCACTCAAAGGCAGCCTGGGAAGACAAGTTAGAGTTACTAACCTCTCCTCAGGGCACTCTATCAGCATATGACACTGACCTAAACACCTCCTTAACCTAGAAATTAGGATCTTTTTCTAGGGTGGTAAAATGGTGGCCAGTGGAGAACTTTAAATTCTACAGAGGATTTTGATGGCTGAGTAGGTGTAATTTATATGGCAAAGGAGATACAATAGAAGCAAGTATAGTAGGACAGAATTAATACATGCTTCCTAGTTTCTCATTTGTTAATGTATGTTCACTTTAATTGACATTGGTTATAAGCATTCAGTGGATGAAAAGAGTCGTAAGTACATATGCTTCTCCATCCTTTTCAAGATGCCAAAGCATTAAGGATAGTTCTGAACTTCACACAGGATACTACTGATGGGGGAAGCAACTTCTTTTGGAGAGACCACAGTATTTCTGTAACGGGGATGAGGGTGTTTCAGCTCTCTCACTTGTTGAATGCAGAACTTCCATGAATTTCAAAGGGGACTTTGCATTTTTCTCAGCTTTATCTGATTTTAATTTGAGTAAAACATTGATGAAAAAGAAAATATATATTTTACTGTAACATGGAATTTTAATAATTCCTGACAGGATATTTTATTTTATTGCCCCTTCAAGTGTTAATTTTTAACATTTATTTCAAATTTTCTATTTTACTATTGCCACCTAATTCCCCTATAAACAGATTGACCTCTGCTCTAGAGTAAAGGGTTTGGTTTTCTTCTTCCTTTGCCATTGATTTTCCTAATTCTTCCTTTGCCTAATAGAAGTGACAAAGGAAAAGAGTGCTTTGACATCATACATCTTTGCTCAGCAGGCCTTCTTAAGCTTGCCTAACTAGTTAATTAAAAACATTTGACATTGGTCACAGAGTAATGGTCACCTAAATACATTGATTGGTTGCTAGTTCATACCCTTGAAGTTTAAAGTACTAGAACTTTTACGATAAAAAAACCAACCTTTTGGTATCACTATCTGCCAGTTTCAAGCAATGATTATTTTATGTTCATGGTCTTTAATTGTTACATTTTTTTTCAACTGCAGTATCCTATGCACCGATAAGTAGTAAAAGATTTTTGCATGCTGGTTTTAGAGTAAATTTGGAACAGCACTAATCTTGATA
This sequence comes from Promerops cafer, assembly GCA_013398275.1. Lineage (NCBI taxonomy): Eukaryota > Metazoa > Chordata > Aves > Passeriformes > Nectariniidae > Promerops > Promerops cafer. Next base: position 2,309,801 of record VZSE01001562.1, on the reverse strand, counting down.
TAGTTTTTATTTTTATTAATTTGGACACAAAAATCTACCAAAGGTATATTATTAGAAGGAATGAAAAAGAAAGTAAAATACAGTTATATGAATTATAAAGACCACTCAAATAAACTAACAAAACAGCACTATGTTTGAAAATAGTTGAATGTCTTTTTTGCCCTCTTTTTCACCCTCTTTTTCTTCTTTCTGTACAGTAAAGGAAGCTAACATTGAAAATTACCAGGATTAGCAGAATTATCTTTTTATGAAAAAAATAACACTTATATGTGGAAGAATGCGAGAAATAAGTATATAGATTTTTCCGTGTCTAGATAAATGGACTTTTACAGAATCCCAACCTCAACCAAAGTCTTTTAGAGGGGAAGGAGAAAGAATTTAGGGAAAAAAAGTTAAGAATAATTAAAACTATTGTTTTCAGCCAAAGACAGCTATTTTTTTTTTTTGATACATTGTGTTCATAAAATTATCTTAATATTATAGTATTATAATAATTAATTATCTTAGTATTTAAATAAATACTTCTCTCTCTTCCTTTTTGCTACTCTCTCTTCTTCTTTTGCTACTAAATTCTAACCATAGAAACCCCCCCCCAAAAAAAAAAAAAAACTCCANACCCCCCCCCAAAAAAAAAAAAAATCTCCAATTCACAATGCATTTCACTGCAGTGACCAAACTTTAACCAGTGATAAAAAAACTTTTGCAGTGATCAAAATTTAACCAGTGAAAAAAAAATTCTTAGTGGATTTTCTGCAGAACAGGTACAGCATATTTGTTTTATTATAACTGATGGATGGGCTCCCAATACTTAAGGGGGGAATGAAGAAATCCTCATTAATGAAAAATGCATGTTACAAAACAGTCTGTAAGAGACAGATGTAAAATTAATTATAGCGGATACCTAGATTATTTGGCAAAACACATCTGAGGACCAAAAATACTTAATTTTTTTACTGTAGACATTGTCTTTACAGAGCTTTCAAGGATGATCAAATCATTAGCAAGAGCCAATCAGCAGAGACTACATCTTCTGCTCCTAACCTGAGCAGAATATTGCAGCTGGTATGTGGCAAGGAGAGAGGAGTGGGAGAAGGTGCTGAAGTGGCCAGGTCACCTGGCCACGCTGAGGACAGCAGAAGTTACAAATGTGCAACCCAAAATTTGAATAATACTAGGGATTATAGAAAGAAGATGATGAGAGGACAGAACTCTTTCAACTTGATTTTAGAAAGGAGTTCTTACCCTATTTGGTGGTGGTAGGTTCTTATCCTATTTGGTGGACTTCAGCACTTCCTTCCAAAACAACGACAGCTTCACAGTCTTCATTTTCCTCTTATGTTAAATCCTGTTTATCATAAAGGGGGCATGTGGGGGATTGGGTATGGTGGCAATTGTTTGTTTATTGGTTTGTATTGTTTACTCATTTTAAGGGGAGGGGGGTGGAATAGAGACCTATTACTGTTAAATGACAATAACAAATTAGGTTTTCATTTCATTTAATCAATCTCCTTATCAACAAACCCAAACTAAGCACTTCTACTGAACAAATTTAACATAAAAGATATAAAGCAAGCAAACAAAACCCCTACAGAATATCAGTGGATAGAATAGCTCCTTAGAAACACAAGATGTTTGATTTTTCTTTTAATGAATTTTCATGTATTTTTTGTTCCTGGTATCTGATCTCAATATTCTGGGAAGGGAAACTTTATTAAAAAGGTATGATTTTGGAAAATCCACTAAAACATGTTCAAGTCAATGTTTCCCTTGCAGGGGAAAAAAAAACAAAACAAAACAAAACAAAACAACACAAAAACCCACAAAAAGCCCTGGGGAGAGAATTACCAGGAATTACTATATGGGTTGGTCTGCTACTTGTTTTGTATGCTTGACTGCTTGTCAGTTGGCAGAAATCAATGGTTCCCTTTTCACACAGAGAAGAGAAGGAAATGGGGGTAAATTTTTTCCTTCTGGGTAGTTTCAACAGATTAAGTATTACACCTGTGTGCCTCCAGTGTATCCCCTAAAAATAAAATTTGCTGTAACATTTCAAAAATATGCATTTGTGCATTCATTCACAGTTGATTAATTTATGTTACATTTCTCTTTCTTAATTTGCTGTAAGTTATTGTAGCTTATAATAAATAACTATGAGGTCTAAGAAAAAGTAATTTATACTTTATATTTAATACCTTATTTTTTTCCCCAAAACTCATGTTGACTATATCTAAAACCAAGACAATTTGAATTCCTTTGTCTAGAATGCCTTTCTTTTGATCCCAAAACACAGAGTACAGCAGTTATGAAGAAATGCTACCTGCCCAAAAAGTAATAGAAATTTCCAAAAGGAGAGTCAGTCCATCCAGCATAGTCATAGTGTCATGTGGCAGTAACCTGTTGCTTTCATTGATAATATTAATTTAGTAAAGAATGTTTCAAAGTCATTCTATATCTCAAAGGAACTAAATGGTAAACTGCTAGAATGACAAATTAAATTCTTTTTGAAGCTGAAGTAATTTTTGGCCCCAAGTCAGATAGGTTTTTTAATGTTATTCTCCCTGTGAATTTTGCATGAAATAATCAGGTGAACACATTGTCAGGCTGTGCTAACTATTCCTCATCTTTCATTCATGAGTATCTTGATTTTAAATATTTGTTCACCTTAAGGTCAAGGGTGCAAAATCTATTTAGATTGGACATTTATTTGTCTGTCAGGGTTTGTGATGTGGACAGCTGCATTTCCCACTGTGATGTATTCATTTGCAGCATGGTCACAACATCTGAATTATGTTATTGGTTCACAAGCATTCTTCAGTATGATATATATTTTGAGGACAATTTTCTGCGTTTAACCACTGCTTAGCACTCTCTACTCTAGACCCTTTACATTATATCAAATGTCAGGGAAGCTATTATTGCAAAATGAAAGCTTGTATGGCTGGCAAGATTTGCTGCATTACAAAGGCTTCAGCAAAGCCTGTTGCAATCTGTACTTTGGGCTGAGGTTATAGCCTTAACAATGCTGCAAGACAACCTATTCTTTTGCTGAAGATTATTGTTCTGACATCCCTTACTCTGTAAGAGAGAAGAGTGCTTTGATGGTAACACTGAGGAATGGGACCATGAGAAAAATGTCCCTCCGTTTTATTTTAATGCTGAAGTGAGAGATGTGAATGGCAAGTGTTGTGACCTAACATCAAGTCCTATTCAATTATGTGCTTCTGAAACTTAAATAATTTCAGAGATGTATTAATGTCAAAAATCATAATTTAGCTTCAAGTTATGTTTTCTTTCTTATATACTAATCTGTGGTTTTATCCACACTGGAGTTTGAAATGCAATTGCCATAATCACATTTCAAATTTTCTTCCTACTTGCATTTTCGTCTATAGAACTTATTTAACATCACTCTCTTTATGAAGGTTTTTGCTAAGAAGTGAGCATATTTTTTTGAAAATTGTGCAAACCTTTTCACTGTAGTCTTCACTAATTATAATTAGAAAGAATTTGGGGACCATGGAGCATCATCTGTTACTTAAAAAACACGATAAATTATAATTACCCTCCTGATACAATTTCTTGATCTACTCTACTGAAATTTATGCAAGAACTAACTGATTAAGTTGCACCTCTGGTTTACACAGATGCACTGGAAGCAGTTTTAACACATTTAACACACACGGTTTGATTCTTCATGTACATGTATAAGTAGTCTTTCTAAATCCCCAGTGAAATTACTTCAGAATCTAAACTGACTAAATCCATGAAAAAGAATAAAAAGGAAGTAATGATTAATAAATAATAAACAGAAGCCAAATTTTCCTTCAGTATGATTTTTCCATCCTCTGCTAGTCACCAATCCTGTGTACATTTCAGTTCTTTTCCTGCAAATTTCCTCTAAACTAATATTTATCCAATATTGTAATCCTTAATACATATAATATACAATAATATTATACAATAGTGTAATCCTTAATAATAACCCTTAATATTTATCCAGTATTATGTATCTATTTAGAAGTGGAAGTTATTCTGCTAAATATATGAAAGTTTTCTCCAATGTAACGCAAGTTCAAAAAAGAAGATAAAAAACAAATCAAAACAAGTGAGTAGTATGGCTCTTGAACAGGAAAAATCCATGTCTCTTTTTGAAACTTTACATGGATGTATTTACACAGAGCTAGCTAATTGTCTTTTTCTTTCTGGTTTGGGCTGGTTTTGGGTATTTTAGAGTCACATTTATCTTATTGCTTTTACTTTGTCAAAAATACCATTTTTTTTCCTGTTTACTACTATTAAAAATGTATATGTATCTTCGTTTAATTATAAGAGTTGTAATTACACAATTCTCATGTGTTCTCACACAACTGAAATTCAAAAACTTAAAATTAAAAAAATGTAACGTATTTTCTGTTTCCAGATTTAGTTAACTTTATATGGAGGCTATTGGATTTATGTCATGATACAGCATTTTTGTTTTTTTACTGTTTCTAAACAGAAATCTGAGGGATTGATTAATTCTATGTTTATATCACAGAATTATAGAATCATAGAATGGTTTGTGTTTGAAGGGACCTTAAAGGTCACTGAGTTCCAGCTCCACTGCCATAGGCAGGGACACTTTCCACTAGACCAGGTTGCTCAGAGCCCCATCCAACCTGGCCTTGAACACTTCCAGGGATGGGGCATCCACAACTCTACACAACCTGTTCCAGTGTCTCACCACCCTTACAAAGACATCCACCACATTATGCACACATTTATCCTGCACTCTTTTACAAAAATGTAAAAAAACTGTTTAAACTTTCAGTTTTGCAGCATGTAAGTCTTATCCAATAGGGCATTTTTCTTCTGTCTTCATTTGTTTTCAGCACTGCTTTGCTGCCTTTAAATAGGCTAAGAAAACACTGTCATTAGTACTCGTATGATATTTTTGCCCTATCATGTGATCCAGACTAGCATAGAAAATGTCTACCCAATTCTTGCAGATGGAATTACTCCAGGTTTCTTGAAGTGTGAAATGATTTACCAACGAAGAATGACTGTCTCCAGAATTTTGTCAGGTAAATCATTCCCCAGGCTCTTTGGTTCTTCACTGTAAGCTAATCCTGTTTAGAAATAGTTGAAGTCTTAGTCTGATTTATGTAACATTATTGGTGGTGTGTGCCAGTTTCTCTTCACATTTTACAGACCCATCTTTGGCAAAATTGAGTGTTTGCAAAAATGCATTTGACAAAATCAGTTACGGTAAACATCATGATCTGACAAAGAGCTGGCCGACTTTGAAAGGTTTAAAGCCTCTGGATAGATACAAATAAGATAAGAAAAAGCAGACACATGTTAAATCATCCAACAGCAAAGGGGATAGTTTATGGAAATGAACTTGCAAGATAATAATTTGAATTTGACAAGGTGATAATTAAAGTCCCTAGATAGACTCTTTCCACATCTGTATGCCTTTCAGGGAAGTTGGTTAGCATATTAACTACAGTTGGAGAATGATAAAAAATATTCATGGGATGTTAAACTGCATATTGTTATTCATTCCAATTTGTATAATAAATGTAACAGAATGCAATGCATACAGTATTACACAAGAGGTACTAATCTCTATTATTGACTTATTTTAAAGAACCTTGATACCATACTAGGCTCTCAGATGCCAGTTTTATCCAGAGAAATTCAAAAGATTTAATATTAATTAGTCTTTCTGGCAAGAACAACAAGGTGATAAATTTCTTTTGAATGTGAGATACTGAGGCCAAGACTTTTTCAGTGCAGTAGCTGGAACTATTTTATATTGTACTTACTGAATAATGACTATCAAGAGGTACTTTTACTGGAAATACTTTAATAGCAACTGGCTTCATGGAAAAGCTTTGAAGCTTACATCTGTAATAAAAGGGTTGTTGTTAGCTGGTGATAGCTTTTTGGACCAACTTTAAACAAATATCCCCAAAAAACTCTTGGTGGATCGTTGAAAAGCCAGTATTCTCTCCCATGGATTCACTGCATCAATGGGAAAGCATTCATATACTTCTCTAAAAGACATAATTTATTTCCAGAAAAAAAAAAAAAAAAAAAAAAAAAGAGAATGCAATTTCACATGTAAACATTACATATCTATGTTCCCTATCAGATTCAGGTGTCATTTACATTCTACCTTCCCTTAAAAGTACATTTTTAAAGTAAAACTTCTGTTTTTCCATGCTTAGGTGGAGTCATGTAATGGAGTGGTATCAGGGTGCTGGAATTGGATTCACTGCAGGTGAAACAGTGGAGGAATACATGTTGGGAAGCTCATCTAGGATATTTCATCTGCAAATGGGCATTTGGACCCTTGGAGACAGATGAGGACTGATCTGAAGTAAAAACACTCCATATTATCTCTCTGTGGTCATCAGGTCCTTGGCACCAGCTGCTCTGCTCTGCAAATCTATTCTATGGTCTACAATAATTGTTTCTGCAGGTGTAGTCTCTGTGTGATAGATAAAAGTGGAGTGCATGCACATTAAAAAGTGGGAGCCTTCAGGTCTGGGGAATGACTGGCAGCACCAGCTGGGGAGAGATGGAAACTTTGCCACTTAAAGTAAAGATTTAGTGTGAAGAGCTCAAAACACTGAGAGAGCAAAGGATTATCAAGGCTGCCGTAGGAGTGACTGTCGTCTCTGAGTCACTGGAGTGAAAGACAGAAAAAACACTGCGATATGAAAGTGCTGTAAAAGCCTGTATGACCAAAAGGGATGTGTTTAATGTTCTTTTATTTTTCCTTTTTTTAATATTCTATGTCCCTAAATGAAGGAGAACTTTGCATTGACATAGTTTTTTCTCCTAAGTTGATGTTAGTCTGTCATCTTTTACAGTAGCAACATAATTATAATATAGCCAAGAATTTATGAATCATTTTGCAATGCTACATGTTTTTGTTAGCATTTAATGCTGTAACTTAACACATGGTATTCATATTCCGTGGAGTGATTTCCATGCATCATGATTTTCCCATTTAACTGTGCCAAAACTTATTTACAACTTGGAATATTTCTTCCTGACATTTTTATTCTTCTTTTCGAGTCTTCATATCATCATATCACTGTCTGTAGAGATCATGGATGTCACAAATAGAAAAAAGGCCATTTTTTTTTTTTTCAACTAGATAGATTTTCCTACATAGCTCTTTTGATTTTTGCTCCAAATCCTTCATTTAAAATAAAGCAATGCAAAACATCAACTTCTCTAGCATGCTAAGTCAGTAGTTGGTGAAATACTAAATGACATTTCAGCTTGGTTTTGTTACAATTTCCAAAAACATAAAACACATGCAATACTTCTTGATCTTGACAGATTTAATTTCATGCAGTTTAAGAGCATGGTTTTAAAATCTCCATGACTGAGAAAACATCGATCTGATAATAGCTTTTTTTCCCTGGTTAGCTGCTACACAATTGTCCCTGCAGGAGGCTATAAAGATGCAGATTTTAAAGGGCTAAAATTCACAGGAAATAACTGTTGTCTGTTACATTAACATCACAAAACATTCATTCATACATGTATTCATGTGTTCATATTTTTAAGGGAAATATGTGTATATCAAGTTTACTTGCCATCAGTAAAGTAACTTCAGTATTGTATGTTAAAAAACTCAGTATTAAGTTAATGTACATATCCCTCTTAACATTGAATTTATTTGGTCTCAGTTACAAAGATGTGAAAAAAAGGAATAACGTTTCTTGCTTTATCTCAATTCAGTAATCACCACTCTACTTCCTAACTCCTGAACAGTATTATACATTTCATTTCCAGCTGCTTTTGATGTAGTTGTAAACAGCTGAATTAAAACTAATGCAGAGTCCTGCTTTGTTAGAGAACATGCTTTTGCTTTTTTACATGTACAATGTTTCTTTCAAATATTTTAAGGTAGGGGATGCCATATCCTGTTTTTAAACCATGTTATTATTATACAATACTTAATACAAAGCCATAATAATCGGGGGAAACATCTCAATTCATTAAAACAAACACATTTGTCATAAATTCAGAAAAATATAACTAGTTCTCAGAGAACTTTGCTTTTCAAGTTCTATGTTATCATTAAGTAAGAGATAAAAATGCTTTTTGCAAATACCCCAAAGTAGAGAATATAATCTTTTGATGTTGAAAATTACTAAAACAAAGTCTCTACAACAGTAACTAGAATGGTAGGTCACAAAATGTAATATAATATTAATTAATTAATTAATAAACACAGTGGTCTATTTTAATGGTAGATATGATGCAGAATATAATCTGGTGCAGTGTGACAAATCTGTGTTTTCTAGTTTTGCTATTGTTGCTATTGTGTTAATGAGAGAGCTCTCATTAAAATTGCAAAACTTAACACTTCCATTCACATCACTTCAAAACTTACTCAACAGTGATAGGCAAGAGGTACCATTCAAATTTAAAATACTTTGCAAAATACTGATCCTTTCAAGGAAGGAGAAACCAATAGGATAGAAATCTAGTAGTTATGAAACAATAAAAAAATTAGTAAAACAGAAAAATGTGTTAAAGGAAGAGAGAAACAAATTGAAAATATCCTTATGGTAAGTAGATTTAGGCCACACACTTTCAAACAGACTCTGTTTAGGATCTTCTTGATTCATCTGGAATTTTGGACCTTTCTCAATATACATTCTTGGCTTTGTATTTTTGTTTGGGTACAGTAACTGGTTAATGTGGCCTTAAAATGACGGAGGTAAAAATAATCCACAGCCTCTTAATGTTGTGTCTAGCAACCAGGAAGTCTTGTTTATTATTTTTAAAAAACCTTAAATGAATATAAATTTCATCTAATGGTGGGAAAAATGATAAGACCCAGGCCTAAAAGCAAAGGCTAGTCTAAGTTGTCTTAGCAGCTATTAATTACTGTATACTTCAATTTGATCTCCCAAATAAGTGAAAGTGACTAATATTTTCCTTAATCTGAATCTCAGCTTGTAATGTTTGTAGTGCTGTCTGTGGGACGCATTTAGATTAATGGGTTCAACAGTAAAGGTCAATAATAAGCCTGAGGGTCCACTGAAAATCCTGACAGTAACATTTGCCAGGTGTTTTCTGGACATGGCCTGCTATCACTAACTGACCAGTAACCCATAGATAACAGGAACTGTAAGCCTTTCACCACAAAACCTCGCTTATTTGATAAGAAAACTGATATTTCAGTCCTTCGGACAGCACAATGTGCTCAGTGATTTCTGGGCACAGAAATGTATTTCTGTACATTTCACATGTCCTGAAATGTGTGGGACTGCTCTTATATAGACAGCCATATGAATATGTGTGTGAATGCATGGGCATGTGTATGTGTGTCTGTCTGTCTCCCCATTTTTTGTCCCCAGCATGACATCTCAGTCTCAGTGGGACTATTCTAGCTCTGGAGCATCCATTCAGCATGTGAAACAGCTTGCATCTACCCTTGGAGGTTTTGACTGAAAACAAGGAGAGAAAAAAAGAAGCTTGACTTCACATCCAGTGGTGTTCTGAGGAAGAGAAAAATAGGTGTTGTTTAAGAAATGGTGGGGAGAAAAAAGCAAAAACTTAGGACTTGTGAAGAGTAGAAGCTGAAAAAGTAGGAGGTCATAGTTTAACAGGAAAAATTTCCAGTATAAGAACAGAAACGATTCTATGCTGTTTATTTATCTCTTTTTTTATTCCCCCTGAAAATTTAAACTCGTGCTTTTTTTTTTTTTTTTTCCCCTCCCATTCTTCTGACTTACTTCCCCGTTGCTCATCTGTTACACAGCTTACTTAAAGTACTGGCTTTGCATGGAGGGGGTGGCACTTTAGATTGCCCTGAGGGAATGTACAGAAACCAGCAGAGTACAGTATAGCATGAACAGCACTTCAGGTTTCTCTGAACATATCAGGACTTTTAAGATGTGGAATTCAGAAACAGGGGACCGTTGGTGAGAAAAGCAGTTGGATGTAGTCAACTTGAGCTTCAAAGATAAATCATTCAAGAGCAAGGTCATTATAGCCATGCTGTGAATTTGGGGCCTCTCAGCCTCTTACTCGCCACCCCGCAGGAAGATTTGAGGAAACAAAAAGAGACACTATTCAGGGCAGCTCTGTGCAAACCCAGTTTGTCTTTTCCTTCCCAGCTGTGAGCTTGCAACCCTGATGTCTGCCTTCCCCTCTGTCTCCCGTCAGTGACTGACCACTTTCAGCTGCAGCACCCAGGAATTCACTCATTTCTAGTGATGAACATATTTGCTGTCTTCAGTAATCACCGAGGCAGGCTCAGCTGCCTGCTTCTGTGTTCGTGTGAATATTAACTCACCTGGAAAGCCTTCTCTGGAGCTGGATGTGGGCTGTAATTAAAGAGCGTGTTAAGAAGGAGCTAGCATTGTATCTACAACGCTGAGGGTAGTCATAAGGAATGTGTACACAGAAAAAGAAAATAGATGAGCTAATAAGCCAGTAGCAAACGATCCACTTCAAAGCACTATCTAAGTTATGACAGCCGCAGGCAAAAAATAGTGGGAGAGGGCTGTAAATCAGGGCTCTGCTTTGTAAAACACACTTCAGCCTCAGGGCCTGCAGAAAGTTTAGTCCAGGGAGTGCAGGCAGGGAAATAAGGCTGCATTGGTTTCTTAAAATGGGATAGATCAAGCCTATTTTAGCTGAGGTAAAAAAAAGTTTTGTAAATGTCAATAAACCTAATCCACTGACAAATACCTGCTAAAAAATTAATTTGCATCCTGAATGGTCAGGTTTAAAAACTTACACTGAATGTGCCAGCTTTAAAGTGAGAAGAAATTGCAAGCCTTTCACTAAGCAGTTAGATTTCCCTGAGAAGTTTCTGGAAAGTGACTCCGTTTGATGCCAATCAAGCCTTAAAACGAAGATAAAGAATCTCACCCGCTGAGTTTTATAGCATATGGAGATAATGTAACATTGAATATTAGGGAGTTTGAAATTTTTTGCATCATATATTTTCCACTGACAATGCTGATTTGCCAAACCTTTTTTCATTATTTCTCTCAATTGTGAACATTAGGGAGATAGGCTTAGAAAATTGTCAGAATGCCTTATTTTGACAATTTTATTGAAAATATCATGTTTTATAGTTCAAAATTATTTTGTTTGGTAATTAAACTAATTATAGCTGTAATAGGTTGGCATTTATTGAATCCTACTTTTTAGGTTTTTGATCTTTTTTCTGAATCTTAAAATGTTTTGTCTGAAGTCTGATTTGAGAAAGCTCTCACTATATTAAGCATAATTAGGGTCATCTTTTAAAAAATAATCCATCTCATTCTCCAAGCCATCATAACTCTAATCTCTGTCAATATTTGTTTATAATGCCTGAGTAAGAGCAAGTACCACATGAAAAAATAACTTGAGTAATAACTTTTATATTAGGAGATCAGAGTTTCCTTTTGACTTCATTCATGTAAGTCTTATGGAAAGAGCAGTCAAAGCATTGCTTAGGAAAAGCAATATGATATCTGATTCCTTCTGATGCAAAATATGCAAGCCTTCAAACACATTCATAAGCACTCACCCAGCTCAACAATAATAGACTAGCTGTGCAAAAACTGTGTAAATATAATTGGATTCTTTGGTTCAGATCCCAAGGCTTCATTCAATTTTGTTCAGTTGTTATTGAAACAAGCTCCTATTGAATGAAAAAAACATTTTATCATAGTTAAAACTTGACTGGGACCTCTGAATTTGACCTGCTTATAATGCTGTATGTGAAGTATTTCATGCAGTGCATGAGAAATTTTATGTGATAATCAATGCTGACAAAAGTGCTATGAGACCAAAAATAGTTGGACCAAAACCTGATCATAGTTATCAGTATCTGAAAAAAATACCTATTGACTTTTTTTTTCTTTTTTGGCCAAAGTGCCTCTATTTCCTTCCCAAAATACAGTTGTTTTCTGTGATTGATAAGTTCACTAGCTTTTAAGCTCATTCACATCCATTAGTTCTGCCTTTTCCCTTCCCTGTTGAAACTCAGGAGCTGTCAGGCTGAAATGTTCTTGACAGACACAAATAGAGTCCCCAGGGGCAGCAAAAACCAGCCTGAATCAGTAAGAGATAGATTTTAATGCATTGCTTTGCTGACACTGGGCACTCCACTTACTTTACAGAAAATGTTGACATAGAGGACAATTATACAAATATTGTTTTTAATGTTTTGCTAAAAATGTTTCTTCTTTTTTTTTTTTTTTNTTTTTTTTTTTTTTTTTTTTTTTTTTTTTAGGCAAAGCAATACATTTGACATATCTTGAACAAAAATTCATGATGCAAGAGTGAAATGTATATTTGTTGATCCTTTACAGATCCTTCACAGAATATTTCAGGTGTTATGCATTTTCAGGCCTGAACCAAAGCCCATTAAGGTTAACAACACTAATCTCTCTTTTTACTTTAATGAGCTTTGGGTCATATCCAGTATGTGAGTAACGGTCACCTGTGTGCTATTTAAACTTGCAGAATGTATGATACCATTACAGAACCAAGATCAGTTCTGGCTCTGATGAAACTGATGGAAGTTGTGAAAACTTCCAGACCAGGATTTCGAACTTTATCTCTGTGATATAAGAGCAGAGGCTTCAAGCAAGGAGAGCTTTGGAGGAAAAAACATCTGAAGTTACAAAAAACAAACTAACAAACCAAAAAAAAACCCAACAAAAAAATAATTGTTTCCTTAAGAATTTCAATTATTTTTGTTTTTAATGCTAGCATATGTATGATTTCTCCCATTGTGAGAACACAGTGGGAGAAATTGCAAAACAAAGTGTGAAAATACTAATGATTGTGATGAAGAACTGCTTTCTTGTTTCTATTTTCTCTTTAAAACATAGATATAATACACTGACTGATCATAATGAAGAAGTCCAGAGGTATAAGAAGTTTGATAAATGTGAGAAGTGAGCCCATTACCTTTTTCATTCCAACAATATCCTTTATTCCTGCCCCATCCTCTGCCCACTCAGCTGTCTGAGTTGCAGTCTGAAAGCCTAGCTGCTGTTTTAACAAGTTTTCTAAACTAAAGCTCAGCTGCTTTGTCTCAGCCATGGCTTCAGGGAAATGGTGACTGAAGAGGTGTAGGATGTTGGCCAAAAGGGTTTCCAGATACTGGAATGATACATGGATGATCTTCAGCGTTAATTGAGTTGTTGCTTTCTGATACCATATTAAGTGGCTACCCACACCACACCACAGGAGACAGCAGACTTGGCTGGAATGAATAAGTGAAAGATTAGGGGACATCAACTGCTACAGGAATTGGTTTTTATTGTTGATTTGTTGATGGATCATAAATACTGTGGTGGAAAAAATCACTCAGGTACTTTACAGAGGTACAGAACATAAAAATATGTGTTTCTTCTGTATGAAGAAAACTAATGCTGAAGACTCCACTCTAAATGAGAAAGGGCTAGTCTGACTTTTTCCATGTATTTTTTAAAGCAACCTAACTGTGATCTATTAGTACGTGACACACACTAACTGCCATCATCTTTATTAATACTGTTGCTATCTTTACTACTGTTGTCATTATAGTTGTCATTATTTTATAAAATGAAATTGCTGTTTTCTGGTAACTGGATTGCCAAGACTGGGTCCCAGAGGATGTATGTGATCACATTTTTGGTCTTCAGTATGTGTGGTAGAGGAGAAAGAGGAAAAAATGTATTATTGGATAGGCTATGTTTTCTAAAGTGTCCGCTCACCATTTTACACCATCCAGAGGGAAGATTTCAGAGCAGATGGATTTCAGGTCAGTTGCAGAGTGGGAAGTTCTGTATTATGTTTTGGTGTAAAAAATTATTATGAAAAACATGCTGAGGTTTAAGCAGTATCTGAAAAATCATAAAGATCAATCATATAAGGGTGAAACCTCCAATAAGTATGATGCTAATAATCACATGGTATTTAAAAAAAAAAACCTCTGAAATCTTAATGTTAGCACATGTTTAAGAACTTTAATATAAAACATTACTTAAGAGTTTACACTAATTTTTATTGTTATTTCCCTATATTTCTCACATGAAGTGCAGCCTTATCAAAGTAAGATTAAAGTCATCTTTCCTAACACTGTTTGTGCTGGATTTTTTCTCATCAATGTCTGCTTTTGTTAGTCTATTGTTATTGCTAAACTAGAAGATTAGCTATGTGTCAGGAAATCAAAAATATTTCCTGACATATTTATTAGGTATTAAATATCTTTGGCAATGATTAAATAACATTGAACATTATATTTCTTACAAAATCCTTACTCTTTGACTGAGTTCTAGGAGTAGAGTTGGGGTATAGAGAGGCACCTTAGTACGTAGTAAAGAGTAGTTACACATTATGTTGTTTTCCATATCCATCTCTTCCATTGGCTTCCCAGGGCCAAAATTTGTTTTGCATCTTTGAGTGAGGAAAAGCTACATAAGTTAGTTTGAAAACCTTTTCCCAGCGAGAGATCTTAGAGAGAATTTAAACGTGGCCATCAGAATCAAAGGCATCCTGTTATCTATGATAAGGTTCCAGGATAATGCCCTACAATCCCTCCACCCTGACAGGCCATGATGCACCCAACAACAGGGAATGACACACAGAAAGAAGAGAAGAAATAAAATCACCAACTCACATAATAATGTTTCTGGTCTGCTTTGTAAGGTAACGGGTTTGATGGCATCAAATTTCTGTACATATTCCTCATGAAAAAGAAAGAAGTCTGGAAAGAAGACCCAAAAGTGAATGACACTGCCCAGCACTTACAGACTTGTGACTACTCCAGGACACCCCTACGTCTCTCAGAGCACTTGATGTCATGTAGTATGTCTGTGTTTTCTGTGCTTAACATAAAAAATATTGAAAAAATTCTTTTGCTTTTACAGAAAGGTTGGATTAACCTAATGTTGCCTTTGAAAGAAGATGCAGAACATAATTCTGAAGTACCTGGTTAGAAATAAAAATAAAGTTGGAAATATTCTTATGCGCAATGTCTGTGTTGCTATTTCCCCATCTTCTTTAAATTTCTTACTGATGCATATTTGTTCATAATCACCACTGACCAATAGCTTCTTTCTACAGTGAAAGGGTTAGGATGGTTATCACGTGGACAAATATACTATGACAAAATGGCCGAACAAAAAGATGTAAAGCATGACTAAGAACAGGGAATGGTGAATAAGCAAGCAGAATGAATCATAAAATTGTCATCACCGTGTCTTGATTCAGTCAAAGAGAGAAATCCCAAGCACAAATACAGGCTGGAGAGAAAATGGATTGGGAGCAGCCTTGAGGAGAGGGAGTTTGGGAATTTAGAGGATTTGGTTAAGGAGAAGGTCAACATCAGACAGCAATGTGCACTTGCAGCCCAGAAAGACAAACATATCCTGGGCTACATCAAAAGTAGCATGGTCAGAATGGCAAGGAAAGGGATTCTGTGCCTTTCTACTCCACTCATGAGACCCCACCTGATTACTGCTCTGGGGACCCCAGCCTAAGACCAACATGGACGTACTGGAGTGAGTTTAGAGGAGAGTGATGAAGCACCTCTTCTACGAGGACAGGCGGAGAGAGTTGGGGTTGTTCAACATGGACAAGCAAAGGCTTTGACAGAGACCTTATAACAACATTCCATCACCTGCAGGGGGCTAACCAGAACAAAACATGGTGGATGGGGCATTGAGCAACATGGTCCAGCAGAAGATGTCCCTGCCCAAGGAAAAGGAGTTGGAACTAGATAATGTTCCCTTCCAACCCAAACCATTCTATGATTCCATAATTCTATGATTTTATGATTTTAGTTATCATATGGAAATATAGTCTGAAGTACATTTTCCTCATGTTCAGGGTAACAAGCACACTAACTGACTTCTTATAATTTGTTCTTCAGAAAGCATGCTAATTTGTAGAACTTAGAAAAGCATAAAGAATTCTTTCTTCAAATAGATAAAAAAAAGATGCATTGTACTGTGTGGTGTGATTGCAGTCCATGAAAACAATTTTTGTAACAATTGTAACAATTAGTGTATGATTTAAAGCACAGCATTTATAGGTCTTCAACTAATATAACTTTATGGAACTATATCACAAGTAAAGTTATAATGATGACAATGACTCCAGCTGGACAAGTCTAATCTAGTTTATTTTTCTTATTTATGAAAAATTAGTCCCATCTATGTTTTTTTTAGGATTCTAAGAGTTTGCGATCTTCTTCTGAAGGCAGATTTGGCACATCCAGAAATAACACTATGTCGTGATAAGAAGAGTTAGGGTTTCAGTGTAGTCAGACAATTGCTTGTAAAATTAAGGGGGGTCTTGCAGCGTCAGTGGCTCTTGAAAACTAATTTACTGGCAAGTTTTCACTTTAAGGCAAATATGAGTTGTGCAATAGGATCCCAGGGGTGAGATAGCACATGCAGTCTATGTGAAGGCTGCATGTGTGTGCATCTGAGAAACCCACTTTGCCTGATTGACACGTCACTGCTTTACACTTGGTTCTTTGTGACTTGTTTATCCAAGTGGGTGCTATGTTCTTGTGCAGTATGACTTTTTAGAGGAATAAATTGTGATAGTTCAAGCCTATAATTTGATTTCAGCAACAGGCCTTTAGGGACTAGAGTATTTGTTCTAACTTGACTTTTCTTCTCCCTTCTGAAGTACTTCTCTCAGGATATGCACACCCACTCACTTCCACGTTCAGCAAAGTGTGCTCATTGTCCTGTATTGTAATCTCAAAGGTTAGGGCACTGATCCGTTAAATATCCAATTTATTCATGTGGGTACATTACACATGTTTCAGTGTTTTCTTAAATGGTTTTACATTAGCAAAAGAACACTGAGGCGAAAGAAACTGTGCAGAAGAGATAGGCCTTAGGCAATACACAACAACAAATCATAAGAGATATTAAAACCAGATTTAATATACACATTGTTGTAAAACCCCTTCCTTCATTACAGTAATAATAACAAAAGAATGAATGCTCATGCAATTTGCTGTACATTAACTTACAAAATTCTATTAAACTTTTTAATGAGAATTCTGTTGGAAATTAATTAATTGATGTCAAATCAACATATTTATATACATTCAGCCTAGAAATACATAATTTTTTCTTGTGTGATCCTGTACCACCCTGATTCTGAGAGCTCTTACTAGAGCTACACTAAAACTGATGTTTTCCTTTTCTTCATTTAAAGCAGGCTTTTTTTCAGCCATTTACTCATTTTCTGTGTCTGCTTTTCATAAACATTGAAAAGTTAAAATTTATTGAGTGTAACATTTACTATCTTTCAATTTCTAAGTTATAGATATGAGATTTTGGTTGAAGGTATATTTGTAGCTGTGAGTATTCATGAGAGAAATTTTTGATTTTCCCTCAAAGGATAAAATGTACCTCCAAAATCAAGACTATTTAAAAAATACATAAGCATATATTACTTAATAAAAGAATACTAAAAAAAAATTGATAAAAGAATACTAAAAAAATTTGGACTATTAGGTATAAATTACTTGTAAGTATCTTGTGAAAAACATGTACCTCTCATCCTTTTCCCTTTCAGGATTCTGCAGGCATGAAGACTACAAAGACATAAAATAACATTTTTCATATTAATGGACACCTTCGAAAAGAATATAATTTTGCAATTAAAGATAAATGCTGCAAATTAATGTTCACAGTATTTCCTTCTCTGAGAATTCAGCAAAGCAAAATTTTACAAATTATTGCTTCAAACATTTGGCAAGAAACAGTACTGACCTATAGAGATAGGATGTAAGGAAGATGATAATTTAGAGACAAAATCTACCAACCTGCTTGTATTGACCAGTTTTTTACTCTGAAGTTGTCCTAGTGAAATCAATAGGATTACTGGAACAGTAATGCCTTACTTACTGAAGGCATTACTGTGAGAAAGCCTGGCAGAATTTGGCCTTTAATGTGTCTTATTGGCCAAAATTTTCCTTTTTTTTCCAATTATTTTTTCTGTGAGTGTGTCTGTGTCTGTGTGTGTGCATGTGTGTGTGTGTATAGGTGTTAAACAGCTTCACTGTAGCTTTGGGAAATGTAGCTCTGGAACCTGGAAGTTTATATACTTATTTCAAAGAGAAGACTTCAGGTTTGGTCATTCATTTTGAAAAGGTTTTCTTCTTTTTTCCTGCAATTAGATTTATGAAAACCATTTTTAGAAATAACACAATACCGGGACATGCTCTTTTTTTTTTTTCTGTAAGTATATTTGTTTTGCAGTTCACAGTAACATTCTCCTCTTAGAAGGATAAGACCTCTTCCTCTCTTTGTGAAACCAGAAAAAATATGTTTGATCTTCTTCATTCTCGAACCACTGAAAGCAATACAAAAAATGGCATTGATTCAGTAAGAGTAGGGACTTGACCCTGACATTCTGAGCCCTCTTACGGACAGTGTAGCCCTTTAGTGGTGCTTGACATGGGCCTGGATCATACCCGAGGTATGTATAATTTGCAAAAGGTGAGTCTCTTCACAATTTTTTCCTCTTCAAGCATTGGTATTGAATTTCTTGCAACTGCTTGTGAGGAAATAGAGACTTGGGTGGAAATAATAATGAAATCTTTTGCTAAAGAATAAATTCTATTTAGAAGCTAACATGTTTTTCTTTTTTTTTTGGTATTAGTCGCTGCTGCTGCTGCTGCCATACACTTGTCTTTGTTGCAGCTTCCATGTGCTGAACACGATTGGTTGGCTCCATGTTCTCATGGTATTGTTCAAGATGTTTCTATGGAGAGTGATTTAATTTCACTAGATTTGTGGCTTTCTCCTGCTGTGCCTGTATAATGGCATTGAGGCAGATTGTTGAAAGGGAGCGTCTCAAGCCAGGTGGAGTTAATTAAGCTGAGGTAGGTACCCCCAGTCCTTCTCACATGCAAAAGAGTACAGAGGAAACCTGGCAGCTGATGATATAACAAACGTAAATATATTTTTGATGACAGATTATGTCATGTAAAAATAGTGAAAGCAACTGAAAACTAAGGCAATGTACTGTCTGCTTAAATTGCAATTCCCACTAAGAAAGAAGTAATTTATTTGCTGTGAATAAATGAACAGTCATAGGGGTTGAGAAAAACTCACTAAGTCTTAAAATGAGAGGCCTTGATACACATGCAAGGAAGACACAGGACCCCCCTCTTCCCCTCCCTTCAAGGGAGCATGTTATGCTCACACACATATTACTTGTGGCTCATTCTGTTGGGGAAAAAACATGTGAGGTTCAAGATTTTCCTGAAAACGGCTAAAATTTACAAGCTGCCGAAACGTAGTCTTTCTTAAACCATATTTACAATGATGAACTGACATGAAACAAAGACACAACACAGAGAGGAAGGTACGTATAAGGAAATTTCATACTACTTTAAGTAGAATCAATGGAGGAAGTTGTTTTTACTTCTGCTTATATGAGCATATTTTATAAAATTAGTGTAACTCAATACAAGATACTGTGAGAGAGTCAGGTGAGAACAAGCAGAGACTTGTAGATCATCTCTAATAAAGAATGGTGTTAAAGAGTGTTAAAGAAACTCTGTGGATCTGGAGCTTAATGGTTTGAGAGGCAATGAAAAGATGAAACTGGGAAACAGCTAATGGCCACAGCATGCTTTTCGTCTTGATGAACTAATTTCCCGGTGGAATGTGTTTTGCTGCAGGAGTATGTTTGGTATGAAAATTAAATGGAAGCATAAGCAGTTTATCTAAGGTATTTTATCTAATCTCTGCATATATTTTAAATCCACCAGAACAGAATCTCAGCACTAACAGTCCTTTATAACAAAGCAGAAGCCTGAAATTAACCACTCTGCTTACATCATCTGAACATAGCATGTTTTTTCCCTTGCCTTACTCTCCAAGGGAATACTGTTGGGTCACTCAGAGGTGACTGCATCTATGCAAATGAAAGGAGATGGATCTTCACTTTCACTTGTAAGGTGCCATGGTCCAGAACTTATTCTAATTTTTGATGAAAAGAATTTTTTTGTCTGTAAAGCAGACAAAAGCAGTTGCCAAGATCTTAACCCTGGTTTCCGTCTGTCACAGTTACTAAGACTACAGCTGCCACACTGGGGCAGAGTGAGCAGCAGGTATGAAGGAGTCATGGCCTGGTTCTTTCAAGACTTTGAAGAATAGGGCCAGCATTTGGCCTTGGAGTGGATTTGATGCCACCCAGGTAGAGAGAACAACAGAGAGATCATCAAAATGACGTGCTCTTTTTATGCTGCTGAACTTAGGACATGCACTGAATAAGATGATTGCAACTGAGTGTTTCTCACATTTCTGATTCCTCCTTAAGGGGAGAGAAAAGAGATAGAATATAGCATTATGTTTCCTGAGTAATTGATTAGATAATGGATTTCAGAGTGATGTGGCAATGGTACATAGCAGGGTATTAAATGTATTTGTAGTTCGGGTTGTAGTTCTGGGCTTTCAACTTCCTAGGAGTTCTTGTGATAAGTATAGGGAAAGGAATCCTGGAGTTACTGAGCCTCCTGTATCTGTTGTAACACTAACACATTTTTTCAGTTCCCTCTGTTTAATCTATTGATAATGAACTTGTCAAAGTTAATAGAACAAAAATTCTTTGGATCAAACAGACTCATGAGCTAGTTAGCTAACATCTGGGATTAAGGCTAGATTTTACCTACTATGAAGTAAAATAAATTCTAACAAGCACTACAAAAACAAAATAATTTCAGCACAAATTTGGAGGTGAAAAGCAAAATAAAAATATGAAGGTAAAAGAATATCTTTCTAATGACAATTTTTCAAAGTTGAATTGTTACATTCATTTTACAAGCTAATATCTAGCATCCACAATAGTAAGTTTGACCAAAATATTTTATTATTTTTTTAACTAGCGCTTCAATCTCACTCTAGCTATTTTTAAATTTAAAATTAGTTTTAAATGCATCTCTTATTCTTGTTTTACATAATTCCTGGTGTTCTTCTGAATCTCTTGAAAGACTAGGATTGACCATGAATGTGCCAAGTGCATTAACATATTATACAGTATTTCAGACACCTTCATTCCTAAGTCAGAAAGAACTAATTATGAGTGAAGAAGATGACTTTATGGACTTCCATCAGGACTGCAAGTTAGAAGTTTAATTTTCTAGGAACTACAGTAGCTTTTGGAAGTTCTCTGCATGAATTTTCAGAATCTCAAGTAACTTCAACAACCGTCAGGTGTAAATACTGTCTCTGTACCAAACTGCCATACACACAATTGTTTTCACACAGAAACAGGGTCATTTTTTATATATATGGCTCACACAACTTCTACTCCGTCATTCAGTGATCGATTCAACTTTAAGAGAACCTTCCAGTTTCCAGAAAATAATTTTTCAAAATACTTTTTTCCTCATAATCATACTGCCTGTCAAAGTAGCCAGCTTGTAAAACTACAGGTTGTTCTGCCAGAGGGTGAAAGTTTGCTACACTGAAGTCAATGGCAAACACCTAGAGAGAGAGTATTTCACTCATGATGTTTCACCATAATATATTATGACTCTAAAAGAAGTGGCGATTGTTCATAATTGAATTGTAATTACAGATGAGAAGCAATGAGAAAGACAGTGAAAATGCCACTTATGTTTAGAATAAGGTAAAAAACAATGAAATAGATGAAAAATTAAAAAAGGAAAGCAAATAAATTATTTTATTTTTCAGAGACTAATATATTATTTAAAGGACCACATACTTGACCTTTTCTTTCTTTTGTTTATCTGTTTTTTGCTCTACAGATTATAAGAAAATAAATATTATTCTTAGGTGTTTTCAGTACTTTTTTCAGTCACAATTCAAAAAGAAAAAGAGAAAAAGAGAAAAAGAGAAAAAGAGAAAAAGAGAAAAAGAGAAAAAGAGAAAAAGAGAAA
>VZSE01001562.1:2261204-2287345 GCA_013398275.1 Promerops cafer | reverse complement strand
TATATATATATATATATATATAAAGCCCTCAGCACTTTCTATTTCCTGAAAATTTTTACCGTAAAGAAGATTGCGTTACCATGATCAGTCTTCCATCTAGAATGATTAGGCATAGAAAGAGATTACAAAGAAAAAAAAGCAGGAGGAAAAACAATATAGTTGAAATATAGCACACCATAAAAAGCTGAAAGTATAGTGCATTATAAAAAATGTGAAGAAAAGAGAGAAAAAAATGTACATCCCTTGAAGAGGCTTGAAAAACTGTCAGCTTTTAGCAGTAAGCCAATATTTCCATTTGTGGCCTCAAGAGACTGTTAAATAACAAGCAATTATTTCAGGCAGGAGTAGATGTAAATGGCAACATTCAAAAACCTGTGAAAAGATTTTGTTAAAACTGGTTTACTACCTTTTAGAATTTTGTGGCTGTGCACTCCTACATATCACCAGGAAGATTTATTCCCTGGAGAAAGATCAAATAATAACGGAATATTCATCAGAGAGACAAAATGATGAAGCCAACCAAAGTGTGTTGCAGATTGACACTTTCAATAGTAAATGATATATTAATTCCCTCTGATGAGCTGAAGGCAACAGATAAATAAGACTCAAAACTTATTTCCTGCTTAAAATCAAACATGAGGTTAACATTTAAATTGCATTTTTAGAGGCTTTTTTTAAAAGTTAAGTTATGAGTTTGGGGTTTGGGGGTGAAACTAGTGACTCCTAGTACAGTAACTCCCTGCTTGTACAAAAAATGGAAGAGTGAAGTGCACTACTTATTTTTTGTAGGTCATATCAAAAAATGTAAAATCAGTAGTGAGAAGCAGGTATCAGATTTTGAAAATTACTTTTAATGTTATATTTTTGTCTGTACATTAAAAAGCTGAAAGTCTTGTAATTTTGGGGACTTGAAACAATACATACTGTCTAGATAGTCAGTGGTCTTCTGTTCTGTTGATAGATGCAGTAAAGATTCATATAGGTGGAAGTAATTCTGAAAGTCTTGCCATAATTTATGCATGTAATTTGTTATTCATTACTTTTCCTTGCTTCCTATATTTTAAAAATAACAATAGTGGGTCTTCATTTGGGTATAGAAAAGGGAGAAGTTAGTTGACCAGCCATGTAAGAAAGTAACTAATGTCTGGAAGTCAGTACAAAATGAATGTTTGCACACAAGTATTTTACTTATATTTTGAATATTGGAAAACAGGAAAGACACACAGAAAGAAGAATTGTCTGACAAATAAAATTATGTGGGTTAAAAAAAAAAGAAAAAAAAGGTATGATTTAACACCTTGGTAAATAATGGTAGATATATGTAAATAGAAGCTGTAAATAGCTGCACAATGAGTAGCCACCTGTATCCCAAATATACACAATAGAACTAGCTTCCCAGCTGTATCTGATGTGATCAAAGTATCCATTTGCAAACCTGGTTTGGGCATGAACAAACATATCTTAAAGGTTGCCAATGTTTAAATTAACTCTTTGGGAAAAGGAATATATTTCCTTTGAGCATGTACAATGCCAAGGTAAATGGCACCCTAATCCCTAGTGAAGGCTTATCTGCACTGCCAGAACACAAACTGTGAGAGAAGGAATAAAAAGCCCCCAATGCACAGCATAAAACTTCTTTACTCTGTATTGTCTGTGTTCACAGCTGCAAACCTTGCAGTGAGTAAGAGCAGCTCTCCAGACCCTGTAATATACAGCAGTGCCAAGTGAAGAGTTTTGCAACAGAAATCTATTCTCCTCATCAAGCATGTCCTTGCTCACATCCTTTTCCTTACTGCACAAGCAACACAGAGTGACTGTCTGAGCTCATATAACAAATACAACTCTAAAAATTGCGATAAGTTGAACTTGATGCTTTCATTCCCCTGTTGATTTGCAATCCTAAATCCCAAAGTACTGAAGACCTCTGAGAATGTATAAATAAATATGTTAATTATTATGTGTTAAAATTAATTTTAATTATTTTAAAATTAATTTAACACTTAGTATTAGACACTGACATTTCTGTCCCAAGTGGTCTTATCAACACCCTAGTGCTGCAATTTCCTATTTACTTAAAACTGACTGAATTGTTATGCAGGGTATCACTGCAGATTTTTTAAGGATGCAAGGAAGTTTCTCACTTTGTGGAGATTGGAGACGAAAAAAAAATAACACAAACCCAACAACAACAGATAAACAACACTTGTGAAAATGTCAATGAGTTGCCATATCTCACAATGAGTGCTGTCTAAATACTCTAAATAGTATTGAAGCTTTACAATTTCCCCAGCAATGGTTTATTTCTTGCATCTCACTCCATCTTTCTTAATCTTTTAACAAGATAAGGTTTTTGCCATTTTCATTTAGAATAACAGAGAAAATGGAATGCTATTTTGCCTGATTTTCTCAGTAAGAGGCAGTAAAGATAACCCCTAAACAGAGATTTAGATGTCTAATTTTAAAGCTTAGTTTCTTCTTTCTTTTTAAACTAGATATCTTTATTTTCTCTATGCAATAAGGGGCTTTTTCCAGAAATTTCTAGAATCCTCTGGTTCACTACCTCTAGTTTACTCACTTTTGATTATGTCAAACGATTTCTTAAAGCTACTTTATAACAGTTTATTCCACTTCTGTTTATCTCAATATTTTGGTATAGACTTCCCCAGGCATGATTCAAGCCACTTGATATCTAGCTCTAAACTGTTCTCAGGAGAGAGACTCTTGTGTTATTTATATCGAGAGCCTAAAAGACAACCTTGCTGAAGATGCACTCACAATTAGGCTCTCTAAACCCTCCACCTTTGTCTATCAGGAGGGGAGGAGAGAGAAGGAGGGAGAAAGGACACTTCCATAAATATTTTTCTTTAAGATATACTAAGACCTCAAGTTCAGAAACCTAAAAACAAGAAAAGTAGGCAAAGAGTGAAGAACTGTAGCGCAAACTCTAGTTATCTGCAGGATATACCTACTTGAATATGAATTCTTTACTGTCACAAAATGATAGATAATAGGACATATGCCACAGATTTTATTTATAGAGAACCAAAGGATTGAAGAAGGTGGGGAAGGTGGGAGGCAGAAAGCATAACAAAATATAAACCAAAATAAGGTAATATTATCTCTGGAATTTTGTATTAGTTTGACATTGTTAAATTGATATAGACTATAAATGAAGAAACAGATCCAGTAAAAAAATTAGTTTGAAGGATTAATGTAGTAATTTTGAGCATAATATATTACTGAGGTAAACATAAACTGTTTACTCTGGGACTAGATTTTAAAATTTATCACTTTATGGCCATGACATCCATTTCAGTTGGCTTGGTGATTTATGATGATACAATAATAATACATAATAATAGTGTTAGGAGTAGGAAGTTTTTTTAGAGACTTTCTATGGAATCTTGTATATTATAGTTCATAATAATAGCATGTGTAAGTTCAGGTGATTTATTGAGCATATCTGTATCAGAGACAGCACTCCTAGACATTTCAGAGATAGTGGTTTTAAAGAAATATCATCACAATGAAAACTAAAAATGTTAGGCACTCATCTTTTTTTATTGCTTTAGGGTTGGATGAGTTATTAACTTAAATGAAACATTTTGTGTTTTACTAAAAGGATAAGAACTTTGTGGTGTTCACACATTTATAATTAATGTAATCAGTGAGCACTAAAACCTTTCACTGAGATTTGCAGCATGGCTTCTGTGTTTTCTTCTCTGTATCTCAGTGGCTGCTTTCTCCCCCTGCATTTAATTGGGTGATGTCCTTGATGGTGTAGGGCTGGCTAGTCACTGTCTGAGACTATCTAGCAGACTCTCACTCTTAATTCTTGTGGAAACTATATCTAACAAAATTGCTCTATCTCAAAGGACCATAACCTCTCAGGCACTATCTGACAGTCTAGCACAGCCTGCTAATGCATTATTTCAAATTTTGTTGCTTACATTTATGAGTGGTAACAAAGTAAAGGAAAAGGGGTTTGCTGCATAATGCTGAAAGATAATGATGCCTCAGGCTTTAGCTTTTCTATTTTTCAGATTCTGTGCTGCTTTAGTGTGTAGTTCTGAGCTTCATATTGGGGGATAGTAACCTCTCTTCATACAGTGGGTAGACAAAACAATTCCTTCTCTAGCTGGGGACCAAGGACAAATGATCCAAATCTCAGGCCCAAGAGCACAAACCACGGCGCAATGAAGAGAGAAAAACAAGAAGGATGGGACTTCATAATCTAAAGCTATAACTGGACAATTAACTCCAATATGCTAATGGACCAGAACTTATAAAGGTGGGTGACCTCGTGACCCATTGTCCATTTTAGGTTCATTTTGGTTGTAGCCCTGGCTGGGCTTTCATACTGCCCAAGGTGTATCCATTGAGGCCTTTTACTAAATACCTACTTTATTCTTTAACTCCATCTAGCCTCTGTTCTAGGTCAGCCTTCTCAAGGCATCAATAAGATTCCTTTATTTTTTTTTTTTCTTTCTTTTTTTTTTTTCTTTTTTTAATTTAATCCTTCTTTTACTTGTGTTAGTCAGTACTGGAGATGCCTAACTCACATTAACACGTATATCAGTACCAAGCATCTGGACAATAAGAGAGAGAAGGCATATGCTATGTCAATTTAGGCCATCAAATATCATATTGTATTGTCAGTCACTTCTGAATAATCTGTTGAGAGTATAAAATCTGTTTTGATATGTGCTCTTTTTATTTTTAATAGGAAATACATATTGGAAAATACAAGTATTATCTGTAGAAGGTAGGGAAAAAAAAAGAAAACTGCCAGTAAAGATTCAATTGTAAACCAAAATGGTCAAAGAATATGAAGAAGCAATGCATTTTCACAGTTAAAAAACAATATATGAAAACAGCAAAATTTTTATTTCTGAAAATATGGAAAGATTCAAATTTAATTTACGGGAAGAGGAGTTGTAGGATATGTTCAGAGGTGGATATACTATTTTTATGCAAATTATTATGACGTGTCAAAAATTAAATCTCTCCTCTCAGTACCAAAAATGGAAAACTGGAGTATCAACCTGGGTGTCTGAGCATAGCATAATATATCCAAATGGAATTTTGCAGTTTAAAGCTATGCTCAGGGCAAAGAATGAATTTAATGTAGCAAACAGTCCTCATATTTAGCTATTTTCAATAGCAAAAAACCCAAACTTTTTCAACATCACTGTTCAAGAAACTCTTAGAAATCACTTAAGGAATCAGAAATTTCCTTGAGATAAAAGGCTGTTTGATCGATGTTGTAGATACATATCCTGGAGGACACTATTGACCAACACCTGTTGTTCATGTTTACATCTCCTGAAAAACTTGATCACAGATGTGGAAAACACTCATTACAAAGGTACTAACACTGCTCGCTAATCCACAGGGAATTTTTACTCGCCTAATGAATGTATTTGGACTCCTGTTTATGGGAAAGGTATTTCCTTGATGAGAACACAGCAAAGGCTTTCTGAAGGAAAATTCTGATCTACGCTGTCACATGCTTTAAAGACAAATGTAAGCAAAAATCTGCTTCTTTAGAAAACCAAGCCAAGCCAAACCAAACCAAACCAAAGTCCCATTTGTTTTAAAAAGTGGTTTTCCGACAAATTTACATAATTATCACCTTACTAGGTCTCATTGTATGTCTAATATGAAAGTAAACCCCAAGAATATGAATGTGTTAGAAAAAACTGTGTTAGTATATGCACAGAATCACAGGATAGTTGGGGTTGGAAGGGACCTCTGGAGATGATCTAGTCCAACCCCTCTGCTAAAGTATGTGTCCCAGCACTTGTGCCCAGACAGGTTTTGAATATTTTCAGAGAAGTAAACTCCAAACCTTGCAGGGCAGCCTATTCCAGAACTTTGTAACTCCCAAAGTAAAGAAGCTTTTCCTCATATTCAGATTGAACTTCCTGTGTTACAGTTTGGGCCTGTTTACCCTTGTCCTCTTGGGCCCTTCCCCTGGAAATCAGTGGAAAGATGGACATTGCTGGGCACATCCTCTTGACACCCACCCTTAAGATATTTCTAAAGATTGATAAAATCCTCTCTCCAGGCTAAACAGGTTCAGTTCTCTCAGCCTTTTCTCATGAGAGATGCTCCTGTCCCCTAAGTATTTTCACAGTCTTTCACTGGAGCCCCTCTAGCAGTTCCTTACCTTCCTAGAATTGAGGAATCCAGAACTCGACACAGCACTCCAGATGTGGCTTCACAGGGAAGAACAGAGAAACAGGATCACCTCCCTCAACCTCCTGGCAATTCTATTCCTAATGCACCCCAGGATACCACTGCCATTTTTGGCCATAAGGGCACTGCTGGCTCATGGTCAGCTTGTTGTCTGCAAGGACCCCCAGGTCCTTCTCCTCAGAGCTGCTTCACAGCAGTCAGCCCCCTGCCTGTAGAGGTGCATGGGGTTATTCCTCTCCAGGTGCAGAACCCTACACTTTGTTCCTCTCTGCCCAGCTCTCCAGCCTGTTCCCTTCTCACTGACTGGTAGCACACTCTGGGGTATCAGCCACTTTCCAGTCAGCAAACCTGCCGAGGGTGCAGTGTATCCCTTCATTCATGTCGTTGATGAATAGGACACCTGAAATATTAGCAAAGGTCTTTACCATAGTAAAAAATGCATCTTTATATGGAATTGCTTTCAGATTTGTAAGTGATCTGGAAATATGTAATGAATGATCTGCCAAAACAATGGATTTTTAAGCTCAGTTACAGAGGGCTATTGTTTGCAGTGATGAGCAGAAACAGACAGACCACCCATAAAAGGCTGGAAGTGCCAGAGACCATGGATTGAACTCCATAAGACAATTACCAATGACATGTTTATGCAATATGAAGTAAACCAAAAGTATTAAAATATAAACTGTTTGTGTGTGCATGAGTAAATATATAATATAAATGCATATTATGGGCTTCCCTGGCACAAGCATGACCAAATTCAAGGGTTTCATTAAACAAAACAAAACAAAACAAAAAAAAACCCAAAAAAACAAAACAAAATAATAAAAAAAAGGAAAAGAAAAATGCTGGTCTGAAGCCTCAAATTTTATATTCAACTTCTTGTTTTTCAGTGAGAAATTTGCCCCATTCACAAATATGAAACCAATGACTAACATGACATTTGTATTAAAGAGAGAAAATAAAATTCTGTTTTGTTAGATCAGTGAGGGAACAGTAACTCATCCTTTAAATGTCAGAGTAAGAATTTATGATCTTTTTCTCAGAAGAGGAGATCCTCAGGCAAAGTGCTTTGCACCTTGGTACAGCACAGGGTTTCTCTTCTCCAGTAAGTCTCAATCAGAGGTTCCACTGGGTAGTGTAGCACCGTTTAAGTTGATCTGATCCATCAAATTACCATTTCTCATCAGCCAGTTTGGCTATCACCTGTTACTCCCCCCAGCTGCACCTGTAGGCAAAGTCTGACCCTGTTAAAGATCGTGTGAGTCATGCAATGTCCCAGTACTCACTTACACATGCAGTGCCACACGACACAGCCATTCCCCAGTGCTGCTGTTTGTGGCATCAGCAGAAACAGTTGCTACTTTGCTGCTTGCAAAAACTTATTTCTCAAAAAACATTTTCTTTTTCCTCCAAGCATTTTATTTCTAATTTCCATAATTTTCATAAGACACACAGAAAAAAAAGAAAAAAGAAAAAGTGAAAACAAAAAAGGAAAAGGAGAAAAAGCCAAATCATCGTTATGTTCTAAAGTTAAAAGAAAGTGGTGGTTTTGCATAGCCTTAGTTGTGTAGATATTTCAATCAAATCATCCATATATGACAAATAAGTGAAGTAGCAACAGCCCAAGGGCCTGCCTAGATGTGTTTTCATCACAAAACCCTGAAGAGTTTTTGAGGCATATATGGCATTAAAGACTTAATTACGAGGGTGATTTCATCCAAAGCTCTTTTAAACATTGTGACAATGGATTTCTTGGTTTCAGTTTCCTGTAACTTATTGTTGCTACTGACGGCTAGAGCTGTTAATGAGCAGCCTTTGAATGCAAGTACTGCTATTTTCCTTCAAAGAACAAGAAGGTCTGCTAAAAGAGGCCAAGATTTCCAAAAGCATATAAATGCCAATCAACACTTGATATGTATTAATATATCGTGGCAAGTGATCAGGCTGAAAATGCCTTTCTTCTGTTGTAAGTCATGACTATTTTCATTGAAACAAGTGAGAATTTTCCTGCGAGTAATCCTTTGCACAGAAAGGCAAGGGAAAAAGTGAGGTTTCCAAAGAATTGTGCAGAAAATGTTAGCGCCAATTAAATTCCATATGATATTGCATGGGGTTTCAAGATAAACAAGGGAAAAACAAAGATGTATTTCCTTGATTTGACTACTGGGCCAGTTCTCAAATGCTGGATCTGTCACTCAAGTGGGAAAGTCCCTTTCTAGTGGTTTCTGCTGCCTTATGAGTTATGACTACCAGTTTTACGTCCTTGTTTATTGTCTCCTAGCTATAGTATTTAATAGGAGTAGAGTTGCCCACATTCCATTCAGAGTGTGGTAGGATTCACAGAAAAATTCAAACAAATTTAGTTTCATCAAAAGTGATACAAGTTTACTTTTTGGACCACAGGGAGCTCTGTCTGGCTTTACAATAAAGTAATGACACAGGTTTGGGTTTCTTATCATGAAGTGACATGATATCCTGAAGCCAAAGGTAAACCCTTATTCTCTAGTATTTCTCAGTAGGTTTTCAATCTGAATGGTTTCTTGTGTTTCTTTGCAAGCTGTCATTTCCAAAGGACTATAGCTAAAAGATCAAAGAAATCATATTTTAGCAGTTAGCTAAAAAACCTTGTACTCACTCATTAAACAGTGTTGAAAAATAGATATTTTCTTTTATAACTATAATGAAGTTTCAGAGCCTGAAGAATCAATTCCACATCAAAGAATCACTGTCATGATAAATATATATTTTTTCTCCTGCCTAACAAAACTTCATGGAAGGATTTGTGACATATTAAAACATCAATTTGTGAGAAACATTTATTCTGAACTTTTAAGTAATTATATTCAAATCACACGCAAGAAATTTTTATATCAGACATTCCTGAAGGGATGAACTAAGTCAAAACCACACTGCTGCCATCAGTAGGCAGCACGTGAACAACAGAGAAAGACACTGCTGAGTTTTACCATACATAGTCTACAAAAATGACACATAGTCTACAATAACAGAGATTCATTTAATTCTGTTTATGTGTAAGTGTCTAAGTAATCACCTGTACAGAAACATGTGGCTCAAGTAGGTCACCTTGGTTAGACAAATGAATACATTTCACCTGTGTGGTGGCACTCTTTATGGTCACAGGCAAAGCAATTTAACATTGAAAACATTTTGCTTCAATCTCCCAGTTAAATTCTAATCTATAGTTTAGGTCCCATATAACCTCGTGCATATGTGCATGGGTTTTGTAGTCCTGAAGGTAAATTTTCACTGAAGGCACCTTCACCAGCATTTAAAAAAAAAAAAAAAAGACAAATACTCCGGTGCTTGTTTTCTGGTGAGCCAGACACATGTATATAGCATAAGTCATACCAGGATTTGCTCTATTCACTTTCATAATCTATTTTGGGAAAAATCCCAAATCAACAAAAAGAGAATATTTCTTGATTCTGATGATGCATTTCAAAATTTGCCTATGCAGACAAAGAAAATCCTTGTCACTAACTATGAAGGTCATTGATTATAAATGAACATGATTATTTTTTTTCCAACTCATGGGTGGTTTATGGACTGTATTATTAGACACTAGACCTGAAGTACCAAGGGAAATAAAACATCATCAACATTTAACATATATTGTTTCAGACTGCACGTTTTGGAAAACACATAAACTATTACCTAGGGTTTTCAATGGGATCTATAAAGCCTTACTACTAGTAAGTCATTTCTTAAAACAAAAATGTTGAGTTGTTGCTCTTCTCCCCCACCCCATGGAAATATACAGAGTTTTCAAAGAAAAATACCTGCTGTTTATTCTCTTAATTGATCCAGTATAAATTCTACATCTGCTTGTGTACTGTTATAAAATGTGCCCATTTTATTAATAACTGACATTGATTCCAAAAACTGATATATTTGGTAAAATAATGTAGGACTTTTTTTAATGAGGAAAAATTTTAACAGATTTTTGCGAATTTTCTCCAGTTTCCAGATATCACTAGATGAAAGTTATTACCTGGTGAGAGAGCTCTCAATCAACTTAACAGTTGCTCTACTTATTTTTGCCAAAAATACTAGAGTGAAGATGCTGTGGTGTATCTGATGAGTGACAGTGTGTGGGAGGAGACCCCAAACACAGATGAAATCACAAAAATACATCATGATGTGGCATTGTTACCATTTAGCTCTACTCATAAAAGGTAGTTTAGGGCACACAAGAGTATAAATGGAATAGCAATTTTTAGAGTTTACTGCCATCCTCCACAACCCAAACTGAAGAAATGGCACTCCCTACTTCCTTAGCCTGTTGAGATCAGAAAATAATTGCTGTTATGACTATGAATCACAACCAAGTTACTGTCAGAGAAATGTAGTTTATTTAAGCCCCTTTTTAATATCCTTTCCCCCAGCTGCATGGATATATTAATAACCACTTACATCATGGATACTGAAAATAACTCTTTTCCTGTTATGATTTAGATCACAATCTACCATTTGCTAATTCTGATTTTTTTTTTATTCTTGAAAAATGAGTTAAAATTTTACATCTTGAAAATTGTGGTTCAAATTTTTGATTTAAAAGACCACTGATTAAAACATTTTAATTTTTCATAAGATATGAAATAAATTATGACAACAATATTTATGATAAAATTAATGATTAATTTCCTGTAGAGCTCTTATAGAAATGCACATATAAACATACGTGTTGGTGCATGTATACAGGTGTTATTTATATACAGTATAAAGCATATACTATATATATATAAAATTTTCTTTATTTTAGCATTATAAATTGAAAAGCTATTCTGAAATCCATAGATAGTTCCTAGAATCTGATATGTTTTTTCATCTTCTTGAATAGATCTCCTTAATGCATTTTCCCTAAAAACACAAACCCATCTACTTTGTTTAAATAAAGGGTTGAGTATTATATTCGTAATGGTGAAGTTGCAACAGAAGTTTACTGGAGATAGAGAAATCTAGCTGGTGTTTGGAATAAACTACTTGTCACTACATGTGATGCCTGGGTGACATAACCTGGCTGTAGATGCAGCAGTCAGTACAGAACACACCTGGAGCAGTGGAAATCTTAAAAAACAACCCTGCCTCCAAAATGCTGACTAAACAAAGACATAATACATCAAACATACATATTATATTTATATAAGTTATTTAAATTATATAAGCATGTGTTTAATTAATCACTTAATTTCTTGAATGCTATTTCGTACTTTTGAGGGAAAAAGATAAAAGAATCAGATGACTCTGAAGAATCTTCTTCTTAAATCTTTTTACATTTGATCCTGTACTGTTGACTGGCAGATTAATAACTTTTAAATAGATTGAATAATTTATCTCAACAGTTTATGAACCAACTAAAGAGCTTTCTGATATTTTTAGCTACACATACTCTGTTAAATATTAAGGGGGATTGTGTTTAGATTTAAATATATTAACCTGAAATGTTGATTTTTTGTTTCCTCCATAAAATAACTTATCTGAATTTCTCAAGCATTATTATGATAAGGTATTTTTTTAGTGTCCTAAGAAACATATAGATATCTCAATTAAAGCATTATCTAACGATAATGCTGACACCTTATAAATGCCTCTCTCACAGAATTGGTTTGCTTAGAGATTTTTATGCTCTTAGAAACCTTATCAGGTATGAACAGCTAGCCTTTTAGATGATGCAACTCCTGTTAGCAAGGATTTATCAAGACTGTGGGATACAAACTCTATTTTGTAATAAAAACCCTTGGCTAATCTGCTTTAACCACTGGTGAGCACTCCATCACCACAAAAAAAGCTTGCTATTTTGATGGTAGATTTCAGATGCATGTTAAGGTTAAATAGTGATAGAAGGGTGCTAAATGAAGACTTATCAGGTTACCATGCATCAGAACTGTGATAAAGCTTCCTCAGGATAGTATCAAATGGAACAAGAGCCTATTCAGAAATGTTTGACAGAAGACACACCATTTCAGTGGGACTTGTCTAATTGACAGCTTGGCTTAAGTGTGGAATTTCTGATACATAGAACCTGGTGACTGCCTCGACTCCAGCAGTGCTGTGTTCAGGCTATTTCAGGGTCAGTTTTGTGAGTTAACCAAAACCAGGGATCTGTATAAGCAGGCAGGAAATTTTGCAACAGCAAGCTTCCCTTATCTTTTTTTTTTGGATGGGGGGGGCTATTTGTCTCCATCAGAAAAATATGTAAGGTTCATAAATAATGAAGCATAAGGCATCTCTGGACCTCAGTAATGTTTTTGGGGTTTTTTTTAATGTTATTTATGCTGGACTGATTTACCATCATTTTCCGTAACTTTTAGGCAGGGCCTCAGCTCTCTCACAAGTTCTCAGGATTACTTCATCTTCAAAGTGATTCATGGAAGGAGAAGACACAGACAACTGGACATATGCAGGAGCCACCTATTAAAATGAGTTTTAATTTTGGTGCTTTCTGTTTGGATGTCCCAGTTCTGTTTCTATATGCCCTTACAAAGATCTGTTGCTATATTGGAAGAAGAATTTAAAAGAAGTTATATTGTTTGCTCCTGGTCTCATTCCACAGACATGGGAACAGTTTAATTTACAGAGAAAACATACACCCATACCTCATTCCACAATAATCTTTGTGTAAGAAAATGCTTGTTTGAGAATTGCAGAGTGTAGCAAATAGTGGCTAGAAAGAAATGACAGGACCAAAAAACTAAGGTTTTGAGGTGTTTAGATCAAAAGCTGTACCACTGGTTATCACCCTCTGACCTGATGGGGTTCGCTGTGAGCCAGGTCAATTGAGCTTTCAGCGACCCCCGTCACGTCTGGGTTTGTCCAGCAATCCACAGTGGCTTAAATCAGCAGGATGGCATCAAAGGGAGAGTTTGAAACAAAGAAAGTTTTAATAAAGACAAAAATAACAAACTCTAACAGAGAAAATCCAATGCCAGGAGCTCAGAGTCTGTGCTCCTGCTAGAACACCCCAAAAATGCCACGAGGCTCTTTGTTCAGTCTCTTTTGTGTAAGCTGAGGCAGGATTCTTGGCACTCTGCCCAGTAAGGTTGCAGCAGGTCGGTTCAGCAGACCCTCTGAGGTGGCTTCTGCTGGCACACAGCCAAATAGGGAGAGAACTCTCTGGCTTCTGACCGTATTGGGAACACAAAGCAGGGGCTCACACTGCTTCCAACGTGAAAACCCTTGGCATAGATGAGGTGCACTGCAACACTGACCTTCCTTGAAAGATAAATATCAGATATTTTAGGCATCTAAACATACAAAGGGTTGAAATAGAATCAGAGCAGATTATTGGTTTGTTTTTTTCCTTCCAGTCATGTGTTTACTATTTGCAGTAAAAAAATTCCATAAAGAGTGTTCAGTAGCGCATAAAACCTGCCATGGCCCTCTTGAAAACATTTATGAACAGCAAAATGTGTTGTATTTAATCAGGTAGTTAGCATTAAATCAAGACATTATTTGTCTCAGAGAGTGCAAATTTGCTGTTGAGGCAGATTAACTGGAAGAAAGTACAAGTCACAAAAAACCAGAGAGGAAAATCAGAGGCTCTGGCAAAAGAACTCCACGTAAACAAATGGTGCTGGCTCAAAATGCAAACAAGATTTAAAAAGAGGAATCTAATTCTAAAATAAAAAAAAGTAAGTATGTGTTTGGTTCAGGAGTAAGTGAACAGAGTAGTTGAAAGGGTATAGATAACAGGAATGAAAAGGCCATTTTGCAATGTGTTGTGCTCTGGAATGGTGTCTTTCTGCACATATACAGCTACCAGTAAAGTACAAATTGCTAAAGAGCTGAAAGAAGGAAACTGAACCAAGGATTTCTGGACTGAGCTAGAAAGCCTTTTAAAAAATTTGCTTTTGAAAAATGAGAATTACACATGTTCTCTTGCACAAGTATAGCTGCATAAATAATTGGCCCAGGATTTGTGCTTAGAATCTTCTTTCCATTGCATCATCTGAGATACGATGAAAACCAGATACAACTAAGAAACTAATCTGGTTAGGAATGTTTTTACCACAGAAGGGAAAAATGGTTTCAAACACCAACTGTTTTCTGGGTTTTCTTGAATGCTTTTTGTGTTGTAAATTTTGTAAAGTCATGCCAGCTTTTATAGTCTACTACTTCTTGCTTTACAAATAGTCTCATGCAATATAAGACTTCAATAGATGTACCTCAACTTAGAATATCAGAGATCTTCTCTGGTCTGTATTATGTGTTCTATATAGATTTAAACAGTCTTCAATACTGTTAGTAGTACTTTAATTGCATAAAGAATTATACAGTTCATTAGCTACTGTAGTCAACTCCCTTCTTTATTTAGTTTGATTAAACAGGAAACACTAAAATGGGAGAGTGCTTTATTTTCTATTGAAAAAGTTTTTCCTATATGACAAGCAGAATAAGTTGTTTGCATCCATTCTTCGGTGTTAGGAATTGTTTGACTCCACTCAAAATTCCAGTAAGTTTATTTGAGTTTTCAACTTGATTTGGGTTTCATTTTTTGTCTTTGACCATAAGAAATCAAATATATGCAGGCTACAAAACTTAAATTCTGAGCTTTTGTTTAAGTTGCCACTTATGTTCACATTTTGCTCCAGACAGCATTCAAAACTCTCTTACCTCTTTAGGCAATCAAAGTGTAACAGCCTGGAAAGGTAAAGTTCTAAATTTTTGCACAAATTTTTAGGTATTATAATGTACAGAAGTTTCTTTTGTTTATTTGATTAGTTTCTTCTTGAAATACTAAAATAACTAATGTTTTCTGCTGATAGACCAGGAAGAAATTATAACATAAATCTGGGGGGAAAAGAAAAAAGTTTGTATGAAGCAGCAAGATCAGAAGAAACTTTATTATAATGTTGTTTACGACAAATAGTTCTTGGGTTTTTTAATTATTTATTTGAGGACCAAAGTATTTTTAAAAGCATGTAAATTTTATTGACCATCATCTTAAGTGGGCTCAACTGATACCAATATCTACATGTACAAAGAAAGAATGATAGGAAGAAAATTTAGGATTATCCTGCCAAATATTCACCCTGGATTTGAGCACTGGAGAAATTTTCTGAAAGATATACAGCTGTGTATATTAATTACTTACAGTATCCACATATTAAAAAAAGCCCCACAAAACACCTAAATAGTCTTCTTTCTATGCTAAATTAGACATCAACACCCTAGCGGCAAAAAATGAAGAGAAATTAAAACTGAAAGTAGTCTCTAGAATAAATTTGGTTAACTTTGGATATTTAAAAAAAAAGTTTTGATGAAAATATAATTGCAGGAATTTTTAGCAGTCTTGTGATAAACTTTCCTTATTTTTTAAACCTCTTATGTTAGGACAACGTTGTTGTTAATAACATTAATTCTTTGCCATCCTATTTTTTTTGCCATACTGACCAAGAAGTCTGTGCAACTTCAAAATAGTTCAACAAAATTACTTTACTCATTCTGCCTTTAGAGGATCATCTATTCCCCACTGATGTCAACTTTTGACATATGTGTGTTCTGTACACACAATTAGTTACATATTTAATATATCAACAGCAATGGGAGTCATGGGTATCTGGGGATCATTTCACTGACTGCCAAAGTGCACCCACCTCTTGGGGAAAAGTTATTCCAACATAAACAGTTTTGATATTGCCAACTTGCACAATATTTGATAATTTCTCTGTGGCCCAGCTGTTCTCTAGTCTTCACATATGCAGATATAGCTTTTATTTGGAGAAGAAAAGGGTTTTTATTACTCGGTGGAGAATTTTGGGGCAGACTATAAAATGAAGCTTGAAGCATTAAAGGTTTTTTGCCACAAAACACCCCCAACTACTTAATATAAAGTGATCATCCTTTATTATTTTATTAATAGACATGATCTGGAGGGGAGGAAAAACTGGTGCAGGGAACTTGGGAGAGCCCTACTGTGTCTTTTAAGTCCTTAATATTGTGAATGCTATTCTTTAGGAAGGATAAGCAAACATGGCACGTATTCGAACTCTAGAGAAGTCAGTGCAATTCTAGTTGCATGTAGACATTCAGGTTTATTTTCCTACTGACTTCTGGAGAGCAAGGCCACCTTTTTATCATAAGTAAGAACTTCCATTCCACAGAAATAATTCCATGTTAAATATTTACTGTACTCTAATTAACTTTAGTTAATTAGAATATAAAATAGGAATCTTGAAAGTTTTGTTCATGCTGGAACTCTTGACAGAAAAGTCATCAGTCTGAGAACAGCATTACAAAGTTTACATTAATTGTGTTGCTTTTCTGTCTTACATTTATAAGGTGATACATTACATATAAAAAGCTCCTTTAAAAAATCAACATATTTTCTTAATATACTCAAAGATGAAATCTTCACAGCTAAATTACCTTGCTAATAAATTGAGACAGCATGTGTTCAGAATGAATTATCACAATATAAATGGTTTAATGAAAGTTTCCAATGGTCACTTCTGAATTGAACTTGGATTTAGCTGAGAAGGTTTTCTCACAACTCTGTATGCTTCCAAAGGGAGAGGTTAATCCTTAGGAATGCCAGAGAATCACTGGGTAAACTGATAATAGTACATTTTTATGATTCTGTCAAGTATAGCCACAATTAAAAAGTCCCTTTGTGGACTGAATACAAAGGCTTTGCAAGCCGCCAGTGGTCTGTGGGCTGTGATACAGAGAATCTTAAGCTGGTGGATATTGACGTAGCCCTATTAAAGTCAATGGCATTAACACCTCTTTTATACTAGCTAACAATCTGGCCTGTGATCTGCCCCCTACCCTCTCCATTATACACTGTGTTAACAGATTGTCAGACATCCCTTGAGAGAAAATGTATATCCTGCTAGACAAAACTACTTTTACATCTATATATGATTTTCAAACCAAAAGTTTGATCTGAAGCCCAGTAAAATATAACAAACTCCTGGAAAAAGTGCTTACTTTCTAACATTTCCCCTTTTCTTTTTCCTTTTTGAAAGTTATAATCTAGGAACTGTACAACAAGGAAGTCAAAGACAGTCTCAATAGAGCTATTATTTCCCCTCCTGCACAGGTGGTAGGCTCAATTTTTCCCCTCCCAGTGTTATGGCCAGTGCAGCTGTATCAGAGCATGTATAATTAATTAATTATACATGCCTTAGTATATAATTAAGTATAGGGGTGGTGTAGGGGGATACATCAATGAGTTTATAGAAGAAGAGAAATAGGAGGCATATTGTAACTCTGATTCACAGTTTGTAGGTTGCTCCACCCCCTGGGGCAATGCAACTGCCCTCTGTAACTGAACCCTCAGCTTGTACCTTTCTTTTTTAAACAGCAGAACAACAACGTCAATGAATAAAGAGACTGTGCTCTAGAGTTCAACTTCAGTCAAGTTGCAAGGACAAGAGACTAAGATCTCAGAGGTAATGAAACTGAAGGCAGTGACTGCTGAATAAGTGTGGAGTGCAAAGCAAGACAGTGCTGGTACAATTAGAAGTGCAGCAGTGAAGCTCAGCATAGACAAGATCTAGTTGCAACACTGGATCATTTGTACATGGTAGGGTTTTTTCCATGTGATTGAACTTACCTTACTAGAATTTTAAAGCCTGTAAAAAAAGAACAACCATCCTGGAAGAGAAACTCCAGGGTGTGTGTTTATGTTGAAGTCTGATAGGATTGCAAACATCTATTTAGATGATAAACTGTAATTCACATGATTTGGTTTTTATAGTGTGTATTTAAGCACACAGTTCTAACATCAGCCTCTACCCTCTCTCCCATATTTGCACCTAGAGCATCTCCTTGCTGTCATTATTCTCCAAGAGAAACAGAGAATGGGGTAATTTTTCTTCTGTCTGCTGTTGGAAGGCTAATGAATGTGTTTAGCTTTTTGTATTTTTATTTCCATTAAGCTGGGGAAAAATATGTTAGTAAAAATTCAGGTAAAAAAATTTCTTTTACCATGAAAAAAAAAATACAAATAAAATTAATGGGAGCCCAATGTTCTTAGAAAAACGTGAATAATCAGAAATAAGCTAAGTTGAAGCTGAATGACTCTGCCAGTTTCATGGGACAGCAGTTGGCCTTGATTTTAATACCAGCTGTCAGACATCCAGTTTAATATTTATCTTTGCCTTTCCATCATTGAAAGTGTAACAACGCCTCTTGGTTATTGCTCAGATGAGAAAATATGTGTGTAAGGCTTGTTGTAATTCATAAGTGGCAGTCTTCTGTGTATCAGCAAAACTGTGCTGAAAAACCTTGTAAACTATAATTTTTGCAATAATTTATTTGGCTACAAAGGGATTTTCTTAAGACTTCAGAGGGAGGTGGGGTGTCTGGGAGCTGTTTGTTTTGTAGTGGAAATGGTGTAAATGTGGATGAGTCCATCCTCTCAAGACACATCTGTCTCAACAAGATTATTTATGGTTTATGCAATTTCCTAAATGAGTGCATTTCAGAAAGGCATGGAACACTAACATCCCAAATACTACTTCCTATATTAGTTCAGTAATGGTGTGATATAAAGCTACCGGCACACGCACACACATGCACACACTACTTTACCTCCAAAGTCATTAAAATACAGTATGATTTCTGATATTTTCACAGGAAAAACACACTGCATGGCAGCGTTGAATGACTAGTTTTCATCCCAAAGCTGTTACAAAGTAAATTACCAATACCTATATGTTGTGTTGGTTTGAGTTTCCCTTCTAAAACCACACTACCTAGTGGAAGTTATTTCTATTTTTCTAGATTGTTTTCTCTCCTTGCAGGTTATTTTTTAATAGTAGTAGAAACAGCTATCAGTTTAAGGTACCTTAACATTGGTGGCTGTAAAGAGCCTATTTTCTTTCTGTCTGCTTCTTCTGCTCCTGCTGTTTGAACAGCAGCTGAGCCATGTAGGAAAAGCACTGCTGCCCAGGAGATCCAGGCAGAGTTTGCAGCAACACAGTTCTTGAACATCCAATGATATTAACCTTGACATTGCTCAAATGAAAACAAAACCGGTCTCTGGTGCATCTTTACATACTCTGTGTTATCGTCCCATGGTAAATAATGTGAGCCCAGTATGACAATGCAATGTTGAGGTGCTCTTCAGTATTTGCTGTTTGATGGCTGACTGGTTTTGCTCATTCTGCCTGAGGAGCCTGGGAGAACTGCTCCTAAACTGTACAGCTGTCATGGCTTAACCCCAGCTGGCAGCTCAGCACTACTCAGCAATCCACTCAGCCGCCCCTCCCTCTTGGGATGGGGAGGAGAATTAAAAAAAGGTAAAACCTGTGGGCTGAGATAAGGAGAGTTTAATAATTAAAACAAGGTAAAATATAACAATAGTAATAAATTGTAATGAAAAGGAGAGAGAAGAGTAAGGCCCGAGAAAAAGGGTGATAGAGAGAATTATTCAATGCCTGCCGGCTCATGCCCAGCCCATCCTCAAGCAGGGATTGGCAGATCCCAGCCAACTCCCCTCAGTTTATGTACTGAGCATGACACACTCTTGCATGGCCAGTTTGGGTCAGCTATTCTGGCCGTACTCCTTCCTGGCTTCTTGTGCATCTGCTTGCTGTCAGAGCATACAAGTCTGAAAAGACCTTGATTTAGAGCAAGCGCTACTGAGCAAAGATCAAAACATCACTATGTTGTCAACATTATCCTCAAACTAAATCAAAAACACAGCTCTGTACCAGCTACATGGAAGAAAATTAACTCTATCCCAGCCAAAATTAGGATAACAGATGACCTAAAATCACAGAATCTTATTAGCTATTTACAATTTTAAAATATTTTTCTATCAAAATTTGTAAGTTATTTACAAAAACAAAAAGAAATTGAAAACAGTTTTATCATTTCCCTTTCAATGTGGAGACTGGCTAGATACATACTTTTTTTTTTATCTCCATCAACACCTGCTATGTGGATTTTTTCACAGCGAAGGCACTACTACTCACATCAGTAATTAGTTTTCTTGAGAACCTGTGAATCTACCTTTGAACAGACTGAGCATTTATCATAAAAAGATAATGATGACAAAAAGTGGATACTTTTTTTAGATGATCTGTGTTTCTGTAGCTTCTGTGGTGTTTCATACTTCAGAACCAAACTCATAATCCAATGCCTGCGACTCAAAGCATTTTGGATTTTGAAATACTCCTCTCAGTTTCAACTTACTTTTCTCTGCCTGTTAGTCTACAAAAGATTTTGTGCAATGCTGAACCCTCCTTTCTTTTGTTCTTGTACACTGCAGCATTTATGCATCCAGTTAGCATCAGTTGTTCAGAAGCTCAGGAAAATATTACCATTATGGCAGTGACTTTTAGGAAGTTCTGAAGAGAGCCAATTAATTTGTATTGCTGCAATTCTGTTGAACTACTTAGGGTTATGACTATTCATATTAGCAAATGATTGTGTGTTTCCATTGTGCCTAAGGAATTAATAAGTATTTGATATCATTCCCCTACAGTCTTGTGTTCAGCTGTATTACATTTGCCTGGAAGCAATGTCATTTTTTTCCTTACCTGTACAACTAATAACAGCAGTAGTTCATCTCTTCTACATTTCCTGCTTGTTCAGCAGCTCTTTTGTTTCACAGTTTGATTTCAGCATCTGATGCTGCTTATCCATCAATTCATTCATTAAAAACCTCAGAAGATAGCAATGAGTATTAATAAAAATACTTGTTCTCGCTACCATCCATCTTGATGTTAGTTTTCTGGAAGGCATTCCAAGCTTACAGAAGCAGCAAGAAATATCAACAAAGGCAGGTATCCTAAGAGTTATGAAATAGAAGTGTGTTCTTTACTGTGTTTGTGCAAAAATTAAAAAAAAAAAAAAAAAGAAAAAAGAAAAAAAAGAGAACTTAAAGGCTACACTTAAGGGAAAAATTAGAGACTAAGACTGTGATTATGAAACACAAATTTCATGTCATTTTTTCTTAAATTTTAATTTCTGCAGGCATGATCTCATAGACAACACAAACACTTCCTCTTGCCTAAACTGTGTGGGCATTCCAGATTTGTCCTAACTTACATATTCCTTTTTTTTTCTTATATGTAATGTATTTAGTAAGACCATGTCACAGTCAAAGAAAAAGATGAAAAAGAGTAAAAGATTTTTTTTTTATTTTCTGAAATCTGATGTATTTATATAGACTTTGTGGTCTTTAGCCAGAGAGAAAGACTGCACAAGAGGTAAAAAATTGTGTGAGAATATGAGAATATGACAGTAGTCAGAGAAAGAGCATATCTCATATGGGAAGGTAGATAATCAAACAGAAAATGCAATTTAGCTAATGCAGATTGCTGTCTTACATGTTCCCTTAAAAATCTGTCACCTTTAAAAATTCATCTTCCATTACTATCAGTTCAAGGATTCTATAAGTATATATGATGCAGGGAGCTGTATATGAAGTAAAAGGCTGCATGATTTCTAAAACTGAAAGGTCCTTACATGCTCAGTGCCAACAAACAAAACCAATTTTTTTTTTCCCATTTAGATTTCCTATTGCTTTGGCTCCCTCCATTCCTATGACACTCCAAGGGTCCACATGGGCTTGCTTTGTTTTAAAAAGTTTGCTCTAGAATCTCAAGTAAATCTGTTTGTAGAGGAGAAAACATGCTACACTATTCCCTCATAATTCTGAAAAAGAAAATGCCAATACTGTATATCTCTAGGGATCGTGCTTTAGGGTTTTTTTTTTTTGGTTGTTTTTTTTTTTTTTTAATTAGAATAAAGACTGAAAAGTATATCATATGCATAGTAAGACAGACCTCATTCATACACATCAAA
Source organism: Promerops cafer (assembly GCA_013398275.1). Taxonomy (NCBI): domain Eukaryota; kingdom Metazoa; phylum Chordata; class Aves; order Passeriformes; family Nectariniidae; genus Promerops; species Promerops cafer. Next base: position 2,265,358 of record VZSE01001562.1, on the reverse strand, counting down.
CTACAACATCTCTGTCCATTCAAGGCTCAAATCTTTTTTCTAATGCCCATGCAAATCATTAACTTCACTGAGGTTACAGTGTCATAATTGAGACCACAATTTGACCTGCTGTGGATAAATGTTACAACAGAAGGCAATTAACAACAATCTATACTGGTACATATTGTCCCACAATGTGTTTCTCATTGGCATTTTAATCAACAGAGGGTTTATGACAGATTTCTGTATGGTATTTTTCAACATTCTAAGGAGTAAACTATTGGTAATTGCCGTTGATTTATTCTTATTTACAGAAGCTGCACTTAGAGACTCAAGGGCGGAGGACCTTTGTTTTTTAGAGACTTGCAGCTATTGACTGTTGATTAACTCCATGTTTGCTATTTTTTTCCAAGAAACAGAAAATTTCTTAACAGAACTATGATGAAAAAAACCTCTGCATTCTTTTGCCACTAATGATGTACTGATACAGTGATCTAAGCTTTCTGGTTATGGTTAAAAAATTAAGTGTCATACTTCAGAGTTGTCTTTCTACATCCGTATGTGGATCTTAAGGTTCTCTGCTGTTTTGTAAAGATCTAATTTAATTATAATGAGTTATGTCTTGATGTTATAAAATATTCTGGTTTAATTCTTCTTGAATATACTAGAAGCAGCACTACTAGATTCAAAAGATGTTTTAATAAGGGGATAGAAATAATTGGTATTTTCTATCAGTTTTGGACAGTCTGTATTCAATTGTAATCAACATATGCTTAATGGATTTTGAGTTTTAAGCATTTCTTCCTGCCCATAGAATTCAGATTTTCTGAGAATATGATGTATGCAAGTGCAACTAAAATAACTGCTGAAGTACAATAATTTTTCATTTCTCTTCCTCTCTTTATTAGTAAAAGAACACAATGAAACATATAACTTCCGTTTCTCTGAAGTTCAAAGTAATCTTTCAGCAAATACCTGCTTAATTTTTAAGCTAAAACTAAAATAGTGGTGATAGTTTCATTGCATTTGTAGAATTTTGGTTGTTTTTTAGGCTTCTTCTCAAGGATTGAAATACACATATAATACTGAATTAATGACAAATTAATACTGTATCTCAAAAGATTTATATCAGAAATTATCTATCCTTTTCAGATCTAGTTGAGCACATGAAGTCAGATTTCTTATTTTAAAATAATATTTCAGTTGAAACTGATTATCATTTCAGAATCTGAATCAAGGAGTCTGAAAAAATTTCTTTGGTTTTGGTGGAGTTTTTTGGGAAGGGAGCATGTGCTTTGGGGTATTTTCCTAGATTACATCACTATGATCAAGTAAGCCTCTGGCAGTTTTATTTTAATTGCTTATTTGCATCCAGGTTTTGGAATGTGTACTTGGGGCAGAGACTTTGTTTCTTTGGAAGACAGACATTCACTGATTTGGGGGCTGTTGCAATTTAAAGAGTTAAATAGTTTAAATTAAAGAGTTTCTTGGACCCTTCTTAGTAGAGATCACTTAATTGTGGAAGGATCCCTGTGTTTTTTGAGTTGTATATGTAAGTGTCAGATGGGATATCCTAAAATGTGGTAAAAGCTGAGCTCTTCAGGTTTAAGAATGTGATTTCTTCTTTGAGCTGTGTAAGGAAATCATCTCAAAAACAAACAAAAAACGAAACCCTAAGCACTTGTAAGCTCTGTTTTGTAGAGAGTGTATTTTTTTGTGTAGATTTGTGGTAATTTCAGATTTCAATTATGTATCTCCCTCTGTGTATAAATTACTTGATTTTTGTTCTTTTGAAAATTCTGTCTTTGATGCTTAGGCCTTACTTTGATTTTCTATTGGTAATGCTTAATGAAGCACAGTGGGCCAAAAGAATAAATAAACAGAATTTTAGTTTATCTATTTGTCCTCATTTCAGTATATAGTAAGTTTGACCAATCATGTTTAAAGAACTGAGTAAGTAAGTAAGTTCTTACTGTGTACACGTTAAAAGTCCATGACATCCACATTCTAGCTAGATGCAGCTTGAAATGTCATTGTTTCCTGCAATATTTGCTATGGCACATGTTTGCTGTTTACTGCAAACTACCCAAGGAAAGTGAGCTGAGAAAAGGGTGGGTAAAGAGATCTAGTGTTTTTGTATATTAACATACAAATTCAACAACACCTGAAATGAGCAGACACTCCTTTGGGCAAAGATGGTCTGACCTTTCTTTACAGAGCACTTGAGTTTTGTGACATATTGAAAACTACTGATTACTTTCACAGTTTTCTTCATGCAACAAAATAGTGAAATTAAGCATAATTACAGCTAAAAAGATTATGGGATAGAGCATCCAGTGTTTTTATTGCTCAGTGACTGTTTTTATAACATTTGACCTGAGAAAACCTTGTAAACCAGTTTTAGTTAAAGAGTTCACATTGTCAGTGGTGCAGTAGACAAAAGAATCCTTTATATCTCACAGTAAAGGAAGTTACCCATTTCATAGCATTTATAACTTCAATATCTTTTCCTGAGGAGAATGAAAATAAAGTACTGAACACTGTTTTCATTTTCAAATGAAATCTTGTTGTAAATGGGTTTTACTAACTGTGTATTGGTAACTACAAATAGAGATATCAAAGAATCTGGAAGATAGTCACACAACATATAGTTATGCATGTGGAACATACAAATTTCACTTTGTTCGACACATTTTTTCTTTTTAAGATGCAGTTTTTATACTAGTTGTCTATGCCTTTATGCTAACAAATTTTCAACTCATTTTATTTCCAGAACAGGGAGAGCATACTCGCAGTACATCTGCAGATGATAACACATTATGTCTATTATATCTAAATAGAAACATTTGAGTGCATACAAAGGGAATGCCCCCCAAAATCTCAGAAACATCTCTGGAATAAATACTGACAACTTCAGATCCTCATCCCAGCCTTCCAAATCAAACAAGGGACTTGATCTTAAGAAACATGTCAGAGTTCAACATATTAAGAACAAAATAAAATATGAGTTTACATAGAGTTTGTATCATTTGTATGCAATTTATTGCTACACTGTGTTCAGACTTTAAACCAAAGTCTACTGAAAGTAATGGAAATATTTATTTCAGAGCATTTAGGGCCATTTGGAAATACCCAAATTAGCAAATTCTGAGCAAGCTGACTCAAATACTGGAGTCAATTTAAGAGTTTCTTAACATACCCCGGGAGAAGAACTGCAGCTGCATTGCTTGCACAAGATATGTCCATGAGAGTTGGTTTGGGTATCATTACAAAATGAGGGCTGTGGAGATATAATTTTAAGCTCTGTGAAAGAATACTGTGTCAGTACAAATTATTTAGACTAGTGGAAATCTGGTAAGTTTCAGAAAATATGTGAATGTAGTGCTAAGGCAGGAAACTGCTTCCTCCACACAGCACAATCAGAGCATATTTATTTTGTTAATGTTATGTTACCATAAAATAATAAAGGAAATTAAATCAGAATTTAATTGTTCATCATATTGCAGAACACATTGTATCTCAAGCTGTCATGGAAACTAGTTATCATTTCTTTGATCTTTAAATCATAGACACAAAAATAGTTGAGGAAAGATAGAGGGATCATAATATTTGTATGAGAAAGATTAATGAGCTGTCTAAGCTGATTGCTTTTGCAGTAACACATATTTCATTATATTGTATGATGCAGAAAATAATATTTTTTTAAAAGTTTAAATGAAAAAATCATTTTCTGTGTATCAATACAGATATAACGTTATGCATACCAAGTCATGAGTTTTGCTTTCTAATTATAGCAGTTTTGCTTGTGGTAAAATATGCAATGTATCCTACCTATTTCAAAAGTCTATCTGTTGATGATTTTCTTCCAAGCACTTTTTCCTAGACACTTGTCATATGATTGCATTTTACAGTATAATATGAATGTATTCATGGAGAATTCATTTGGTTCTATTCATAGTACACCCTAAACAACATAAAGGATTGCACTCTCTTTCTCTCTTCCCCCAGCTACTGAGGAAAATATTTATCATGTATACAATATTTCAGTATCTCTATTGAGCATTTAGGTCAATTATTGGAGGTCTGTCAATGTTCATGTAATAATGTAGATGCATTTTTTACCCAAACAAAATAATCCCAGATACATATATTTCCAGTTGAAATTAAAAAAAAAA
>VZSE01001562.1:2127651-2261180 GCA_013398275.1 Promerops cafer | reverse complement strand
AAAAAAAAAAAAAAAAAAAAAAAAGTTTACATGTTCTTCATTCAGTAGTAAAGAAGAAAGAAAAAATATCATTTAAAAGCATGTGGGTGGGGTTTTTTTCCTACTACAATATAAACTAACAAAACCAATCATAAAGCATATTCTTTTTATGTGATAATTTTTTAAATAATAATTTAAAAGGAGGTTTCTTTCTAATCCTTATTCATTTATGGAAAATAAAAACATAATTGTAAAAGATCACTTCAAATTCAAATGTGAAACCCTAGTTTTCATAGGATCATAGAATGGTTTGGTTTGAAGGGACTTGAAGATGATCTAGATCCAATCCCCCTGCCGTTGGCAGAGACCCCCTTCTCCTAGATCAGGGTGCTCAAAGCCCCAGCCAGCCTAGTCCTGAATAATTCCATGGGTGGGGCAACCACAGCTTCTCTGGGCAGTCTGTTCTAGTACCTCATCAACCTCATACAAAGCAATTCTTCCTAATATCTAATCCAAATCCACCCTCTTTCTATCTGAAGCCATTACCTCTTGTTCTATCACTTCCTGTCCTTATGAAAAGATCCTCTCCAACTGTCTTGTGGGCCCCATTTAAGTATGGGAAGGCTGCTTTTAGGTCTGCTTGGAGCCTTCTCCATGCTCAGCAATCCCAACACAGCCTGTCCTCATAGGACAGCTACTCTAGGCTTGTGATCAATTTAGTGGCTTTACTCTGGACTTGTTCCAATAGGTCCAAGTTTCCCTTCTGTTAAGAGCTCCAGAGCTGGATGCAGTACTCCCAGTGTGGTCTCACAAGAGCAGAGTTGAGGGAAAGAATCAGCTCCCTTGCCCTGATGGTCCCACCTCTTTTGATGCAGCCCAGGATGTCATTGGCCTTCTGGGCTTCAAGCACACATTGCTGAGTCATACTGAGCTTTTCATCTACAGACTTCTCCAAGTCTTTCTCTGGAGGTCTCATCTCAATCCATTCTCCTCACAGCCTGCATTGGTGTTGGGATCGTCCTGAACCAGGTTCAGGATCTCACACTTGGCCTTGTTGAAAGTCATAAGTTTCTCCCAGGCCCACTTTCCAATCCTGTCAAGGTCCCTCTGGATGGGATCTCTTCCTTTCAGGGTGTCAACTGCACCACACAGCTTGATGTTGTCAGCAAACTTGCTGAGGGGACACTTGATTCCAATCTCCATGTCATCAACAAAGATGTTAAAAAAAGCTGGTACCAATACCAGCCCCTGAGGGGTTGTACTTATCACTGGTTTCCACTTGGACACCAAACCATTGACCTCAACTCCTCAAGTGTGACCATGTAGCCATTTCCTTATCAACTAATTGGTCATTCCATCAGATTCATATGATGGCTACTGGCTTAGCCACTTCTTCTGTCAGATCTCTCAGGACACGTGGATGCATTTCTTTAGGTGCCATGGACTTTTGCATTTTCAGATTCCTTAGATATTCTCAAATTCGGTTTTCACCTATAGCTGGCAGTTCATTTTCCTACTCTCTGCCTTTGCCATCTACAATGCAGGTGGTGCACTGGAGCATTTTCTGTTGAAGACTGAGACAAAAACATCATTGAACACCTCAGCCTTCTCATTGTCCTGAGTAACCAAGTCTCCTGTTTCTTTCCAGAGAGGGCCCACATTTTCTGTAGTCTTCCATTTATTTCCCATGTGCATATAAATGTTTTTCTTTTTGCCCTTGAGATCTCTGGTGAGACTTAATTCTGTCAGGGCTTTAGGTGTCCTAGCTTGATCACTGGCTGCTCAAACAATCTCTCAGTTTTCTTCCCAGGCTTCCTGTCCTTGCTTCCGTTCTCTCTAAGCTTCCTTTTTTCGCTTTGAGTTTGTCCAGGAGCTTCTTGTTCACACAAGAAAAAGGCTTCCTGGTGTTTTTGCCTAAATTTTGTGGGTGTGCAGCCTTCTGGTCTTGGAGGAGGTGATCCCTGAATAATAACCAGATTTCAGGAAGCAGATGTCTGAAGGGCCAAGGTCTGCTTTCCTAAGTCCAGAGTAGTGAGTTTTCTGCGTACCCTCCCTGCTGCCCTAAAGATCCCCTCACTTTTCTTCATGTAAATTTTTGCCATCTTCTTCAGTTGGATAATACTATCTGCTCTTTAGAATGAAGTTAAGCATTCAAAAGTGAAAGTAATAAAGAATTAATTAAAGATTCTTATGCAATTATTGCAGAAAACTGTAAGTGTTGAAAAGATTCCATGTATTCCTAACACATACTGGTAATATCTTTGCTGTGTAAATAAATGAAATTGAATTGCTGGCTCGTCCATAAATTAAGAAAGTAAGTGTGTTGATATTTAAATAGTAGCACTTTGGTGACTGGTAATCTAATTTGCTATTGAGGAAGGGTAACTAATATTGAAGAAAGACAAAATAACTTTTCACACAGAAATCTGTAATGGCACACACTTTGCTTGAGACATAACCAACTATATTTTTGCTACCCTTTCTGAAGCCACACCTGCAGTTTCTCTGTTTTTCCTTCATACATGATAACAGCTGCTGCTATATTATTGAGACGTTTGAGAAGTCAATTTAGCTCTACTTTTAACTAGTCTTCTAGCTGTTCTTTTCTTTCTCACCAACCACTTCTGTCACTTCTTTCAGAAGTCAGAAGAAGGACACGGTCCTCTGCTTTTTTGTTGGCTAGTTTTACATATTGGCCACTAAATGACATTAAATTATAGGCATTTTTCCCCCACTCTAATCAGCTGGGATCTTGCCCAGTGTCTCATCCTACACTGACTGACTAGGCCATTCTACAACAGTAATACTTGAAAACCAAGATCATGATATTATATCTGCATGTGTGTGATTTATTTTTTTTTTTTTGAGCTTTTTTGTTTGTTTATTTCCTGTGGGGTTTTTATGCAATTCAGTTTGTTTTGTGTAGGGTTTATTGGGGTTTTTGTGGGTTTTTTTTAATTTTAATTTTTTTGAAAACTTCATAAGTTTTCTGTTATTTTGCCTCATTTATAGAAGGATGGGTACTGAGGGAATGAAGCAAAAATAAAGAGCATATACATTTAAACAAGAAAATGAAGTCAAAACATGGCTAATTAAAAAATAAGACGGTAAATATTCAGCATAGATGTAATCACACTCTGCTTTCTGAAGTACTGCATTGATCAAAATGTCTCCAAACTTTTGTAATTCAAGAGCCAATTAATGATGTAAGTGAGAACAGTTTCATTTTTATATGGGTAATTCCACCCATTCAAGTCATTCTGTCTCTCTTGGGCTTTACTCTAGTGGGTCAGCATGTTTTTTGATGTTCTAGTGCCTGTTTGTGTAGGAGTTGTAAGGCTCAGATGCCTTACTTCTGAGAGGTTGAAGTGATTTTGTATCAGTATTTTCTTGAAACATGATGTGTTGGAGCACAGGTTGCTTGAATCTGTCTCTGGACTACTGTGTAGATATGTTCTACATTCTTTTAAGCCATGCTTTCTATTTTGCCAAGTGCAGAAAAGATACTTTTTACATTTTTCAGGAAAGTTTAAGTCTTATACTCCGCAGAATATGTAAAAAAATGAAGGTTTGAGCAGAAAATTTGACTCAGGTGTGAAAAAAAATATAAATGAAGAGCTGGAAATACACTATGTGAGTAAGTAATCTCCTACTTTAAAAAAAAATAGGGTAAGAATTTTCTGTTCATATTTTAGGTTATTAATTTACTATCATTAACTGATTAATGGAATATTTTGATAATATTGCCAACTCTCCTAAAGAAGTCCAATGTTTTGTTTTTGTCTACAGTACACCTTTGTTATCCAATTTTGATGTCAGTGAATGTAACTCAATATGTAAATATCTTACTTTAGAAAGTGTTGTTCCAACCACTATCAAGTAGGCATCCATGCTTTCCTAATCCATCCTTCACATGTCACATGCATCCCTAGTTAGCTTAGAAACCCATGCACTTCTTTATGTTGACCAGTATCTCAAAACCCCAAACCGGTGACATTATACAACAGGGCCCTTATGTCCTCTGGTTCTTTATTGTTGCTGATGTTTCTTTTCAAGTCTTAATTCCAGTGTGTTGAACTATTTTATCTACTCTTCAAGTTAAAATAAAATTAAGGGTCTTTTAGTGCTTTTATTTATTAGCAGGTTTTTTTTTTCTTTGGTTTTGTTTGTTTTAATTTGGGTGTGCATAGGGGAGTTTCTTTCTACTGTCAGCAATATGGATCCTTTAGTCCCTGTGCAGACTTTTCTACTCTTCTTCTCACAGTCATACCTGAGAACCTTTAGGTGCAGTCAGTGCAGTTCATGAATTACAATGCATTAGCTGCATATCTTTAGAAAAAGCAAACATTTGGACCAGTTGTCAGAAAGCAAAGACATAAGCAACTCTAATCTTTCTCTGTCTCCACTAGCCATTCCTCTTAATGGGTGGATTCTGGCTGATTTCAACCAAATTTGTCAGTCTGAAGTTTTAAAAAATATGAAATTTTTGTGAAAACAATGTCTAACTACATGAAAATAAATCCTATCAATTCCCTTGATGAGCAGATAAAATGAGGCTGTTACCCCACTCTCCATTCTGCTCGACACTGTGCAGCTAACAAGTCAGTATGTACACAGCCCTGGATTATCTCCACAGCAGTCAGCCTCCTGCCTGGCTAGAAGTCACATTGTATGGCTAGAGTATGGAGGGGAATTGCAAGTCAAATGGACAGCACAAATCATATGAAACAAAGCTCAGATAATTTAACAGGGACTAGAGAGGCTGGGAAACTAATAGTCATGGTAAAGCAACTGGGGAATAAGAGGTGCAGGATGACACAGTGTGACAACAAAGAGTGTATTACATTTTCTTCCTAGAGCCTGTATATTGTCTAATGTTTTTAATACAGATTAATCTGTGTATGGTTATACTATTACTGTTCCAGCTCAGAGCTGCTGGATGGCTAGTCATTTCTTGGCAGTGATTCACCAAATGTTGAGTTGGTAGTTGCTAGATAAAAATGGTATCAAAAGGAGAGAAAGTTCTGTGGAGATGAAGGTACATTTATGTAGCAAAAAAAGAGATGGTGTCTTTCCTTAAAATGCAGAAGATGTGAAATAAGTAGACTCATCCCCTTGTACTGAATTTGTAGGTACCTTGTTATTAGCAAAAAAAAACAAAAACAAAAACAAAACAAAACAGTAATTTTATGGATTCTTCAGAATTGAGACTGAACATTTATCCTGGTTAAGAATACTAGGATAAGTAGCAAAACACCCACTGACACTACTTGAAAAAAATGATCATGCTGCAATAAGCCCCACGCATTTTCTTTTGTCTTACATGGTGAAAGCAGAGGAAGGGTTGTAAATGGGAAAGGAGGAGTGAATTGTTCTGCTTCTTGAAGCAATCCATCTTGATATCTGCTAGGAAGGGTATTAGAAGATGCTGATGACATCAAGCCAAGAATGGACATTGACACAGTGATATAAGGATGTCTGATCACTCTGTTGCAGACATCCTCCTTGCAACCAAGAAATGCATCCCATTTACTCTTGTCCGTGCTCCTGGTTATATAAACTGGTTTAACCCATGTGTCATGGTCAGAATTATGTTGACTTCCTTTCCTGGTTTAGCTGCAATAATCAAGCTCAGGGCTGTAAATATCTCCAGAGAGCCACAATTATGTTATGTTCTTACCTTATTTTCTCCTGTCCTGTTTCTTTATGCTTCATTTCATTGGCCTCATACCTCCCTTTCTCTGTCTAAATTAACTCCCATATAAACAACCTGCCCCTAGTTACATTTTCCCAGATTCACTACATCCATCCAAAGTATACATAGGCAATCTTGGCTTTATATGTTGTCACTGACAGTGAATGCTGATATTGAAAATAACTCGCTACTGCCAGTTATTATAATTCTGCCACCCCCTAGTCCCAGCTATCTGTAAAGTAACTTCCCCTTACTCACCTATGACATCCAGCTTTTCATCATGATGCTGCTATTAACCTCTGTCAGCATGGTCATGTGCCATGTACACCCCAGGTTCTCATGGCATGTCTCCAGCCACTCCTAATATTCTGCCCTGCATCATGACCTTAAGCCAGGGGTAAGTCAGCAACCTAGCCATTTCCCTGTAGACCTAACAATGTAATTTAGGACTTTTAAATTTCTTTTGGGAAGCCTTTTGTTCCCTTCACAGTTTGTCTCTGAACAGTGAAAGACAGCAATCTGCAAAGGTGGCTAAGATATTTTACTCTGTGATCCATGAAGTTATAAAGCCATGAAATTCTACAATACTGCATTAAGAAAAGAGAGAATTTTTTTTTAATAGTAAAAGACATATAGATATTAACTCCAGAAAATCAAATATTTCAGGATATTAATTTAAAATATGCTGATAAACTTTCCAATACTTGCTAAATTGACTAATTAGCTAGTGATGAATATGTCTAATAGGAAGACTCATACACAAGCAATATGATGTTTAAATCCTGAGTCCAAAACATTTTAAAAATTGTCTGGAAAGGGGATTTGCTATTTGCTGCATGGCAAACAGGTCTTCCCCCCTTCCCTACATTTTATCCAGAAATACCATCACAGAAACAATTTTACTTCCAAGAAATATGAAAAGTTTCTGGTTTTATAATGAAATCAAAAATTCACTAGAAAAAAAGTAATTTTTACAAATTTCTGTCCAACCTGCTCATCCACGACCGTACACGAAACAACTATTTATCTGTCTTTAGTGTCTACTTACTTTGAAGAATATGGCTGCAAAATCAACAAGAAAAATGAAATAAAAATATTACCTTTTGGTGGCCTTCACAATTATGTAACTTTTAATCAGAAATCAAAACAATTTGCTTTTACTATGAAATCTTGATTACGAATCCACAAGACAACAATGTTAATTGTAATTAAATTTGGGCAGAGATCATGGCTCTTTATTCCCACATTTGACTCACTTTAGTCCTTCTAATTTGTTACGCTGTCACAGGCATGGACACAGAATGGAATGAATGCCAATATGAATTTTTTCAACACCTTTTCAACTTTTAAGGTATTTGGGGCCTAAATATTTTTGTGGTATGTGTACACAAAGAAGTCTTGAACATTCTAAAAGTTGTAATTGTATTTTTGCTGTAACAACTTTATGCCACTAAAACTGCAGCAAATTCATTAGCAAAATGTTACTGTCATTGTAATAATTTTTATAACATGAGGATTAAAACAAACAAAGCAGAAATACCACATATCATATAAATTACAAGTAGATCTTTCTCTAAAATCTTCTAAAACGCTTCATATATTCAGCTGAAATCTGTTGTTGTTGTCCTAAATATACTCCTTTGTTAAAATTATACTTCTAACCCCTTTGGCTATTGACAGCCTATTATTTTTCATATGTGCCATCTTTATTCAAGAAAGTGAAAGAACAACTAATTATATCCTTTGCAAATGAGTGTAGCAGAATAGCTTTTGTTCACCAAAATTCTTAAGGCTACTCATCATGAATGCAGAATTCACTACAATTTTTTTATTGTTGTTTTTAATGTACAGCCACTTTAATGGCATGTGAAGTTTGGCATTTGAAGCTAATTGTACACTTTGCTTTGGAGGCTGTAAATCCAGTCAGTCTGCCTAGATACACTGCATTTGTATTTAGCCCTTAATTGATCATTTTGCAGAAGGTTTTTGTGTGTAGTTTTTTTGTGATTGACATTGGCACTATTATTTTTAAAGGTTGCCCCTACAGTTTCAGTAAAGGCTATGGTGGTAAGCAATAAAAATGAAGGTCAGTAAAATAAGTCTATTAACAAAAGCGTAATGTTTGAGGGGAATGTGCTGTACCTGAAAACTTTACAAAATTAACTGCATATAAAAGCTTCTCTAATTCATTTGTCTGTGTTACTGAGAAATCAAAAGTAAATTACTTATGCGGAAAAGCAGACATTTGAGCTGAAAGTGGAATATAGACATGAGTGGTATGAAAAAAATAATGGAAAAACAGAGCTGAAATAGAAAGCATAAACAGTCATATATCTTCAACAGATATAAGAATTTCAGATATTGTACAGGTCAGGCTGTTTATCAGACTTTTGTACTTATTTTAAGTTGGCAGGTATCAGTAAAGGCAACTGAAAAATTTAAGTTTTAGCATCTTTGTTAATGATGAAGCATAACATACTCTCAGGAATTCTGCTAACGTTACAAAAATGGGAGGAATGGCAGGTACACACAAGAGAGCTGTACTGATGTTTAGAGGGACCTCACCAGTCTGGAGAAAAGGACTGACAGGAACATTGTGGAGTTCAACAAGGGAAGTGCAAAGTCATCCACATGTATCCGTGTACCACGTGGTGCATGAATAACTTCATTTACCAGTAGAGGTAGGGGAATACTGACTGCTTCCTGACAGACAGCAAGTTGTGGAGTCCCCATCCCTAGAGCTATTAAAAAGAAAATAAGTCTCAATGTGGCCCTGAGCAACGGACTCTAGATGTCCCTGGTTTAGGAGGACAGGATAAACTTTCAGAGGTCCCTCCAGACTCAGCCATTCTGTGACTCCACAGGTCCCAGATAACCCCATTATGGAGCCAGTCTGCTGTTCCTTGTACGCTCTCCTAAGACCCTCAGAGTCCTGCATTCCTTCTAAAGCATTCCGAAAGAATGCGTATCGTTTTCTGTTGAACTTTACATAATCAATGTGAGTCTAAAACTAGTTTTTACTTAGATGAGAGACTCCAGGTGGCTTTTCTCTTCTCTTCTCTTCTCTGCTCTTCTCTTCTCTTCTCTTCTCTTCTCTTCTCTTCTCTTCTCTTCTCTTCTCTTCTCTTCTCTTCTCTTCTCTTCTCTTCTCTTCTCTTCTCTTCTCTTCTCTCTTTTCTCTTTTGACAGGGGCAAGAAATTGCCACTGTTAAAAGAATATCTGTGTACTTCGCTGGGACACTGCCAAAAGGATTAGCCCTACTGAGCATGATTTATGAACAAATATATAGCTTTTCACCTTTAGCCAGAAAGAAAAAAAAAAGACATCTTACAATTTGCATTATTATTCTGCAACTCTAAAATTTAATGTATAATTAGTGTTTCCTTTGTAATTTCAAAGGTGATTTTCATTGGCTTTCCTATCATTAATCTGCATTAAGGCTTGCACTGAGAAAATTGCAAATCTATGACTTTATTATAGGTCTGAGAAGATACCATCTGCTGACATTTTGACAGGTTTCTTGCATACAAATGTCTGAAATACTACTAGCAACCTTTGTAGTTTGTATGCTCCCTGCTTTATTTATTTTTTTCCAGTACTACTGATGTTCAGTACATACTGAACTCTTTGATTTCATATCCCTGTGAAACAGGAATACATGAAGGTGTTTGTCCCATTTGCTTCTTATATCAAGGAGTTTATCATCCCTAAAAGCATAGGGTCAAAACATGTCAAAATCTGTGCTGAAACGGAGATTAGTAGTGTGCTGAAAATGAGCTTTTAAGTAAAAGAGAGAGAAAACAAAAAGAAAAAAAAAAAAGAAAAGCTATCTTTTAAATGTTCTCAATGAAAATAAAACTCCATTGTGATATGTATTCTCATGGTAAATCTACTGCAGGGATTTGTATACCCCTCTCTAAAAAGTATGAAATGTTAACCTTGATCATAAGGGCCAAAATACCAGAACATACAGTCTCAGCCTGTTGACAAAATACAATGTTTTTAAGGTTTGGTAACTCTACTGTGCTACTTCAGTTGGTGTGAAAGAGAACCCATGTGCCACACTTATCAACTGGAAGATCTGTTTATCTGCTCAGCTCTCTGGTTTAATGGAAGTGAATAAACTTAGAGGTAAAACCAAAAGGACTTCCAAAGCAGTCCTTTCAATTGATTGTCTTTATTTTATACATGTTAATAAAATGTGCTATCTCCTTTGCACATCTCTTGTAAATCTTAACTAATCTCACCCATTTTAGATGAACCCCATCTTAATATGCTTTGCCTTTTCATAGAGTAAAACAGAAGAATAGAATAACAAACTCACATACAGAGGTTTAGACCATTGCTTTATTCCTTCATTAGATGTATTTCACACTGGTGTCCCAATACCTGTACAGACTCACACATTCTAATTCGCAAGAGAAGTCAGTCTAGAAAGCAAATAAATTCTTGTCAAGGTTAAGTTACCATAAGTTAAAGAGAATATATACAGAGGGTGCATAGAGGCATTGTAATTTCTTTTTAAGATTGCAGGGTGTAACGTTTCAGTAAAAGTATTTTAATATTTTAAAGATCATACAGAGTGTGTTTAAATGAAAAAAAAAAAAAAAAAAAAAAAAAAAAAAAAAANAAAAAAAAAAAAAAAAAACAACAAAAAACAAAAACCCCACAACAGTCTATAAAGAAAAAGGATAGGGCATTTAATTTAATTCATATTATTCCTCCAAAAATAGTCAAAGATGATGTGGTTTGATTGTTGTATTTTTGAATAAAAATACATTGAAAAAAATAATGCCATTGCATCTTTGGCACTAGGTATCGCTATTGATTATACACACTAATGAACTCTGAAGGACACAGTAGTAATTCAACCAGGCCTTTTTGTCATCTGTAGAGAGGGCAATAGTTTAGTTTGGAGAGAAACTGAAAGAGGTGAGAAGATAGTGCTGACTGATGTACTAAGAAAAATTATATTAAAACATTTGCAGTTGTAGGCAACTAAAGTATAATTTATTCTAATCACATTTACCAGAAAGAGTTGCTCAGCTGAGGTTTGCCTAGAACAAAATTCCATGAGTTGGTTCAAAAATAGGTGGTAGTGTGAAATTCATCACACTGCAGTGTTGGAAGTAACTCAGTTTAAGGGGCTGTGCATGAGAAGCAAATAGAATTTAAGATACAGAGAAGTTATGCTAGGTTTAGACATTTTTTGTGTCCTGCCATCCCACTACATTTTCACTGAAGGCAGATATGGAAAATATTTCCGACATGCAATGTTGGGGAAAGATGATGGAATTTATTTTAAAAAAGAGGGAGAATATAAGGAAGAAAGATAAGATACAGTTAAGGAAGCAAAAACAAACTTGCCAAATCTCTTTCAGATGTATGTTGTGACATATGAGTTTCTGTTAGGACTTTTATGATCATATGACTAATCTGGAAGGCATTAGCAGCTAGACACCAGCCTTCTGCCAAATGTTCTGCTTAGCACTTCTATGTTCTCTTTCCTCCAACTTGAATATGACATAAAATCTAAATGTTATTGAAGAAGTTGAAAAAAAATAGTTAACAGACATAGAAGTAAAATTGAAGATTAGAGAATAGGTAAAATTATTTCTTAATTCTTCATACAGTTAACGCTCATAGATGATAAAAAGCCAAACTGAATATTTAAATCATTTATTTGACATTAAACAGACACTTTAATTTGGTGTCTCTTTTTTTTTTCTATGAAAGGAGATGTGTTTGACAATGTATGTGTTCAGATAGATAATAAATTTTGGTAGAAGAGAAATTGGAAGAATAAAGTTTAAGTTTCTGTTTCCACATCATAGTAATAGTAGTAGTAATAGGAATAATATATTTTATCTCAAACTAACAATTTATATTACACAATTTTACTAGTCTCTGTGTCAAGTGTTCTTTAATTGAACAATGGATAGAGAGTTTCTCTTTTTAATGAGAGAAGCTCTTCAAAGGGAATTACGATTGTCAGCCAAGGCAGGATCACGATGACTCCACTTTTCATCCCCAGTTTTGTGCAGATTTGTGTTCTTCAGATCCTCTGAAATAGCAAAGGAAATGTATCAAAGAAGAGACAGACTTCAATACATTGATGTCTTCACAACACAGGATTACCATTCCTCTCAACTCCTCCAAACTGGACTAAAAATTAGGACAAAACCCCTAGAATATGCAATATTATGAATTGTTAACACAACTCTGGCACTAAATTAGAGTTTTTAAAATGAAAAAAAAATCACTGTAAAGGGAGAAAACTGTAAAGTAAATCTTACCAGGATCATTAACACAATCAGTTTTACTCTATCTTAATTTTTTCTCCTCTGTGTAGATTACAGCTATAAATAAGCACAATTCACCACTGCTAAGCCTCCAGAGCTATGTCTGCCTTGTAATTGAAAGCTCATTAATAATCACCTACATTACCTATATAAATACCTAGAAAGTGAATGTGGAAACATAAAGAATGTTTAATTTCATGTTAGAACACACTTAGAAAACAAAATGGACCTTTGTAAAGCAGATGACCAACAGAGAAATACAAATGGTGAACTCCTGACAAGCTTGCTATCAATGGAGACACGTCTGGAAACACGTATTGCTAATGGACATTCTTAATTTTCTGCAAAAGGGAAGAACCTATGGCCTGTTCTAGCAAAGAGATGTTTCAATTAACTGTACTCCTACATTTATCTGACTATAAGAAAAAAATAAATGGAAATAGGCAGTCCTCCAGGCTCTTTTAAGACTGTATGGATTTTTATTTATGACACGTACAGTTCTACTTAAACTAAAGAAAAAACACCTCTTTTTTTATACATTTATTTGGAGTAGGTTCCTTGATAACTATTATGAAAGGACATCTTAGGGATTGAATTACTTATTATTATTAAAAAAAATCTTAGGTTGCCTTTTTCTCAAATTATCTTTTTGCTTTTGAAACACATGTTGATTGAATTCCAGTTAAATAAAGGATTTACTTTTGGTAACACTTATAATTCCAATGGAATTCTTTTCAAAGTTGGAGCACCGCTGTAAGGGAGGACATGATTGATACATTTTTTTAATTGTTTTGTCTGAGGACTAACAAAAGGAGGAACTTAATTTTGCTAAAAAGTTGGAGAAAATACGATCTGAATTTTCTTTTTTTTCTTTTTTGTCCTAGATGAGTCTTTTTGCATTCATATGGATTTCGTTGAAATGCTGAATAAGAGGTGCTTCACACAGCAGGCCAAACCCAGATGGTATTTTATTTTGCCATGGAGACATTTTGAAATTGATGTGTATAAAAGTCTGTCTAGAGGCTATATGCCCCCACACTGAACCCCACTAAAGTGAGTTTTGTGCCAGCTACAGGTCACCTTTAAAACCCGCAGCCCCTTTAGAACAGGGGTGCAGAATGACAGGGATTACCACCTCAAAATGGGCTCTCTGCCCATGCAGATAGTGCAGTTGTATTTTCCCTCAAGTGCACATAATATTCTTGAACCTGATCCTGAGTTTTTTTGAATAGCAGGTCAATCCTTGCAGAAGGCATGTTCATACCTGTTAGCATTTCCTATGGGACTTTATTCACTTTGTCACTATTAATCTGAGACACCTGTTCTATACAGGTGATACTTTTCCTTCTAAAACTATTTGTGAGCAGATAGATGTAAGAACATAAAAAAATTCAAGAAAGATGTAAGAACATAAAAAAATTCAAGAACAATATTTAAGAACCAGTCATCTAGTATGTGCCAACATTTCAATTGACACAGAACTTAATGTTCTACAGAAATAGGGTATTGATTGTCAAAAGTAAGTTTCTGTAATGAAAGTACATTATTATTCTATAATGAATTCACCAGAGATATGATATGCTAAAAAGATTGTCTACATATGTACTTATATATAAAGGAGGAAGAATTAATAAATATATAATATTCTTTCTAACCTCTTTTAATGGTGCTTTTAACTTATTTGTGCTTTTAACTTGTTGTGTATGCAGTGTTATTTTAAATATCCCCTATTCTTTAATATTCCACAGATCTTTACAATTTTCCTCTTGAAAAAATACAGAACTTTACATTTGTGTTCATCCTACAATTTAAAACTTATAGTGAACTGAGTTTTAAACTTTACTGTATATCACAAACAGAAAAGAAATACATTTTTTATGGAAGAATGTAAGACATGGAAGACATTTTTCAAACAATTCTACTTGATGACAAAATAATAGATATAATGAACAGCAGGGAATGAAAGAGAAGCTTGTGCTTAGAGCAATATAATTATGTAAATTATCAACTGAGTTATACATACTTGCTACTCTTTCATTTGTGGTTGTTTCATTTTTTTATTATGTGCATAAAGAATAACAAATGATTTTAAAATATTAATTGCAAGAAGCTCAATTAGAAATCAGTTGGGAGAAACCTTTGTATGAGTTTAAAGACATATGGATCTGTCTTTTCTCACAGATACTCAAGAAGTTGTGTTGTCCTGCAAACTGAAGAATCACAGACTCACGGAAAATCCTGAGTTTGAAGAGATGCATAAGCATCATCAAAGCTCCACTCCTGTCCCTGCACAGGGCACCCCAAGAGTCACACCATGTGTGGGAGAGCATTGTCCAAACTCCTCTTGAGCTCTGTCAGGCTGGTGCTGTGATCACTTCCCTGGGGAGCCTGTTCCAGTGCTCAATTAGACTTTTAACAAGAGTTTAGAGTATGACACAAAGAAAAAAGAAAGTAGGACCTTAAGGCACCACTGAGATTAATGGCACTGAAGGCTGACATGACTGGCAAAAGGGAAGGAAAGGGAAAGACAGTGTAATTTAATAAACACACCTACGATGGCTGTACTTTATTTTCCACTGCTTTTTCTGTTTTTCCATCCCTACATAGAGAGGGTTTTTCTTCTCAGTGAGTAAATTACAGTTGCTCCAGACTGAGAGATATGCTGGGGAAAGCCAAAACAGTATGCAAAATCACATGGGAGCTGGAAGAGCACTCTGTAGAGAGTACCATATGAAATGATTGCCATCTGAGATCTGACAGGAAGGAGACAGAAATGTTGCCAACATGAGGGGAAAGGCCAAATGCTGAACAACATTGCTGGAACTCTGACTAAGTCAACAGTTTGGGGACTGACTTCTTTCCTAGGTTACACCTAAGATTCTGTACTATAGCCTTTACGCAGAAGTTCTGGTTATGCACTTTAGCAAATTTCCCCAGAATTTCAACCATTTTAGTTTCAGCCTTTCTTGTTATGAGTCCAGTTCCTACATTTGAGACATGAAAAAACAACTGGATTTCAGATAATGGAATTGCAATGTGCACTTGCTGGGCTGCGTACTGCGGTGCTTTATGTTTGCAGTTCAGACAAAATTTATCTTCCCTGGATTTAGTTTTCTAAAAGTTTGTCATCTTACTTTCCTTATGGTATTTCACAGATTTTCCAGGAAAATAAAGTGTTTATAATTCTTATGTTAGGGCTCAATTATAGTAGAAACAAATGCCATTTATAAGCAGCCATAATTAGTTAAACATAAAACCCCAGTTATTTAGATTTCAGTAATAGAATGTATTTCCAGAGGAAAATCAAACAATCTTAGAATAATTGGTATAATATACTTTCAGACAGGGAAAGAACTTACAGAACTTTATATTGTTAGATGTAATGAATCTTAAAATTTAGGGTCATTTTCAAAACCATTCAAGACTTCTAATATTTCTATGAGGAATATGACATAACTAAGGTGTGTATGTACTGCTCTTTAGCTATAATGATGTTAAAGCTTGGGCTTCTAAGTTAGGTAAGAGATTGTCGTGTTTGTTTTTCTTACTATCATTTTGCCCTGCAAAACTAACCTATTTTGCCTAATCTTAATTCAAACAGCAATTCAGAATAAAATGTCTTGTAGGAATAAACAATGCTTTTGTTGGAATAGTAATGTACAGCAAGGAACAGAGACATACATTTCACAATTTTGTACTTGCAATGACTTTCCTGCCTAAAGCTTTGACTCCATGATGCTTGCTAAAAAACTGTTTTTCAATTCTAGAAGAACTTAAGAAAGGAAGAAAACCAAAATAATATTTTATGTTAAAACTCTAAAGATTTAAATTAAAAAAAAAAAAAAATGCAGTCTTACAAACAAATGGAGTTAGTTTTCAGTAAAATCCTAGGCCTTTTTTAGGGTTGTTGTTGAAACTCACATGAAGTATAAATCTATAAAGTCCTTTGAAAAGAAACAAGAAAAATACATTGGAATTTATTATTTATTTCAAATATTGTGTTTAAACAAAGAGGACGTTCAAGTAAAAACTAAAAGCCTTCTAGTAAAGGTCTAAAATACTCAGTGGTGTTTAGAAATACTATTAAGAGCCACAAAGTCCAATACTCGAATTTCCTCATTTTACACCATTTCTAACATCACCTAGAATTCTGCAGTATTAATTACTGACCTCAGGTCAACACGATTTTGATGCCTGTAATACTTGCTTTCCAATTGGAAATGTCTTTGCCATTGCCTTCATGAAGCAAGAATTTTGACTATCCTAAAAAGAAGTGTAGTAAGATGTGACCAGTCCAGGCCACACAGCACCACCTACCCAGCTAGGGATTGTCAGACCAAAGTTTGGTATCGCCTGCCTGACTATCAACAGCAAGTAAACATTAATACAGAAAAAAAGAAAGAAAGAAAGAAAGAAAGAAAAAAAAAATTCTGTTGTATTCAACTAAGAAGAATTTCCAGCACAGATTTACTGGAAGACAGAAATGGTACACCCTTAGCAGGGCCTGCTGTGGTACACTATGTCACGTGATGAGTTAAAAAGTTGTACCAAAACAGAGATCCATTTTGTCCATCAGCATTGTGGATGGGTCTATCCCTGCTCCCTGGATTACTTCAATAAAATTAAACACAACTTGGTAAGCATTCTGATTTTATTACAGGACATAAGAACCAAACAATCTGATGTCTCTTGTCCTTTCCAGCAGCTCTTTCAGACAGTCTAAACCTTTCAAATGTTAACCAGACTTCATTAAAAACATCCAGCCTTTCTGGTAAAGTTTAGATGCTGTAGACTTTTCCATATGGCATAGTAGCTGTATGTAACATAGATATTTGATGTAATGCACACCTACAAATGAATAAAAAATGTAAATAAATATAAAACTGCTCTTAGTAGAGAAAACAGTAGAACCGTGATTTCTATTTTGAGAATTTTCTTCTATATTTTCCCTCAAAATATTCTACAATAAATATTGTGTACCTCCCCGAAATCGATAGATAACAAAATATTTTAAATTTTTTTTTGCTCCCAAGAGTCAACCAAATTTCTGTGGAATATTTGGTGCAAAACATCTCACAACTGATATGTCCTTTATAAAGCAATAACTTGAATAAGTGTTTTGGTAAACTTTGAGAGATAAAATGTCCCACAGTTGTATTTAATGCAACTATTGCAGTTATGTTCAACATTATTAGTTTACTGAGGCAGGGACAAGGTGAGAAACACCAACTATGTTAATGTCAGTAGATAAGTGTAAGAATCCAGTGCCATTTGTTTTCTTCTGATATCTGTACCCCACTGTAGATGTTAGTGTCAACCTCACTGAAATTATTGTAAGATTTCTTCAACAATAGACAGACACAGTGATAGTAAAAAGACATCTTAAATGCAGAATATTGTTTTAGTCTCACAGTGATTTCAGTACTAGCAATACTTCATAAGCTAGAAGTGATAAATATTCATGTGCATTAAATATATTCATTTAGTAGAATTATTCATAGTGAGGGAAATTATGTAGTCAGTTTCTTTTGGAATCAGTGTAGTTTTAAATGAACAAAGATTGTATGACTTGGCCTGGGTATTTAGCAAGATAAATAGGCTGTGCTCAGCACCATGTCACTTTTTGGTGCTTCAGTAATACCACTTCTCTTTCCCACACACACACAGACATAAAGAATGTGTTTCTTCCACTGAGGTCAGCTTACTTCTATGCTTTTCTTACCAAGAAAGAAAGAAAGAAAGATGATTTTAAGGGTCTACACCTGTCTCACAAATGCTGCAGCAGGAGTAAATCTGGGCCAAAAACCACTGACCTCTTCCGAGAGCCTAATTGAGTTATAGAGTTAGAATCTGCCCATTGCTTGCAATGGTTTTGACTGAAACTGCCAGAACAGCCAGGATCAGTTTCAGCAGCAGTTGGCTATGGCAGCTGGATGTAACTGGGTATACATGAAGAAAATGTGTGGAAGTATAAAACAGGAAACATCTTACAGATGCATGCAGTCCCTGATCACTTTTCTCTGAAACCATATTCACAGAGACAGACTAATGGCTGCAGGATTCCAGGTAGTAAATTATAAAGAGTTTAAACCTTGATTTCTTTCCTTTTTTTGTGATCAGAATTGTTATTATGATGAAAAAAATTAAAATGTAGAATCGTTTCGTTGCATAATAAGCATGCTGCAAGTAGTGCAGAGTCATCAAACACAGCATTTTTCAGGCTTTTAGCATTAGAGATTGAAAGAACTGTAGCATACATAGAATTCTGAGCCAAGAAAATTAGTTTTCAAATTCCAAAACATGTACCATTGTGAGAGACAGGTAGCAGAAGTACACTTCACATGGTCTATATATTTGCCCACTGTTGCATATTAGAGCTCTGGAATATGCATTACTTTAGAGGTACAGCTATCTAAAGTCTGTAGGAAATTTAAATTTGCTGCTATGCAGTCACAGGAAGGTTGGCAGATTGTAACTATAAAAAATATAATTAATGTTCCCAATAGAGTTTTAAATTAGGTGCTTTCAGCTCTTTAGTAACCTGGGCAGTCCATTAAAAATAATATGTGATAAATTTAATGCTGTCTGCTTGCACAATCAAAAATTCATGATTCTATTTTTAAAGACTGTTGCAACACCTAATATTTGATATTTCTTTGCATATTCACAATTATGAAAGTTTAATTTCAAGCAAAAATAATCTACATAGAATTAGGGATTATCTATTTTTGTGGACTCCTTGTTCTCTCTTTAATATATCTTCTAAAGAACTATAATATGACATTTCTTAAAAACACACACTGAGATTTTTTTTTTCTTTAATGACCCTTGACATTTTTCCTTTGAATGCTTGTGAGATTTCCTAGTGTTAACAGCAAGGAACAAGCCAGAGAGAGCTCCACAATAGCAGGCATCAGCAGCAGAATGAAAGAGTGCCAGAGGGCCTGTCTTGGGGTCCAATCTGTTCAGAGAAGAGACAGCAAACTGCTGTTGCCAATTTACATACCTTTGCTTTGCTCTGAGGCACAGGACACAGAACTGTGTCTGCTGAGAGCTGCATCATATGCATATTTATCTCAATGTAGTAAGTATAGGGAGTTAAACAAAACAAAACACTGGGAAAAAAGTCTACCCTAGCAACAACATTAAGATCAGAAATACAAAAGACCTTACCACAGAACAATTGATGAAAGACCTGCGGTGTAACCTGACCTTTTGATGGAGAAGCCAAGACTAAAGTGTCTGGATTCCAAGGCACAGATAGAAAGCTCACATGCTTTTAGCTTGCTTTTGTTATTGTAGTTGTTGTTTTGTTAAAGCAGCTGTGGAAGCACCTTGTAGAAATTACGATAAAGATAAGAAACTATAAACCTACCTTCTCAAAAGGCAAAATGATCACATGTATATTTTTAAAATAGAAACAAATTGAACAATAGTGTTTTAAAGCACTCTAAGAATCAAGCTTACTCTCTGTATAAAGTGAGGAGACTTTCTTCCTCTTACAATTCTCTTATGGCTGTTTTAAATCAGGAAAATGAAGGAACCAAGGAAACCATATTCAGAATATGTTTTTATCTCTGCCTGCTGCTCACTGACAGCACAGCTCCAGCCAGAAGAGTAAATTTGCCTGCTGATCACTGATGACAGTACTCCACCCAGAAGAAGAAATTACAGACTGTTTTGATGGTGTTGTAAGATGAAATCTGAGAATTCAGAAATCTTCCAACACAGAGATGAGACATTTCTAAAATACTTTGTTGTGTGAATCCCAAGGTAGCCTTTCACTGATTAAATAAAGAAGCCACAATATTCAATCAAGTTATATTTTTTTTCATTTTAGCTTCTAATTTCACATTGGGGTCATATGATTGCTCTTAATGCAATTTCTTGAGCTTAAATGACTGGTTGAATATAAATCTTAGACTGCTATATTTTAAGTATTCTAATTTACAAAAAAAAGTCATGAAACAGTATCTGCTATACAGAATGTATTAAAAAAAAAACAAAACAGAACACTTGGCAAGATTTTGTCTTATAGTAAAGCATCAAACTGAAAAACATGATTTAACCCACTATGATGTGTTTGGCAGCTGGATCCAGTGCATTCCTTGGGAACTTGTGAGAGTACACAGGAGGAATTTTTTCTGTCTTGAAGAATTTGATAATGCTTACAACATGACACCTTTGCTATATCTTGTGTATTATTTTTTTTTTCTTGGAACGAAATGCTTCTTGGAATGTTTCCCTTGAAATATATGCATTGAAAGGAACAAAAAGCATAATTGGAAATATCCTCATGCCTGATTGGCCTCTGGAGAAATCACAGGAACCCAGGGGATTTTTTTTCTTTCTTCTGAAAAGTGACAGGTCCACTGTGACCATTCAACAGTGTAGTTGTTTAAACTGATTTTTAGTGTTACTGTAGTTAAAAACTCTTAGGTTTAGAAAATAGTGTGTTTTTTCTCTTTTTCTAAACTTAACTCATTATAAGCAATCTATTGTAAACTTTAAATATATTTTAAAAGCTTTTGAGAAATGGAATTAATGTACATTCCATGTTCATGGAATCAATAATATAGGAGCACAATAAATATGTTTTTACTTTATGCCTCTTAGTTCTGTTCTATGAAGCATAATGTACACTGTCTGGAAAGTAAACTGTTTGTATGAGATTAGGATGCCAAATACTGAGTAACAACTAGTAGTCATATATACTTATGAAGTGCAGTTGATGCCTATTTAAGATGAGGAATTACGTGCAATTGGAATGAATTACAACTTTGAATAAACAAATGCTTTGAGCCTTCCACCTATCATTACAATCTTTCCTTCTCTCAGAAATGAGTGAACTTCTCAGGGAAAGAGGGAATCTGGGGCTTGTGTTCAGCTGATAGAATGTAAGAGACAACATCCAGGTCTAAATATTTGTGTGTGAGGCCAGTAGGTCAAATTAAGCTTGTTAATTTAGTCTAACTTAATATAAAATATATTAATTTCTATGATTTTGTTCCTTTATCCTGTGCACCTTAATAAATACCCACAGCACTCAGGACAAAGTTCCAATACAAAACCCCCTGAATTTTAAATGGAAATAACACCAAGTCTTAGAACACAGTATTTAGGCCTTTCTTCAAAGTTCTGCTCACCCAATGTTTATTTGTCTATTGCATTTGTCTTGTTTTTTTCTTAATTCAGTTTGATCTTCAGTGCTTAGGTTGCTTTATTATCTTTAGGTGTTGGTGTTTGTTGGATCTAGTTTTTTCCAAATAATGGGACGGGACTGCCGGGAGATGTTCCTTGAGCTTTATTGCAGCATCAGCCTCAGTACAGGGTGAGACAAGAAAGATGCCAACAGCTCATGTCATGCCAACAGCAGCCAGAGCTCTCTGGGTTACAAGGCCTTTTAAAAGCTTTCCAGCCAATACCAAATCGTTAAGAGGCTACAGACATCTGCATAAACCAATCATTAAACGACATGTATTCCTTATGTCTAAAAATGGTTGCTTGTTTCATATTTCTTTTTTTTTTACTCAGGAACTTTTTGTACTTTTCTATAAACAAAGCACAAAGTCTCATTATTAAACTTTTCTATTATCTTGCTTGACATATTTTTCTACTTGTGAAGGCCTAACTCTACACAGCACAAAAGCACAGTCTTATTGTCTCGTGTCTTCATCTTTGTATCTTTCTATCTCTGGGCCTATATCTGCACTGCTATAAGAGATTTCTGATTTCTCTCTTTTCCACATGTGTTCTTTTCCTAGGGGAAAAAAAAAAAAATCAGATTCTGACAGATATTCTAGAGGAGCTGTGTTAACTTTAGGCAATCAAAATAGGGAAAAAAAAGTCTGTAGTGTATAATGAAAAATTGTCCTTACATGCAGAGAAAAAAGTACTAGAAAAAAATCAATGATACCATATTCATTAAATGTATAAATAGAAAATGTGTAAATGTAAATTAAATATATAAATAATTTCCTTTTTCCTCTTGGGATTCTGTTTTTTATTGATAAGAAGTAATCATACTTTTACTATTATAAAATCAAATATATAGACAATATCAGGAAATTGTGCAGTAATTTGTGAATTACTGAAATAATTACTACATTATATTATAATATTAATCTTGTAACAAAACAAAAAACTCAGTAAAATTTTAGAGAGATGACAGAAGTTCACCCTTTTCTCCCCCTCACCTCAGAGGCAGGAAATATTCATTTGCAAGTTTCTTAAACTGAAATTACAGATTCCTCTTTTCAAGTGTTTGAGCAGCTAGGAGCAACTCAGTGTGGCTTAAATTTTTCATGACTAGAGCATGTCAGATATCTAACAATCAAATTTGCTTCTATGTACTTGTATAAATTACTCAGTAAGAGTGGAAAGGAGAGTTACTCTCTATCATTTTTAGAACGCGTTCCAACAGCTTGTCTTTGGAGTTAAATAGAGCTGTCTTGATCATTTTTACATATAGACTTCTTTGAACACTAAAAAGAATTATAATCACCTGATTATAAATTCACTGTTAATATAGCCTTAGAGCTGAGAACATTTCACTCCAGTAGTTAATTTAGTCTGTGGTAAATTCTCACTGTTATTTAATGTCATTTATCACCTGCTGTTTTGTCTTACTGTGAACATCCTGCCTGCCCTGTACAGTCTACAGTACATGGACCTTCTGTGACTTTAATGTACTCAGAACAAAGGCTCCAAAGTGCTTCTATCGGGAGGATTTGGCAACTTGCCTTAGATATATTCAAGCCATTTTGCTGCCTGTCACTCAGTGCTTTACAAATTGAACTCTGAGGAGAGGTAAAAAGGGTCTATGAGGCATTTTTTTTCTGGGAAGAATATGCTAATAAAGCGCCATCAGCAGGAAGCAGGTTGTGTCTGAAAGAGTTTTGTCAACTCTGAATTAATTTTGTGTGTTAAGAAACACGGGGGTGCTTCTAGAGCTGGTCTGTGGTAATTAATCCTTCCTGTTTCTGGAAGAGGAGAACTGTAATAAATGCAGCCCAGATTTAACAGATGTGTGCACACAATGTCTGCTTTATGAGGAGTAAAACAAAATTATGTGTATAGAACAAAAAATGTTGATTTAAAAAAATTAAAACAGTATGGAAAGTACTAAGATTGGAATTCCCAGTGCTTATGCAAATACTGTATTCCTTTAAATGTTACCAGACAGTATGGTTTTAGAAACATCTGCCAGAGTGGTTGGATGCTGTGAAGAGAATGAAAAGGACAGATGTTACTTGTGCTTGTAAAAACACCCTACCAAAAAATAGATGCATGAGATCTGAGCCACAATCTGCTTAATCGAGGTTATTATGGAAGCTGGACTAACACGGCAGAGAGTGGTAATGAACTATTCTCAGAATCTTTTTAATCTTTTCATAATATACTTTTAAAAATGTTAAAGATTGTTGTTGCAATACAACATTATGATTTCAGTACCCTTACCCAGTGTGGGATCAAGGTCAGGGCAGGACAAGGGGAAAATACATTTGGTGCTATGTAAAGAGTTTTAGAACACATATGTAATATCCTACTAAATTGTCTTCGTCATACTTGCCAGTAAAATGTGACTTCACTGAAGTGTGTGATCATTCATAATGAGTTTCAGATTTTACTGAAGTCCATTACATGTCTCTCATTTATTTCAGTGCCCATCAGATCCCATCAGATCCCATCAGATCAGATCAGAGGGACAATGTCGCCTCTGAAGAACATTACAATCACACAGCTAACTCCTGAATTTCCTGTCCAAAACCCATGCAAGGACTTTTCCTTCAGACCTAAGTACAGGTTTGATTTTGTTTGAGGGATTGTTTTGTCTGTGCTTTTAACAAAACAGAACAAGTAAAACCTCAAAACAAACAAAACTTCATCCAAAGAAAAAAATGTTCTCCATGATACATTGGTAATGTTTTGTCATACTCATAGTGCATGTCCTTCATTTAGATGTGTCTCCATGATGAATAGTTTTAATTGCTATGTAGCCAAATAGAGGTCTTAATTTTAGCAGAAAATATAACTTTGAGGCTTATTGCTGGTTCAGTCCTCACACAAGAAGCAGAATACCTGAGCACACTTCATTTAAAGTTTGACATAATTCCCACTTACTAGGAGAGTTTGAAGGTGGTTCTAATTTTCTACGTCATCTTTTACTGGAGCTCATAAGCGTATATACTTCTCTGACACTTTTCAATACTTTGTCTTTAAGCATCAAAACTTCTCTTGAATTTGAGTAAATACAGTACTAACAATGTATTATTAATACCCTAATATTAGCTGCTTTTATTAAAATGTCTACAAAGACAAGTGAATCTAAGCAGACTGAATTACATTTCCATGTGTAAGTTAAAATACTAGAATCTACAACTTGTGATTCATATGAATTCAAACTTTTTCACTTATTACTTTCAGCTAATAAACTTCTTGTCAATAGATCTATTTCAATTACAATTCAGTTTAAAATATGACACCTGAATTTTCTGCTGTTGAATTTAGAAGGATTACAGAAATGCGGTTAAGAAACTAAACCTCACAAATATGTATGATTGTCAGATTCTGAGCAAAACTTCAGAATCAGCTGCATAAAAATTGTAGATTTCTGCATTGAAATTCTATGCTCTTCAACCCAGATTTAGAATGCATTAACTGTTTCTCATTTCACAATAATTCATGTCATTGGAAACTTTATGAAATTTTGTTTGCTAATGAAATATTTTGTTTATTGAATAATTACATTGTTCTTAATGGCAAATGTTGGTAACTTATAAACATTTAAATAGAAACTGTACACAAGAGATAATTTTATTTAAAACTTTCAGCAGAGGTACTGTTTTGGGAACGTATGAGTGCTTTATGTATCTCTTTAAAATGCAACATTTTTGAATAACAGTAACAGGATTTGTTATGTGAATTTGCATATTTAAATGATGTATTAGGAAAAACAGACAAACTATATATTTGGAAAAGTGGGAAAAGGGAAATCACTCACTGTACCAAATTATGAGCTTCCTGACTTCAATATTCTTGATCACTCTGTGGAGATACCTCTTTTTTCTTCTTTCTTTTTTTTTTTTTTTTTTTTTTTTTTTTTTTTTTTTTTTTTTTTTTTTTTTTTTTTAATGTATTGACTACCAGCTCCTACCTACAGATCCTCTAACTTCTGCCAATGCTAAATGCATAAAATAGCCCCAAATGCAAAGTGTGAATTCTCATTCAGTAGCCAAATTCACACATGGTGTATATCCATTAAATCCAGAAGACCACCACAGATTTGCTCTGTCTAAATCAGTCTTGGATTATTCTCACATTTCACAAAATTTATAACATATGTCCTTTTCAGTTTAGGAGGAGAGATGTGAAGCATTGTTATTATTCTTTATTATTCTTAACCAAATGCTTAAGGAAGAGGTTAAGTCACAGCTCCTTTTCCATCATTCTTGCAAATCACTTGGCCAACTACCTTGCTTGGTCTATTGGGACTTTCTGTAGTGTAAAGCCCTAAGCAGTTGCCCTGCTGGCATCCCCTAGATCTAATATCTGTCTATGTGTCACTGAATATTTAGTGAAGTTTTTCAAGCAGTTATGGTATGTTTTTCCCTTTTTACCTTTACAAACTTAAAAATTAGGAAAAATAAAATCTGTGCCTCCTGACTAAGGAGGAGAAATATTTATTTTGCAAGTAGCACTGAAAACCAAGTATTTTGAGAAAATTCTGTTCCATATTTTAAGGTTTTACTCCTTATTCTGCCTGGTTTTTGAAATTGTCATGAAAATTCTGACTCCTTTTGTGACAAAGGCTTTAATTTTTAATTTAACAATTAATTTGTTTCTTTACAGGAAAAAAATATTTATTTTCTGTTTGGAAAGTTATCTTTTAATGTGGTCAAGTGGCTCATACTTTGTCATCCATTTTTGGTTATGTTTGTGCAAGAAGCTTCAATGAAACAATCTGGCTTTCTTTCTCAGCTGGTGTTTTTTCCTGTCTTGCCACTTGTCTACGTTTGGTAGATGATCTTCTCTTTGAAATAAATCATGATGAGGGTTTTTTTGTCATTATTCCCATATTTGTTCAAGATAATTACAAAATGAGAGTAGGGCTGCTTTTATTCACCCAGAATGACTTCCCAAATTGACTTCAGCAAGCACAGTTTCTCATGAAATCCAAACATTTTTATTGGTACCTGACCTTTTACTGTATGAGATAAGATAGTATATTATGTTTCCAATGACAAGCCTTTTACAAGTTCGGGGACAAGGCTGAAAAATCTGTGGTAAAGTTCTTGATGACGAAAAGACAGTCTCATCATCACCATGCAACACATTTGTTCTGGGTTACAGTGAATGAGGCTCCATCTGGCTGGCAGCTGGTCACCAGGGGTGCTCCTCAGGGCTCAGTTCTAGGGACAGTTCTATTCTCTATGTTACCAATTACCTGGCTGCAGGAGTTCAAAGTACCATTAACGACTTTGCTGATGGAGCCAAACTGGGAGCTGCTGTTGACTCTCTTGAGGGACAGGAGGTCTTTCTGAGGGATCTAGATAGGCTGAAGCTATCATTACAGAAGCACTGGGCTGTGATTAATGTGATGAAATTTAACCAGTCCATATACAAGATTCTGCACCTAGGATGGAGTAATGCCAAGTATAAACTAGGAGAGTGGCTGGAGAGCAGCCCTGCAGAAGGAGATCTGCTGCTCACCAGCAGTCTCCGTGGGAGTCAGCAGTGTGCCCTGGTAGCCAAGAGGGCAAATACCACCCTGGAGTGCACCAAACATGACTAACTGGTCAAAAGAGGTGATTATCCCTCTTCAGTATTGCCGCAGTCTTACCATGAGTGCTGGGTGCAGTTCTGGGTCCCACAATTTAAGAAGGATGTGAAGTCCTTGAATGTGTCCAAAGGAATGCAAAGAACTGGTGAAAGAATGTGAAGGAATTTTCTATCAGGAGTGGCTGAGGATGCAGGGTTTGTCTATTTTGGACAACAGAAGGCTGGTGAGTGATGTCATTGCACTCTTCAGTTTCCTGGAGAGGGGAAGTGGAGAGGAAGCTGCTGATTGCTTCATTCTGGTACCCAGTGACAGGACATGTGGGAGTCATTCAAAGCTGCTCCAGAGGAGGTTTAGACTGGACTTAGTGACATGCTGGTCAAACACTGAAACAGATTTCCTGGAGGAGTGGTTAATATCCCAAGCCTGTCAGTGTTTAAGAGGCATTTGGACTGTGCCCTTAATAACATACCAGTCTTTTTCAACTGAAAAGAATTTTCTATTCTATTCTATTCTATTCTATTCTATTCTATTCTATTCTATTCTATTCTATTCTATTCTATTATTTTCTATTCTATTCTATTCTATTCTATTCTATTCTATTCTATTCTATTCTATTCTATTCTATTCTATTCTATTCACTTGGAGTAGTTGCCTATTATGTTTGGTTGGGTGTTTGCTGACATAGATTAAACTTGTTTGAATGATTATTTGGAGATTTTTTGGAAGTGATTGAATTTTTCTGGGTTTCAAAGCAATGTAATCATGAACATGGTACTAGGGGTTGTGGTTTCAAAGCTATTATAAAATATTCAAGAATAAATTAAAAAATATAGAGAAAGTGGATACAACATATTTGGATTGTAGGTGAAATGGAAATGTGTTGATTTTATTTGGGTAGTCTTTGTCTTACTTGGATATGGTATCTGAGGCAGGTATGCTCCTGTCTTTAATTAATACAGATTTTTGCCCTGCAGTTATACTGACAAGCATACCTGAAGCACAAAATAGGAGTTCCTATACAAGGAGTTCCTTGTATGTCTATAAGCCTAGGTAAATAAATGTGACAATCAAATTGAGTTTGCACACTGCATCAACTAAAAGCTGACATTCACTTTGAAACAACTTGCAGCAAGCAATTTCTGAAACTGCAAACTTCCTCCATCTACAAATAATTCTGATAAACAATGCCATATGAGCTACCTCTGAAAGTCTAAAGGAGGAGACAAGGTGACCACTTCAAATTGTTACTGGCAAAAGCAATAACTATATTGCTATTAAAAGCACACAGTGCAGTAGATAATAAATCTCAAATTTTTAGTAGAACTGTCAAACATGAATTATTCTGGACTTCTACTTAGAAATGTTTTCAGATCCTAAATTGACACTTAGCGGTGTGTAATGTCCCTGAGGCTATTTCATAGGGCAACATTAATGATGAAGTATGCAGAATAGTGCTTTTCTTCTTTCACTAATCAAGTGTAGCTGAGATGAAATTTAACAAAAGAATGCTTCTGCAGGAGAAAAGAAAAACCAATAGGTTTAGACCATCTTTGTTTAAGGAAAAAAACCCAAAAAAACCAAAACAAAAACCTAACCAAAATGCTAATATCACTCCATTGGGTGAGCATTCACTTTGCCTCCCTTTCCATGACTCAATGTCAAGACGAGGCAATTTGGCAGAGCAATTGAGCACCTAAGAAGTGTTACATTAGCAATAATGAAGGATTATAACTGCAGCTGGCGGGGGTTGAGGGGGGAGGGGGTGATATATTTTGGTTTGATTTGGTTTGGTTTGGTTTCTTTTTTAGTCCTGGCTTTTAACCTTATGTGAGTTGTGAAGTCTAGCCTTAAAACATCTGGGCTTCTTACTGAAACAATGGCATAGTTTCTGCAGTAATCTTGTATAATTTCTGATGAATGGTAGGGTACATTTAAGCAGTTCTAATGGGGTGAGCAATATTATTTTAAGGGGCTTTGATCATTACTTATCTTCCTGCTGATTATAGGAATCTTGTTGGAAGCTTTCAAAGGATTTTTAATTTTGAATCTCTTTATGTCTTCAGCTTAGTGATGACATTAATTTCCCCTATTGCTTGTGAAAGGAGGCATAGTTTTGTTTCAGATGGTTTTTGTTCCCTGTGTCATGTCTTTTGTGCATGCAGATGGGACTGATTAATTCTGTGTCCTTACTTTTACAAAATAAAAATAAAATAAAATAAAAATAAAATAAAATAAAATAAAATAAAATAAAATAAAATAAAATAAAATAAAATAAAATAAAATAAAATAAAAATAAAATAAAATAAAATAAAATAAAATAAAATAAAATAAAAAAATAAAATAATAAATAAAATATCACAGAGTGGTAAGCATAAGAACCTCTGTAAAAATCTACCAGTAATGAAGGGAGTGTAACTATTACCTTAGGAACAATACAGTTAACATATCTCTGTATATAAGGTCTGGGTGGATTTTTTCTCAGTTTGTAGAGTATTCAGGATTATTTGCAACATGTAAGCTTTGCTAAGGGGAAACTTATTTCTGTGCAGAGATATGTCACAGGCCACTTCATCTCTTGAACCCTACTAAAACCTCCAAAATAAGGTTTAAGTGGCATATAAGTAAGGCATTAGCCTCCACCACGGTAAATTTCAGCCTTTCTTAATTAGCAATTTTCTTTCCATTTAACAATGACTGAAGAACACCTAAGATTAAAAATTGAAGGCAAAGTAAGGATCATGCATAAATGATGGCATTAAGAACTATTATTGACATTATTCTATATTTAAATACAGAAAGCTAACATCTAATTTATATACCTTTCATTTTTTAGGACTTCTGAACTAAGCATAGTACTGAATATAAGAATTTCAATCTTGGAGTAATTTCTTGCATGCAGTGACATAAAGTTGATCTTGTGTATTTATATCTAAATATTTTTGGCTTTTTTTTTGTTTTGTTTTGGTCTTTTTTAGTTAATATTAAGGTTTACTGAAACCAGTTAATAAATACCATTAAGACAGTGTCTTTTTCATTCTGTTCTTGCTGAGATAGATGCTGAATATTAATTTCATTCTCTATAATGCACTGCAAAGCACCCTAGGACTGCTAAAAAAATATCTTTCTACACAGAATCAGATTAGAGAGGAAAACTTAAAATTTTCTAAATGCTGTATCAAACTTATTTTCTTAGTGGAAAAAGTAAGCAAAAAAACCTCCCCCTCCAATTTAGAACTGAAGCCATTTAAGCATGGTGTACCTTCAGAGTTCTCAAATTAGTTTTGTTGGAAAGTGCAAATGCAACAACAAAGGGGAAAAATCCCCAAAACAAAGCAAAATATCTCACCCTACCCAAAAATATTTATTTTGGGATATGTATAGGAATAGCAAACTCATTTACAAGTAAAAAAATAAAAAATAAAAAAAAATAAATAAAGCCCCTTAAATTGTAAACCAAGAAAGGAAGAAAAAAAATCTTCATTATTTAATGTATTCATAACAATTTACCTGAATCAAGTTTTCAGTACATTTTTTACCCAAGAAGTCAAAGCACTTCAAATTACACCTTGTACTAAGTAAAGCAAATCATGACAAGTTTCATGCCTTCTTGTTTTTTTTTTTTTTGCTTCGTAAAAAATTAAGCTGAAAGCTTCCTGGTGTTTTACTCTTGCCATAGAGTAAATGCTGAACAAATGCTTTCTATTTTCAAACAAAAGAAAAAGCTTCCTGTCTGATCAAGGCAGCTAAATCTCCCAATTTTTATTAATAATAAAGAGGGGAAGGAATGTTTCATGCCTTCAAATTAACTTCCTGATTAAAAACAAGTTCAAAGCTGCCCAGGTGAATTAGAAAAAATGATTGGGCTGAAAACCACAATAAGTAGTATTTTAACAGCTGAAAAAAATCCTGTAGATGAAATTTCATGAAAAATGCACTTTTATTCTCATTATTATCCTTCTGTGGCTTTGGATATTGCATTGAGAAAAATGAAATAATCTTTTGTGTTCATTGGGAGGTTTTGAATCTATCAAGTAAAATGGTAATTGCAAAATGGCATGCTTATAGAAGTAATGTGATTTTTTTCAAATTAATGAATGAATGGATGTAGACTCTAACTTTGAATACAATTTTCAATAACAAATTTTCCAGCTATGTAAACTGAATGCTTGAATAAATGATGCACAAACTATTTTTATTTAATTGTAAAATGCCTCTAATTCATGGTATTAATTGTATGTTTCTGCTTCAGCCTGTTTCCTAAGTATCTGAAAGAGAAGATTTAGAATGGGCTACAACTTATTATCTCTCCCTATACATAGTGTAAATAATCTGTTTCTAAAGTTCAGCGACATTCACACTCTACAGTAGATTAAGGCAAAAAATATATTTGAATTTCATGGTGCTGAATGTGAAGAAGAAATGGAAACAGGCTACAGTGTAAATACTGGACACAGTATGGAAGAATTATAAAGGTAATTTTGGTAGAGTTTGTGCAATTTTCTTCAGATTACTACTGTCAGTCACCACTTTTTTGCTATACGCTTCAACATTTGCTATGTTTTTCCATGTTTCTTGTCCTCTGTAAAGAAAAACGTTGTGTATATTATGTCTTGTTTTACAGGCTCCCGTAGCTGCAGGTTGGGATGTATTGTGGATTGTTCCTGCAGCAAAACCCACAGGGCTTCATCTTGCTCCCAAACACATTTTATGTAACCCATTTTGTTACTTCCACAGAACTAACACTTCTTCTCATTAGACCAAAGCATGAAGCCCTTTATGGATACAAACCGTTGATTTCTATATCTGATATGAATTGGTTCTCTGTTTTTATCAGCTTTTAAATCGCTTCTTTACTTCATCAATTTTGAGAATTTTTCAGTGCCTTTGTGCTTCACGGGTTATCTGACAATGACTATGAATAAAAATATGTCCTTGGAGAAACTCCTAACCTTTCTTAAAACTAAGTAATAGTGAAAGAAGGAAAGGAATATGATAGTATCAGCAAATATAACTCCAAAATACTTTTTGCATAAGCTAAACTCAATTGAATGTCAACCTTGTAAAAATGTATGAGATCACCCAAGTTGACCCACTGTCAATATCATTCAGAAAAGACAAATAGACTTCTGGACTATATATATTTCCCTTGAAAGTCCTCAGAATTTTCATGTTACCTGTCTATTTTTGTTGTCCTTTTTGTGCTTTAGTTACCAAACCTTGAAAGTAATACTAGATCATTCCTTTCATCTGTGCTCTCAACGTACCACACAATCAAATCTCTTAAGTTCTGGTTTTGAGAACAAATCATTATAAACACTTTATATGCCTACATAAATTAGAATTTAAGTGTTAAGAATACAGTAGTGTAAATACTCTAGACAGCGTATCTCTCAAATAATATATATCCCATTTTATAGTAGCAGCGGCTGCAAGCCACAGCAGAAACAGGGAATGCTGGATAGTATGTCCATATGTGATCCCATTCCAAAGGGATCATAAGTAAAATAAGCAACACAAGATAGCAGAATATTATTAAACTCTTGACACTCTTGTAGAATCAGCAAAGCAGACTATAAATCTCCTTTTTCCTTAAACCACTATATGGTTGAACAGTGAATTTTTTATAGGATTTATAATACAATTATGCATTAATTTGATAATGTAAAAAGTGAAATGCATTAACATGCAGCATCTGTGTGCTATTGAAAGCCAATGTTTTTCACTGTCCCTAAGTCTTTCCGATAAATGAAAAAAGGACTATGACAAATCTGTGACCCCAAAGGCCAATTAAGAAAGTAGAAATTGTGACTAAGCAGGTAAATTCTCTTACTCCCAGACACATGTAGTAGTAGTAGAACTACTCATTTGGAATTTCTCAGTCCTGAGCCATGACTGTATATGTTTTCTAAGCATTCTGCTTTTCTAAGTCAGGCTAGGTCAGGAACCATGCCAGCTGTCTAACAGCGTAGAGTATTGCATGCCAGTTCTTGCAGAGGTAATCAATCTCTGAACATGAAAGAAATGAAAAGAAATAACTGTACTTCAGGATTTCAGGAAAACCACCTAAAATTAGGAAGGTTGAACTCTAAGTAATTAGTTGTATGTAATATATGTAGACATTGATCTTTTTCTTTTGTATTTGTACATGTGCATGCACATAAGTGTCTGTGCTAAATATTGTATAATGCAGTAATTTAATTGATTCACAAAATGAAAGAACTGTTTTATCTGAGTGTGGCCTTTGACCTAATAAACTACATTGCCTTCAAAATATAACACTGTAGAGTATGAAATAATCCATGATCTTTATTCTTTATTAAATGTGAAAATGTGAGATTTAATTTCTGCTCACCAGAAGCTACTAGAAACTAGCTACACAGTTGTGAGAATTGCTTACTCTGCATGTTCTTAGAGTAATTTACTTTTTACAGTAAATATCTCTTTGTGAAACTATCCAAAGAATAATGTCAAGGTCCTAAAAGCTTTTGTATTTTCTTGATTTATCATTCTGCTCCTGATTATAATGCACGTCATTCTTTTATCTTATTGAGCTTTGTGATTGATTTTCCCTTCTTTTGTCTGTTTTTAATGCTACTAGTCTCTTATTGTGTGAAGTTTTACAGCAAATGTTGGTCTACTATGCCTACTTGGAAATAAGTACCAAATAAAGCATCAGCAGTTCAGTAAAATTTTAGCTATGTACTCACATGAGATACTCTAATAGAATTATATTCTTTTCTGTAGATTTATATCAAAGCCATTATCAGTGTCCTCACAAATTCAATAACTGCATTATAACTTTATATATTGAACTGTTCTGTGGGGGAAAAAATTAATAAATAATTAAATAAATGCTTCCCAAGATAATTTTCATATTTCATTTATATAGTCAACAAAACAATTTCTGTTCCTTTTGTGAAAACTTATGTATCTACAAAGATTGTACTAATTTCTATTTAATATTAGTTAAGAATAATTATATTTTTACACTGAGGTTGGAAGAAAATGTAATTATTCTGCCAAGTTCTGAGTATCATTATTTTCTCTGAAATAATGAATAAATTAGCTATGTCCAGTGCTAAGCTCAGAGCACATATATGTATATAAGAAGAGCTGATTAAGCGATATGACTTCAAGGAATTTTATCATTTTGTTTCTTACCCTGCCAGGTTGTCATGTGAAATGGGTTTAAATTAAGAGCAACTGGATTTAAATTAACAGCTATAGTTGTTTCTGACAGGTTATTTGTGATTGCATAACATTCGAAAACTCATTCTAATTCAGCAGCCATAGATATTTTTAATATTTTTTCCACTTTTTAAGTTTTAATTAACAATGACAATGAGGATTTTTTACAGTTCTTCCACCTCTATTTTGAAAGCACTCATTTTGAACTATCTCAGAGCAGTAAGATACACTGTTTAACTAATGTTAAGAATTCAAGCACAGACAAATTAATGGGAAATTAATCCAGTGAAAACTTCTTATGAATACTCTTCTTATCTAGGGAAAAAATTGCTCATTTATTTATTTATGTATATTTAAAACAGCTCCTGAAACTATATTAGCTCTCTGTATTTTAGATCTAATTCTGTCTGAAATTTCTCATTTCCAAGTCAGATTATGTTTTGCTGTAGCTAAACTTCTGTTTCACCATGGAACTACTTTCCTGTTTGAATATGTTTTATTCGAATGGTTTTTGACTCTCATGTGCTTCCTTTTTCCTCCCTTATAGGCAATGCAACATAGGTCATCATTTTAACAGGAAGAAAAAGAGTAATTGCTATATTACTTAAAGCCTCTCTTAAACTCATGCTTTTTTTTCTTTATGTGTACCTGTTGACTTGAAATGTATGGACAGCACAGAAAATAAATAAATATGTCTATTATAAACTACTTCCAACAACTTGTAAAATGCTGTCTGGTGATATAAGAATATCAAAAACTTTTCCAGTGCTTTT
Organism: Promerops cafer; assembly: GCA_013398275.1. NCBI lineage: Eukaryota > Metazoa > Chordata > Aves > Passeriformes > Nectariniidae > Promerops > Promerops cafer. The sequence continues at coordinate 2,226,460 of VZSE01001562.1, read as the reverse complement.
GCTGTGAGACATTGAAAGTAAGAAGTGCTATAGAGGTCAAGAGAAGGTCTGCAACCATTCAGCATTCTTCTGAGACACATTTCACACTTTATTTGTTATTTTTTTGTGGTTGGAAATAAATTTAATCTTAGAAGTGTTTTTCCATAAATAAGTTACATAAAATGCACCTACCAATATTCTCAAATAATGTTAACAAGTTGTCCTGGCTATATTAACACTTGTGAATTTTGCAACTTTCTAAAACAACATTACTGAGCTTATTCTGATCAACTGAGATAAATAAACGTGGTATGAAAGGAAATAGAAAAAAGTTTACATATTTCCTTAATATCAATCACTACTTTGTATGATAACATGAGAATCTGTGGTGTGGACTAGCTCTGGGTCAAAAGGAGCAGAATAATATGTAGAAGGGCCAGGAAAATATCTCCTCAGTGCTAGGGCAGCACTGATTCCTCCAGCATAGGAACCAACAGCACTATTTCCCAAAGGCATGTTTATGTTACCAACATATACTTCCAGGTCATTACATGAAACACTGTGGGGGTAGGAGAGCAATAAATGGCATCCTGTCTCCTCCTCAGCATCCTTGCAAAAGAAAACCCTAAAAAGATGGTGTACATTGTAAAACCGGGGGGATTCATCTCACCTACAGTTTTCTGAAATTCAGATTAGTTGTCTTGTCTTTAGTCCAGTCAGTGGAGGCCCCACTGGGATGTGTTGTGGCGTGTTCCAATGTCTCAGCATCTCTGCTGCCTGCACTGGTACCCTGGTGGAGCACATCCTGGGTGAAAGCAGCAAGGAAGGGCTTGTATGACCTTGAGCCTTGGCCTAAATAAGAGTGCAACCAAGCACACACAGCCCTGAGAATCTGGGAATGTTTAGACATGCAATATCTCAGACATTGCTTCTTGTAATTTCTTTCGGTTTATTTTAGGATGAGCATTGGTTAATGATATTGTCTGTGAAGCAGAGATTTCCACCTTCTCCAAAGCAATGCAGGGTAACCTTTAACTGAAGCTGGATTTTTTTTTTTTTTTCCTACAGACTTCAATACAATGTATCAGCAGGATTTTTTGGATTCTAGAATTAAAGGACCAGTCTACAAAACTTTCTTCTAGAATTCAGTCAGTATTATGAAAGTCACGTGGCTTAGAGTCCTTTTCATCTTGTTCCTCTATTTTTACTGTTAACTTTAGAGACTCCCAGATTGCAATATGCATTTCAAAGAAAAAAAAAAAAAAACAAACAACCTTTTTTTTTTTTTTTTTAATGTAACTTAGGTTTGATTTGTAGCACAGAATACACCAGGAGTGGGAAAAATAGAGAGACTATCTTTGACTCCTTAAATTGTATTTGCCAATTACAATTTCAGAAAATGTTTTAGTTCAGATAATCACAGGACTGGTTTCATTGTTTTTTAATTAACTGGAAAGTAAATTCCAGTTATGTTTTCTTCAAAAAGTTTCACTTAAAAATGAAAAAAGATACAAGCCTCATTTTATATGTTAAGGATAAATGCAAGCTGGTTTTTATGTCACTCCTCTTGTTTAAGTTCTCCCCTCCAGGATGATTTTATCAATTAAACTTGTTATCTTATTAACAGTTAAGACAGATTTTCCTGAAAGCATAATGAAACTATTCTTGTTAAACCTCACAGGTGTTCTGTTAAAAGTAGTGCACTTTTGTTCACTGTTAATGAAGTTCTATATAGTTACTACCTTGTTGTCACTTAAATGAGATGCTAGAGTAGCACCAATTTTAAATGGTTTTTAAAGTTTGTCAACTATTTTTGACAAAACCAGAGATTTACTTTGGTGACAAGAGAATACATTTAGTTTCTTCAGTGGCAAATATATTTTTTCAACTTCTCTTACTATCTCACTGATGTAATTCACAACACAGTCCAGATGAAAGAATTTTTATAAATGTGTTATTTCATAACATTTACAGTTTGTTTTTCCTTCTTATAAGCTTTCAATTGCATCATTATTTAGTTATCAGATAACTCATGGAGACAGTTGCCTCATCATGAGACAGAAAGGCAATGTTTTGTAAAAATCATTATGTTGAGTTCCTTCACTTGAAAAGAAGCTGTATTCATGTCCTTGATAAATAATTAAATGATAATTAATTTTTCATTCTTCCATCTGATACTCAGCAATTGTTGAAAAGCATATTTATTATTCAAGTGGAGGTGTCAGATTGCCCATAACTTGTTGTGCTTCAGCCTCAGTCACAGAGAAAACTACACAAGTTCAGTTCTGTTTTCTTTTTCACTACTTTGCATGGTGTAAAAGGAAAGCATGACTGATGCAATGAAAAAAAATTGATAGCCTGGAACCCGAAGGAGATATGTGCCTACTCTCATCTTCCCACTCTGTACAAGTGCAGCCCAGCCTTGGAGACTGGCAGAACACACCCTCTCCAGTATCCCAGTGCCTGGGTGCCTTGAGAGCTGAGGCCCTTATGGAGCCCTGAGCTTATTATGCACTATCTGAGGTTAAACCCATCAATCTGGTCAGTATTCCAGAATGTCAGGGATCATCAACACGGGTTCATAATCTTGCATATGTGAGACAATTTTGAGAACTTTGTAAATGCGTGTGTCTACGTCTGTCAGCATTGGCTGTATACAGTACCTGCAGCTGAGATGAAGTTATAGTGAATTCCAGACCTAACTAAGGCTAGTTGTATATTTTCACCCAGCTAATAATAATCAAATATTAAAAGACCATATTCTGCAACTTTATTGCACGTGTCTGGGAGGAAAATTTCTTGACATTCAGGTGTTTGTTCTCACATATTAACCACAAACCAGAAAAGCATGATGAAAAAGACCAGCAGAGAGCTTTGCCCTTAGTGTGCAAGCCAAAGAAGAAATTAAAAAGCACAACTATATTAATGTAATTAATTACTAGTAATGATTCATTTGTTGTTTATACCTATATTAATATGATGCATAAACTACATATTTTTATTAGGAAAGAAATAAGTTCCCCAACTATCTAATCACACAAGAAAAAACAATATTTTATTTTATATTTTCAGAGACCACATCTTTTTAAACAGTCCTGTAACTTAATGTGGTAACCTGATCAATTAACATTGGACAGCAATACCTTCTGTGCAGAAGCTAACCAGCAAACTTGAAGCTAACAGCTTCACCTGCATGCCTGAATCTTAGAATTGATAGGAAAAAAAACAAAGAACTGATGGGAAAAGAGTATCAATCTACTCTACTTTTGTTAATCTTGCTGCAAAGAAAAAAATATTTTCTGTCTCAATTTTTCAAGCTACCAGAAAGTATAACTGGAAAAATACACAGAGCTTATAAAAGTCTACAAGGGTGCTCTAAACTGTCAGGCATCAGAGGGCAATGGAGAGTAGCTAGGGCTAGTGGGAGCATCTGAGCACACACCTACTCTAAACTGAAAGCTGACCCTGATCTAGTAGCCACTACACCTTAAAACAGTACCAGAGAGCTAAAGGATGGATTTTATGCTAACCTAAGTTAAATAGAAAATATGTGAAGATACAATAAACATATCTAAATTACCATGTCATGTTTTTGTTAGGCATTAAGTACCTAAATGGAAAATGGAATTATTTTTCAGTTTTTACATAGGTTGCATATTTATGAGAAATAGTATTAATTTCTTTGTTTGAAAAAATCTTGGTTGGTGTGACATATCCTTTCCTGGTTTGCTTCACATTTTGGAATTCACCAGTTTGGACAACTGAGTACTTGATTCAATGTTTATGGAAATGTAGATAGTACAACACACAATTTGCTCCAGTGATACCTTGTAAATTTTATCAAACTACTTTGTTCAAAAGCTCTCAGCAACATGAATAAGTAGTCGAGCAACGGGATATATTAAGTTATATCAGTTGAAAATCTGCCCCCTTCATTTCTTCTGACAAAGATAACTGTGTTGCTCTTCCTGCCCCCATCTTCTTTGAATTGGACTGCAGCCATGCAGAGTGAATAATGACGCATAAGCACATTGTTTATTTAAATAGATTTGTGTAGTTAAGTACATGACCTGTGATCTAGAGCTGAGAAAAAAAGAATTAAACACTGATTTCTAAGTGCTTTGTGAGATAAATCAGCCATCACTCCAGGACTCAGCCAACACAGATACTTTTATTTGTACTTATCACTTCAGTTTGTTTGAGTATTGTGTTAATAGTTTAGATTAGTTTTTGATGTCTGTGCACTGCTAGCGTTTTCACAAAATGAGAAATGATGAAGTTATGCACTCTCTGTTACGCAGCTGCAGTTTTCGCTTAAAGCAATGAACTGCTACTTACCACAACAGATACACACTAAGGATCTGATTCTCCTGTCACTTGCAACCAAGTTTCACACCAAGGTAAATTCCCTCCCTTCAGAAGTTTTCTTAATAGTTTATGTTACTGTTACAGTTCAGTCCTCCTGGTGCTTCTGAACACAAGTATGTTTACACAAAGCATTCTCACAGATCTCATCAGGGCTACCTTAATGTGTAAAGATAATCAAAAGAAAAATGCTTTGCCAAATCAGTCTTTGAGAGGCAAATAGCATTCTTTATTCTTTTTTTGTTACGTTAAATGTGTTTATGGCAGTGTGGTCAGAAGCTGGCAAGGTCCTATATACTTAAATGTAACACATGGATTTTGCTTTTCCTATAGACAGGATACTCAGAGCTGCTTAGTCCTTCATGATTTTCAAGCTTTTATTGTTAAACTTTAGAGTTATTTAAACATTTGTCTTTCAGAGTATTTTAATATGGAAACACAGATGTAAAAGGTAATCTAAGGAAAATTTTATTATTTATGTTCCATATAGCACACTTTGCTGTCCATCATTTCAGTAAGTGAACTGTTGTGATAAAATAATCTAAGAAGACAAATGTCAACATGCTGACACACTGACTATAAATTTTAATAAATTCAAAATAAATTTAATTAGGAAAATATTTTAGAAATAACAGGGAAGGTTTATTTTTGTTGGAAACCTTGCAGACTAAAACATGGAAGTAGATTCCATCTTTTAAGATAGAGTGGTTTGTAGCACTTTGCATTTTTTTTTTTTTAATTCAAAACTATGGTGAAACTATTATTATTACTAAATTAAGACTTTCGTGGATTGTTTTTGTTTTATTTGTTAGGGGGTTTTGGTTTTGTCATTTTACTGTTCCTTTTGCTGTCTCTGATTAGAAAAAAATTGTTTTCATTTTATATCCATTTTTGGAATTTCCACTGTAGGCACAAAAGTGCCTTTTCATGATAATTCATACAATGGTGAGCTGATCCGCATTTTTAATATCTTGCGCCAAGAAATAAGGTAAAACCAACCATGTAACCTTGTTGATGTTAACAAACTCTTGTTCTAATTTTAAAATCTGTATTTGTGCATTTCACACATCAGTACCTACATGGTAGGATGTGTCTAAGAGTAGTGCATGTATATTGATGACAACAGTTTGGCTGTTAATAAGCACTGCCTGAAGGCTTGGAGCTGGTAACCACCAAGGCTTTGGTCTACATCTTTGATCCTTTGTAATCTAGCTAATGCTGAATCTGCAGTGCACTCTCCTGCTCCTTCACCTAAAAGCTAGTTGAACAGGGCATGTGGTTTCACTCTTCTGTCTTCCTTAAAATACATCTGATGTATACAGCCTGACAGGTCTCTGGTTCCCACTGTAGCCTATACTGTGCCTGAGCTTTACGTGGAGGACAGTTACTTCCCAGTGGCTAAAACCTCACCTATCCTTGTGCCAATATACACTCAATACAGACAGCTGCATACCCAGGCCACTGCTAGAGGCTTACCCCTGCTGATTTTTTTGGTACAGATGTAATCTCTGCTGCCAACACCACATGACTGCAGAGAGAAAAGCGTGACAAATGGGGGAGAAGACTGCATGTACAGCAAAATGTAACAGACATCTGAAATACCAAATGCATATGTGAAGAACAGGTAAACCCAGGAATACAGTGCCACTGTAAAGCTGATAAGAGATTTATGGACATAGAAGAATCTAAAGGGAATTACAGGCAGGTTGGTGGGAGCGAGTGGACTCCATCAGTGGATACATAGTAGACTATAAACTAAGATCCTGGATCAGAGAAATGAGTGGCACAGTTACCTAGTCTGTCTTGACAGAGAGAAATGGAACAGCTGTTCATTCCTCCTCGGAAATTACAAAAAAACCCAAAAACTTCAAAGATATATATATCTTTTACATACATACATATATATATATTTATATATATATATATATAAATATTTTTATGGTACTTAACTGAAATTCCAGGTCTTGTTAAATAACAATAAAAACAGCCATCTAACCCCAAGTAAGGACCAGTAATATTAAAGTACATGAGCAAGTATATATCCTTGCATATTGAACTGTTTTCTTAAAAAAAAAAAATTGCAATCTAANAGGATACTCAGAGCTGCTTAGTCCTTCATGATTTTCAAGCTTTTATTGTTAAACTTTAGAGTTATTTAAACATTTGTCTTTCAGAGTATTTTAATATGGAAACACAGATGTAAAAGGTAATCTAAGGAAAATTTTATTATTTATGTTCCATATAGCACACTTTGCTGTCCATCATTTCAGTAAGTGAACTGTTGTGATAAAATAATCTAAGAAGACAAATGTCAACATGCTGACACACTGACTATAAATTTTAATAAATTCAAAATAAATTTAATTAGGAAAATATTTTAGAAATAACAGGGAAGGTTTATTTTTGTTGGAAACCTTGCAGACTAAAACATGGAAGTAGATTCCATCTTTTAAGATAGAGTGGTTTGTAGCACTTTGCATTTTTTTTTTTTTAATTCAAAACTATGGTGAAACTATTATTATTACTAAATTAAGACCTTCGTGGATTGTTTTTGTTTTATTTGTTAGGGGGTTTTGGTTTTGTCATTTTACTGTTCCTTTTGCTGTCTCTGATTAGAAAAAAATTGTTTTCATTTTATATCCATTTTTGGAATTTCCACTGTAGGCACAAAAGTGCCTTTTCATGATAATTCATACAATGGTGAGCTGATCCGCATTTTTAATATCTTGCGCCAAGAAATAAGGTAAAACCAACCATGTAACCTTGTTGATGTTAACAAACTCTTGTTCTAATTTTCAAATCTGTATTTGTGCATTTCACACATCAGTACCTACATGGTAGGATGTGTCTAAGAGTAGTGCATGTATATTGATGACAACAGTTTGGCTGTTAATAAGCACTGCCTGAAGGGTTGGAGCTGGTAACCACCAAGGCTTTGGTCTACATCTTTGATCCTTTGTAATCTAGCTAATGCTGAATCTGCAGTGCACTCTCCTGCTCCTTCACCTAAAAGCTAGTTGAACAGGGCATGTGGTTTCACTCTTCTGTCTTCCTTAAAATACATCTGATGTATACAGCCTGACAGGTCTCTGGTTCCCACTGTAGCCTATACTGTGCCTGAGCTTTACGTGGAGGACAGTTACTTCCCAGTGGCTAAAACCTCACCTATCCTTGTGCCAATATACACTCAATACAGACAGCTGCATACCCAGGCCACTGCTAGAGGCTTACCCCTGCTGATTTTTTTGGTACAGATGTAATCTCTGCTGCCAACACCACATGACTGCAGAGAGAAAAGCGTGACAAATGGGGGAGAAGACTGCATGTACAGCAAAATGTAACAGACATCTGAAATACCAAATGCATATGTGAAGAACAGGTAAACCCAGGAATACAGTGCCACTGTAAAGCTGATAAGAGATTTATGGACATAGAAGAATCTAAAGGGAATTACAGGCAGGTTGGTGGGAGCGAGTGGACTCCATCAGTGGATACATAGTAGACTATAAACTAAGATCCTGGATCAGAGAAATGAGTGGCACAGTTACCTAGTCTGTCTTGACAGAGAGAAATGGAACAGCTGTTCATTCCTCCTCGGAAATTACAAAAAAACNTGCATATTGAACTGTTTTCTTAAAAAAAAAAAAATTGCCATCTAACTTTTTAATCTTAAAAGAAAGCATGTCTCTCATACATGTGTGTTCAAAACCTGTAGTACAGAACACTAAAACTTAAAAATAAAATAGTAAAGCCAATCTTAAAATGTGAAAAGTATCTTTTTCTTCTTGAATTAAATACTAAACATAGTACCCTAGGTAGCTTGTTTCCAGCAATATGAGAAGGGCTCCTATCATCAAAATACTTTCAGAGTTTTAGTTTAGTACATCAAATTAATTTAATTTTTTGTTTCCTACCTGCCTGTCCACTCCAAAATAGAGATAAATGTTCCTGAAAAAGAATGTGGCAGAAAGAAATGGAGGAGACCTGCATATCTGGAGTTTTCTTTACGCAATTAATTCTCATTGGGTTCCTATGAGTGCTTGAATTAAATCTGAGAGATTAGGTAGGTGTTTTCCTTCATTTATAATTTTTTATATTTAGCTTATTGTATTGGTGCACCGTTCATTCAAGGAAGAAAACTGGAAAGCCTTAAAGATGCTGTTTTGTTTTACAGTTACATACCTAGATTTGTTTCATTTCCATTCCTTGTCAGCAAAGGTGAAACACATTCAGCAGTACCACAACAACTGGAGAGAAAAACAGGTCTGACCTTTAAAGAGCAACGCATGACTTTGTAATTACTATTAAACACAGGCAAACTCGTGTCAATATCAGCAGTCCAGCTGGGGAGTGACACCAGCTGTGGTCTGCAGAGCCCCCAGTGTCATTCTGAGGAGAGGTGGCTGCAGTCACCTGCTCTTGGGCAGCTTCTGTACCACACCCCTAAATCATATCAGCACAACCAATGGAGCAATCAAGGACTTGCCAAATTTCTGTCCCCCTTGCAGGCAGCTGCTCTGGCTGCTGTGGAGGTGTTATGGGCTTATGATGAAAATGGAGCAGATTGTATTGTTGCTAAAAGGAGGGAATAAATAATTATTTTTGCCAATGACTCCATATTAGGATGAAGCTTTCTCACCTCATCCGTAATAGAATGTACGTACACAAAATATCAGAATATTAACAGAACTGATAAAAGAAATGTATTGATCTCTAAACTGGGTGTCTGATTTTGTGGGTGATTATACAATCACTGGCACTTTGACAAATATGTGTGCATAAAATATGTATATATAACAAGTGGGTAACACTTTCTTTGATGATTTTTTAGGTTACATCATTTTTTACTGTATTATATTTGAATATGAATGAAAATTATATTTAAATGCTACTCTCTTCTTAAGTGAGGCACTGGACCATCCACAGATTGGGATTTTACAAAAGACAACTACATACAAAAAAAAATCTAAACTTGCCACAATATAGTTGTAAACTTCTCCCAACTCTCTTGCACCTGGCCACAATATAGTTGTAATTCATGTTAGAATCAGTATCACAGTATTTTCATAAATTGCACTGAAAATTTTAGTCTGATATAGTCCGAATTTAGTTGGTTTTTCTATTTAACTGACTGGATAGAACAAATAACATGAGAGTAGATAATCTTGACTACTATATTTGTTGTCTAGTGGTATTAGCATATCTGCATTTAATGTTCTCCTATTGCATCTCAAAAAATAAAAATTAAGGAAGGTACTTGTAAGTTTTATGTGGTTTTTTTAACTCTCTATTTCCTTACTAATATGAATCCTATTGAAATAGTCTGACATTTAGCACAATTAGGTCACAGGAAAGTAAGTTTGAGATGTCAAAAACTTTCCAAATGGTACTTGTTTTTCTGAAAAAGAACTCTATAGTAATTTCACTCTTTAAAAAAAAACAACAACAACAACAACAACAACAACAACAACAACAACAACAAAAAAAAAAAACCAAACTTGGAAGCAATTACAAAGACTATTTTGGTTTGCTAAATTTTTATTCCAATAGAGGGTGAAAAGATATTTCAGAGATTGAATTTTCTACAGAAAGGAAATCCCAGGATGATTTTTACAGAGCTGAAATACAAATGAGCTAGTTTTCAAGTAACTTTACTTTCTAAATGTATAAAGTCTACTCATGTTATTAACGTATTCTTTTTTAAATTTAGTTTTTGATTTTTTTATTGATTTATTTTTTACATTGCTACACATCTATTTCAGATATGAGAAGCATCTCTGTACGTTCTGTCACTATTCTGTCACTATTCAAGTTCTGCAGGTTACTTTCTTGCAGTGAAGTAATTAATAATGTTGAGTCTTTTTAAACTTATGTAGATGTAGAAAAGACATGAAGGCAAATGTTATTGCTTGTGAACATCTTGGTCAGAAGTTTGCACCTGCAATGAAAATGCTGTTCCAGAAGCATTTACTTGTTTAAATAAACAAAGGATTATCTGCACTCAAAAGTAAGAGGTTGTTTACATGGTAAGATAGGTGGAAAATTTGAAAGTCTAAGCTGAGCAGCACCACCTGATGTTGAACCTCTTGAAGAATGTGGTAATAATGTCATGACATGGATCTTTTCTTTGTGATATTCAAAATCTGATGTAGGAAAGTGATTAACAGCCACAGCAGATGTGTGAATAGGTGCACACATAAGGATCTCTGTGTGAAAATGGATACAGAAGACTTGATCCCAATGAACACTGAAGACACTTGTCTGAATTTCCAGATGTGACTTATTTATTGTCCTCACTGTGAAATAGCCTAGGATTCCACGCCATGGTCAGGATGTTAGTATCTAAAATATACTTGCAAAGTTTCTGGCCAATGTGATTTAAAATGGCTGTTAAGCCATATACGGTGCAGAAAATTGGATTCATAATAGAACCATACAGATATTCACTGTTTTTTGGAAATGCCAGACATGGTTATGTGTAATGAAGTGCAGGTGATGTTAAAATAATGGATTATTTAAGGTGAAAGGCAGCAGAAACTTCTCAAAGCATAGACAAATGCTGACAGGACTTTAGGCTTCTCCTTAGTTACTTCATATGATTGGATCCATTCTTAATAAAAGATATCATTCATGTAACCTGAGGTCTGTGATTTCACAGTGGAGGCCAAAAGGATATCACTTTCACAGTCTCCAACCATACTACATGGTGAGTTAGTGGCAATAATTCTATTATTTCATTAGGGTATGTTTCCACTGGAATTCTTGAGATATTTTTCTGCATTCATGAAAATATCATCACTTTGCTACCAATAAACATAACAAGTTATACAATTTCTTCTTCCATTCATGCAGTCTTTTACATAGAACTCCTATCCAGATATAATTAAAGTATCACTTATTTAAAGGCTTCCTGTTCATTGCCCCTCACTGTCTTCCAAAAATAATGGACTAAGGTTATGTTGCATGAAATGGGAAATAGGGCTTTCCTTCTTTTTCTGTTCCTGTTTTGCTTGAGAATCTTTTTAAAATTAATTTCACATGCATAATAGTAATGTTCATCTCTCCTTTAACGTCATATTTCATGAAAAATTTAATTGATGAGGATTTTTTATTTAAGTAGTCATCCCAAAGAAATTAAAAAAGAAAGAGCCAGTTTTAAACTCCTAGAGGAAATCTTGATGCAAATTTATTTAAGCAATTCTATATTTCATTATATTTATTGAAGAATCGATCAAAATAAAATGAAATAAAATACTGATCAAAACTTCTTCAAATAACTTCTCACCAAAACATTGCCTTCTCGTGTCTTTTTTTACATGCAGTTTATCTGCATCTGAATTTCTGATTTTAAAAGGCAAACATCATTTCTTGGACTTAGAACATGAGATTTAATTGACTTCTTTAGACATCTCATGTGCTGGTCTTCCAAAATGTTACATGGCTATTTTACTTGAATTCATTTATTTTATTTTAATTCAAAAGTAAATTAATTCAAAAGACAATGTTTATAGGAAATCATCTGCATGAAATATATCAGAAAGACAATGGTGCTTTCTCAAATGGTTATTTCATAGAACATTGATGCGTACTTTTGGGTTATTAAAGATCACATGGAAAAAATCCCCACATATTAGGACTTTTGAGAGGGAATAATTTGTTTCAGTGTCTGTGTCTGATATGCCCACTGGAAACATTTAAAGAACTTAAGCAGAAGTCAAGTAGACATGAAAAATTCCTAAGCAGACTTTTGGCACTTCCATAAATGCACAATAAAGGTTTCCTGAGAGCAAGTATTGCATTCACAATGAACCACTTATCCATTTATACTTTGTTGTCATCCAGAGTCTGTGAGTTCCACACTCATGAAAAAGGATATTATTATGCTGTAGTAAACAGTGTTTGAATATTTCATTTGCTTTCCTTTTTGGTCCATTATTGTCAGAAGTTGTGAGCAAATATTCCTTATTCAATCTTTTGAATATTTAATGATTTTATGTTCATCTTTTATACACCATCTTTGATCATCCTTGTCACCATTCTCTTTATGTTTTTCTAAGATGTGCTGTTAGAGAGGAGGTGATCAGAACTACAACTGGTATTCAAGACAGGAGCAAAGTGACATGTATAACAGTAGCTTGCTGATACCTTTTTTATTATGAGGGTTTTCCCCCAAACCATTTCTATAATCTCTTTTGCCTTTTATCTGTTTTAAGCATTGAGTTGCCATATTTAGAGGCTTCACGCTAGCTCTGGTATCTTTTCCTGGGCATTTCTAAGTAATTTAGAGATCCCCAAGAATTTTTCTGATTTAGTTTTGATTACAAATCCTAAATTTACGATTTCCTTTCCTTCCTACATTTTATCCAGACTGAAATGAAGAATGTAATGGCACTTAAACTTATTCAGGATCACAGAGGATCATATCTCTTTGTTGGCTCAATCAATTTGGTAAATGACTTCTGTTAACTTTTAATAACCTAATTGAATTGTTTTAACTATTTATGTGTCATAAATCAGATTATGGGAGGTTTTTTGGATAACAGACTGTAATGTTATACACATTTCTATCTTTTTTCTTCCATGTTTGCCAAAACTAATCTTTACACTGAGCTAAATATTAAAGGCAGAGCGGCTGTGGGATATAGTAAATGGTTATTAATGCAAGTGTAAAAGATTGTATTAGAATTTTAAAGTGAAAAATATGTATATATTTGTATGCATACCTATATGTATGCATATATATATTTATGTATGTTTATATATATGTATGTATGTATGTATGTGTATATATGTATACACATGTATGCATGTATGTATATATGTATGTATGTATGTATGTATGTATGTATGTATGTGTGTGTATATATATATACATATACATATGCCATAAATCAATAAATGAATTGTGGTTATATTTGCATAGTTTGCAGTTTAGTCTGTATTAATTTCTGAGTATAAAGTTATTCATAAACAAGAGTAAGATGCATAGGAAAAATGCCAGGCTGACTAACAGGTAGAACCATTTGTTCAAATTCTAAAATTTTATTCATATTGATATCTAATGAAATTGATTGTTTTTTATCAAAATCAGGGCCTGGAGGTCAGAGTAGGAGCTTTCAGGAAAAAAAACATATTTTGCTATGTCTGATACCCACAATTGTGTTCACAGATGCCTTGAAATGATTGAAAGTCAGAGCTTTGATTTAACACTTCTTCGTGCACAGATACACCTCATGGATCATACATTTGATACTGTCCAGTTCTATTTATTTTCTTGGTATAATTTATAATACACTATATTCTAAATGAATGTGAACAGTAGAAAGAAACACATAAGAACACATATGAGGTGTGCACAGAGGATATGAGGCATGCACGGTCTTTTATTTATGTTTCAGCTCAATAAAATATTGCATTAATGTTTTTAAATCAAAGAAATAGGTAAAGACAGGATGCTTTCTATATGCATATGTGACTACATCAATATACCTTTAAAATTCAGAGATACTCCACACAGTTTTAGTCAGTCACATGGTTAAGTATTTGTCCTGGATACTAAGTCAGAGTCACAAATCGGAAGACTGTGTTATCTAAGGTGGTATTTTTAAATGATGGGGAAAGCCAGATTTTTTATACAAGCCCTTTGAGAGATTTATTATGACAAATGATTGGATAGACTTTTATAAAAAACTTATGTTAAGATACTGGGATGTTTAGCAAAATCCGATTGAAGTTATGGTAGGAAAATGACATTAAAAAAAAAGGAAATTTTTTACTAAATCTGAGACAAAAATAATAATTAATTTTCATTTTTAGTTTCTTTATAATATTCTTTTTTTACCAAGGTACACCATTTAAGGACAAAAGCAAATGCCATATTTTAAGATTTTACAATATACAGCTCAGTAGATTTCTAACAAAATTCTTGTGAGAATTCTCTTTAGTGAAATTTAAATTTATTCTTAAACTCTTTCTGGGAGAGCTATACTTTTAAGAAACTAAATTCTTCACAAATCGTAAAACTCATGCATCATAGCCTCCATTTAAATAAATAGTCCTCTATGGAAATTACATGAGGTTTACAGAGGATCATAAAATAGATCATATCCATGTTTTACCTATCCCAGATGGTAAATGGCATGCCATAATCTGAATTCATATGGTCAAAATGGCTTCAGCAAAAGCTGCCCTGAGTCATGACTGGGTATTTTCTAAAACTATTACTGTATTGTAGTGTAAAATTCTGTAAGGAATCATGTTGACATTATAAATGGTATGATTATTACACTATTGATTATTTCAATTCACTGGTGTACATATAGCTGTAACAGCTTCATGAGATACCAGTATATCAGAGTTACAGTTGAAAATATCCATCTGACAAGATAAGAAAATAATGTCTTATCAAAAAATCCCAGAGTTTTGCTGCAGGCTCCACTTTGGTCAGAATTTGCCATAATCAGAGATTAAGATCCACCTATTTTGTATATACCTTATGTGTGTATATAGCTATATATAGTGTGTTTATATGTAGATACAATATATTTTCCCCCAAAGATTTCATCTGGGCACAACATTAGAGGGAGGGGATTTGTAGCCTCTTATCAAAGATATGTACATCCTCAACTTCCCTTTTGGGGGAGCATGAGGTCTAGCCAGGTTACCAAATGTAAGAGTTTTGCAAACATCAGATCACAAGATAAAAGAAATTACAAGGCCTCACAAGAAGAGAGGCAGCTAGAACTGCATCTTGAACTTTTCTTCCACAAAATATACCTCAAAGTAAGCAAATAAATATGACTATGAGAGTATTAAACATCTGGGCATCTTCTTTGAAGAGATTACCTAGTTCTTATTTTGAGTCAGTAAAGAAAATAGCATTTATTCATACTTACCTTAAGGTGATTAGCTTAAGCACATACCAAATATTTATTAACATCCATTACTCTGGTTGCTGTCATGTTTCTGGGCAAAGGAAATAATTTTCAAATATTCTTTAGCACCTTTCAATTTTAAAATATTTGATAAAAGGGAAGTGGAGTAACTTGAGTTGGTACATTGATACTATGCTGAGCTTGAGCTTTTCCTTGAAGGGAAAAAAGTAATGAATTAGTTGAAAATTCCATCTACCTGTCACCCTTGATAGTAAGTATGAGGGGCTTGGTTTAAACTGAGATCACCTTGCAAATCTTACATAGGACGCATTGTGTAGCTTCACAGCCAGACGACGCCAAAGCCACACACCCTGACGTGCTGATAACAGCCTTTCAAATAGACACGCACACACACACAGAAAAAGAGTTTAAAAGCATCTCCCCCACCACTCTGTGACACAGAAACATTTTTCTAAAAACAGACCTTGACTAGCAGCAACTTTGGTCAAAAACTGTGAGATGTAAGAATATAAAAAAAAAATGTTGACAGGGGTATGACTTCCTCCTATGCAACAGTACAGAATTATATAGAGATTGCACCTTCAACCAAGGTGTCTATTTCAGTTGGTCTTCCTCCTACAAGAGCATATATTTTAATCTGTTTAGATTTTTTCTCTCTTTCCATTCACAATTCCTGATGCTAAATTGGAAGCTGGGTCATGTTAAAATTACTTGCATTGCTTAAGCATTCCCATTATTTTAATGTTGTGAGTCCAGATTTTCTGATTGCTTTCACAAACAAAAAACAACAGATTACTACCTGAAGGGCTTGATGTATTCTGGTTGTAACACAATGGCAGATATAATGTTGCCAGAAGCTCTGTGACACATCACTCAAAAAAAAATTCAGGCAGAAAGCAAGAAGATTAAGATAAAAGACGGAGGAACTTTGGTGACCTGCTCCACTGAAAACCTTCCATTTTTTTTCCATGTTACCTATGGTGACAAAATACAGAACCAAAGAGGAAATCAGAAAACCAGCTCTGCAAGTGATTCCGTGGTATCAATCTAATAGTATAAACAGCCACAGAATTATTCAAAGGCCTTTCCTCAGTAAACCAGGGGGCATCATCCAGTGTCATCCAGGACAGCACAAGCCATTAACCCTGAGCACAGGTGGGAGGTAATGTAGGAATGGAAGGGTTTGTGTCAATCTGCTTCTACCATTTCCATTTGCTTTATACCAGGTGAGCTCGACTGAGCCTTTTATCCACCCAAGAATCATTTATTGATGGCCCAAGATTGGACCAAATCCCAAATGTGGGATTGGATTTCTTGCCTGTGGTAATTTGCAGCTGTTGGTACCTGCCCCCTCCACAGGAGTCTTTAAAAGCCAAAAGTCTTTTCAGGCTGCCTTGGCAGCAGTTTTAAAAATCTTTTGAGACAAATTAGGCATAGTCATCTTATGCATTGGATTCAGACAGCACATTGCCAGTCAGACTTGCTAAAATCCCGCTTGCTTAGAGTAAAGCACAAATTAAGTGAGTTACTGCTCCCAGTTCGAATATTTTCCACGTGCCATTGAAATCAACATAGAATACTAGAAAAAAAATGCTCTACTCGGTTTGGGGTGAGAGCAATAAAACTTCATTTTTCAAGCTTGGTATTAACATACCCATGTACGCTTGGAACTTAAGGGACCATGTTCAGGAAACGCCTAGACTACATAGTCTAGTTAAAACATTAGTAGTATTGCAAACATTTATCAGGGATAGTATTGCTGGAAAAATATTTAGCTGTCGACATAAAATAGGTAGAGATAAAAAATACCTAATAAAAGCGTAGGTGATAATTTAATTTTTTTATTACAAAAAGTTGTCATGCTTCTATATAATTTTCTTTCTTTGCTTATTGTAAAGTGAGACCAAGTTCCAGAAGGTATGTGAATGATATGCAAGAAAAAGGAATTTTTCATTGTGTTTCAGAGGAAAAAGTAATTGTTAACTAGAAGCAATATTTAAGATTATGAGGACTCTTTTGTCTCAACCACCTGGAATGGTGATCACCCTCATGGCAGCTGAAAGATTTACTATATTACCTGAATTTTTTTTTTTTTTTTTCAAATATTATATGGAGCTGTATGACAGAACAAGAATCCAAAATGTTAAGCATTACTTTAGTACATTATTTTTCACATTTTATTTCTCATGTTTGTGTCCTCATAATTTCGTTCTTCTCCCTACTCAGCTGCAATCTGCTCGCATGACTTTCCTTTCTGCTAAAAATGCTCCTTTAATTAGTGACATTATTTGATTTCAGGCATTATCTAAGCAGTGGAGTATGCGAAGTCAGAATTTGATTCCTGTTGTGTATGCCTGCATTGAAGTGTGCAGTTCTGTGGAGATACCTGAGCTATTCTGACAGAACCCAAACAACGTAGCAACGTCAGTGTGTTGCTGTGCCAAGGCTAATTAGCTTCACTGCTTGTAAGGATTAGGTACAACAGCTGTGTAGTGTATGCAATTCCTTTTAACACATGGAAATTGATACCACCCTCTTTTAAGGCTAGAACCTCACTCAAAATGTCATATTTCATGGTGATTTTTAAAGAATAAACATTTACAGAGTGATAGATTTGTTTGGGTTGTAAGGGACCTTAAGGATTATCTAGTTCCAAGCCTCCTGTCAGAAACAGGGACACTTTCCACCAGGCCAAGTGACTCAAAGCACCATCTAACTGGTCTTGAACACATCCAAGCAGCATCCACAGTTTCTCTGGATAATCTGTTTCAGTGCCTCACCAACGTCACTGTAAAGAATGTTCTCTTTGTATCTGATCTAAAGGCTCCTGCTTTCATTTTAAAGCTATTTCTCCTTGTGCTATCACTACATGCCCTTGTGAAAAGTCCCACCCCAAATCTCTTGTAAAACTCATTTAGGTGCTGTAAGGCTGCAATCAGGCCTCTCTGGAGCCTTTTCTTCTCCAAACTGAACATCCTCAACTCTTTCATCCCATCTTCATAGGAGAGATGTTTCAAGGCACTCCTCTGGACTTCCTCCAACAGGTACATATTTCTTATGTTGAGGGTCTCAGAGCTGGATGCAATGCTCCAGATGAGGTCTCAAGAGAGTTGAGTACAGGGGCAGAATCAAATCCCTCAACATTCTGTTTGTTCTACTTTTGATACAGCTCAGGGTATAGTTGTCTTTGTGAGCTGTGAGCACACATTGCTAGGTCAGGTCACTCTTTGCAACAACTCGTATTCCCAAGTTCTTCTTCTCAGGGCTGGTCTCATTCCATTCTCTGCCCAGCCTGTATCTGTGGTTGGAATTAGCCTGAACAATGTGCAAGACCTTGCACTTGGCCTTGATAAACTTCATGAGGTGCACTTGTAGAGCCTTTCAGGGTCCCTCTGAATGGCATCTTTTGCCTTCTTTATGTAGATCACACCACACAGCTTGGAGTCATGGGCAAACTTGCTGAGAGCACACAGAATCTCATTGTTTATGCTGCTGACAAAGATGTCAAACAATGCCAGTCCCAACACTGACCCCTGAGGGACACCATGCATCACTGGTCTCCACTTGGACATCGAGCTCTTGACTTCAATGCTTTGAGTGTCAATTCCTTATCCACTGAGTGGTCTATCCAATCCATGCCATAGGTACAGGGATGTTGTCCAAGAAAGTGCCAAATGCTTTACACAAATCCAGGTAGACGACATCTGTTACTCTTCCCTCATCCAACAAGACTGTAATCTCTTCATAGAAAGCCAACAAATTTGTTGGACACAAATTGCTGTTAGAGAAGCCATGTCAGCTGTCATAAATCATAAATGGAGGATCTGGTCCATGATCTTGCCTGCACCAAGGTAAGACTGACTGATCTGTTGTTCCTTAGTCTTCCTTTTTTTCTCTTATTAAAAAATGAAGTTATGTTTCCCTTTTTCCCTCAGTAGGAACTTCACCAGACCACCAAAACATCTCAGTATAATGGATGGTGGCTTAGCAACCTCAAACACCAGTTGCCTCAAGACCCAAGGATGCATCTCATCAGGTCTCAAGGACTTACGTACCTGAGTACTGAGATATTCTAGAACTTTATCTTCTCCTGCAGTTGGCAGTTATTCATTCTCCCAGTTACTGCCTTTTCTTTCTGCAACTTGAATGGTGTGGCTGCTGCACTTTCTAGTAAAGACTCAGGGAAAGACTAGTCTAGTGAAGACTGAGGACAAAAATCACTGAATATGTCAGCCTTTCCCATGTCTAGATATTTTGTTTTGTTCTGGAGAGGGCTCTGTCTCACTAAATACAGTGTTATCTATATATGTGATAGATCTATAGACCAATATCATCACAGGACCCTGAACAATTCACTACACCTATAACCAACAACCTAGGACTTACATGGGCATCACTTACACAGAATGAGGCTTCACAGGGTAAACAACCCTTGAAAGGCTCTCTACTGAAAAGATGGATGTGTCTTCTCAGAGTGGGGTGCCAAGTTCATGTTGGAGCTAAGAGAGAGCCTGACACCTGTACTGTCTCTCCAGTTCTGTGTTTTAGATGAAATGTGCTACCCATTTTCAAAACATTTAGAATCAAAGTAAACAGCTGTGGAAAATTAGTGATTATACTCTTTTTAACCAGATGGCTAAAGCACCCTCCTCTCTCTTTTGCTGTAAGTGATACTTAGATTAACCAGATATTTATTATGAAACAAATTTTCCTTCCTGAAAAGTCATTACAGAAGATGTATAACAGCATTTGAAATTAATTCTCTATCAATAAGGGTGGTATATTTTTCCACATATTAAAAGATACAGTGTTAATTTTACGCTTTTTCCTGTAAGTATATTTGCTTACCATTTTATCTCTTTTTTTTTCCTTTGTGTCTCTTTGCTGTTTGAAAATAGAAGACTGATCTTGTTTTCTTCAATACTGGATTTTAGAATTCAAAATAATTTATAGTGTTTTACAACTAATTTTACAGGACTGTCAGAAAGAATCGTCATCAAGTAGTGTGAAAAGCTACTTAGGAACAGGAATTTGGTTTTGGAAGCATAAAGTATTCATATTTACTTCTCAAGATGAAGTTGGCTGGACTTTAGATTGATATGACCATTAAATACCCTGAGAAAGGGTCCAGTAATACTCCAGTCTGAAAGTAACTTTATCAGTTATTTATTTTGTGACCCTTGCATGTATTTAGTTGTATGCTAACTGAGCTAGCATTCCTCCAAAAATTTCATACATATATCCCCTTTAAGAGAAATTAATTCCATATTTGTTGTGTTCCAAAATTAAATGCCTATGTGAACAGTACACCTGAATATCACAGTTTGGCTTCCCTTGGTCTGCAGTCATTGATGGGACTGAAAGACTTGTTTTTCTACAACCATTTTCTTCAAGTGTTCTGAGTTTCACTTCAAAACAGTTTGGCTGTAGGGTAATACAGGGAAGATCAGAATACAGAGAAATTACCTATATTGTTTAAACATAGAGAAAGAGAAAAGGAATAAGTAAAAAAAAAAAAGTAAATATTTGTTTAAAATAAATAGTGTGCTGTGCTAAACAAAGCTGCAACCCGCTTTGGTTCTTGACATATTTGAGAGGAGGCTTAGCCCTATTTTCCCCTCGTCAGAAGCTGAAGAAATCTGGTTAGTGAATTTTCTCACTCTCTCCATATACTTGCTCCTGCTTATGCCTGAGTGTATGAGCAGGAACAGAAGCCTTTTAATGATTATTTTTTTCCTTCAGCACCTACATTAGCTACACAGAAAAATAAGTATTTTCACTCTCCTTACTTGCTAGACAGCAGCAATAAAATGCAGATGAGTCCAGATAGAAGCAGTGAGTCCTAAGATTATATTAGTTTCCTATTTCTTCACCAAATGCCATGGTTTCTTTACTATTAGACAACAGACTGGTTTATGTTGGCTCCTCATTGCACTCAGAAATTTTATTTTGCCATTTACATTATGTAAAAAGACTATATTAGGAACTTGTGCAGAAGCCTATACAAGTGTGATACCAAAAATACACCCCAACAAGTGTCTGTAGGAATCTTTGTGTGACTATGAGTCATACTTCTTCTTCCCACTAGCTCTTTTAAAGGAAATGCCACAACAATTTTTCGTTACATGTGTTATAACTATTGATAATTTATTATCAGCAACTAGTTAAATATGGAGAAATTTATAACAAAGATTGGGTCATTCATTTATGTCTGCATGTACACCCAGAAATTATCTACACAATTATAAATCTAAATGTATGATATAAAGTTAGAAAATACAGAATCACTTCCGCTGATATCATCCATAGATGCATCACATGGATTCATATGGATATGTTATCCATACAAGCTATATTTTACCAGTTCACACCTGCTTTTATAGTCGGTTTTCCCAAGATCCAATAATTTAATTTAGGTTATTATTTTATAATGGGAAAGTCTATTTTATCTTATCCTAAGTAGTTCCTATAAAAGGCTATTCAAATTATTCCTTACTGTCATTACCCTGTGCTTGTAGGCATATTGACTTTGCTGTTAGTGGGACAAGTGGAACTCCACCTAGGATATTTTGGATTTCTAACATAACAGGTTTTTCCCTAATACTTGTCCTTTTGTTTTCTTCCCTAACCTACTTATTCAGTTTTGAAAAGAGAAAATATTTTTAATTTCTGTATATGATGCAGGAGAACTTATTCTTAAATCAGGGAATAATCAGACAGCTAGCATTATA
Organism: Promerops cafer; assembly: GCA_013398275.1. Lineage (NCBI taxonomy): Eukaryota > Metazoa > Chordata > Aves > Passeriformes > Nectariniidae > Promerops > Promerops cafer. Next base: position 2,204,490 of record VZSE01001562.1, on the reverse strand, counting down.
GATCTGTCACTTCATTAATTTAAAATAAGGACTTTAAGGTTCATATTTCTTATTTTTAAGACTTCAAAATATTTTAATGTGGGACTTTTTTCTATTCTTATGGAAACGACTTTGAATAGCAGAAGAGAGATGAAAGCATTTCAAATTATTTAGGAAAACTAATGGCTTGGGAGCTACAAAGTGTTATGCCAACACCTTTACTAAATATTCTCAGATTTAGAGCCACTTAGAGAGAGAATCACACATGAAAAATAACTGGGCAAAAGCTAACAGTGTCACTTTTGAAAGCATTCTAGTGTAGAACTGTGATTCTGTAATTCTCAAAAACAATTCAGGTGATCCATCTTTTTGTCCTCTTTATGAGCAAACAGCTTATGAACTTCATCAGGCACTGGTCTCACCTGTCTCTCTGTTACTCTCCCTGATCCCAGCAGTGTTTAAAGGTAGCCTGTGAAGACAAACACGATGCTACAGTAGAGATAACCTGGTCCACAGTTAAGATATTTTGAAGGCTCTGAGAAAAGACAGTGAGGATATTTGTCTATACTATCCTCAGTATTCCAGAAAGGGAAACAAAAAGAATCGTAGCCTAAATCCCTCCACATCTCATTGTGAAACAATGTCAAATACTAATGTGTGGTTCAGAGCAAATGTTAAATGTAAAGTTCATAAAGAAGCTGTCATAAAATTACTTTGTTATACTAGTGTTTTATGCCAGCACTTGGATCAAAGGTGTTGAAAAGTGAGAAATAACCAGGATATGACTTCAGAGAAACTAGATTCTACACAAAGTATTCTGTGTCAAATGACTAGAAAAAAACAAGAATTGCTATGTCTTCAGAAAGAAGTAATCACTTGTTTTGAAAGGAGAGACCAAGCTCAAGCAAAAATGCAAAAGCTAAAATGTAAAGCAAAGTAACCATTAAAAAAAACAATCAGAGAAACAAACAAATAATAATTGGAAAAAAATTATATGGATTTTTCATGAAAACATTCTGCAGGCAGCCTATAAAAACATTTTAAGTGTAAAAAATGTCTAAATCAACACAAGAAGACAGGACATACCCTCTGTCCGTGAAGACGGGTGCCATAACAGATCCCCTATCCATATGGTTTATACTCTTTACCATTCCAGAAAAAAAAGGAATTATTCATATGGGTGGCAATAACAGCCATGACCTACGTGCACCTCCTCTATACCTGAGTTTGCTTGAGAGGATGCTTCTTGCTCTAGTAAAAGTTAGGTATTAAGAGGCATTTGAGCAACAAAGCAGTCTGATATTTTGTGTGAACCACTCTCCAGACCTGCTCAGTTTATTAGCATAAATATAGTCAAAAGGACCAACTTTCAACTAACTATAACAAATTGTATTTTAATACGTCAGTATTTTCCCCCAGAGATGTACAGCTTCTTTATTGAGGCTTCCACAGCAGAAAAGTTATCTAAATGTTTTATTAGGTATGAAGTAGAAGCAGAGTGTATCAATGTATCAAGTTTCTTCTGCTGTAGAAGATGCATAAGAATCCTCATAAGTAAATTACTATTCAAACATTTTTTGATTGTTTTAGAATGAAATAGATCTAATTAGTGTGAGCTGGAAAAAGGCTTTTTGAAACCAGACTTTTTCTTCTGGTGAAGGACAAAAAAGGAAAGAGATAAACAAACAGAAAATGGATTGTGATCACAAATATAAATTAAAAGCTTATGTCAGTAGCATAACTAAACAAAATTTTATTCTTCTTTCCAGAAAGAAGATAATTTTCTACATGATGATATCAAGTAAAAATTCATAACTTGAAAGTGATAGAAGATGTATCTTAAGGACTGCTCTGACTGGCTTACTATTTGGGAAGAGCAACTCAGTGACAGTTGAACAAAAGAATGTAAAATAAAATATGTAACCCCCCAAAAGAACCCAAAACAAACAAGCAATCTAAAAACAAACCCAACAAAAAAACCCTCACCAAAATCCCACACCATACTTTCCTTCAAGGCTTTATGTGAAAAAAAGGAAGTTACTGTAAGTGTATGCAAAAAAAGTTTTTAATTTCCAGAGTACTCTAATTTTTTGAGCATTTGGCATCATCTTGATGAGAATAATTTTTATATTTCTGTGTTTATTTAATTTATTCTTATTTTTTGTGATAACTCAGTGGAATAATACTGAAATTCAGCTATAATGAAATTCAACAGAAATAAAAATCTAAGAGAATAGTAAACTTCTTTTGTAGAACAGAATAGTGTAAATGTCGTCTACCATAATTACTTTATTTTGTTTTTAAATAAATCCTTTTCATATAATGCTTGGGATTCTGAATATGTTATTTCACAGTACTAACATCTGCAGAATGAGAAGACAAGCTGTTTTTTTTCCTGAAAGCAAAAGGGCAGTTTCAAAGATGAGAAATGAATTTTGATTAATTGCTTTCAGTCCTGTCCTAGCGACAGAGGTCACAGGACATATCTAGTCTTTTTCAAAAACTTTTCAAAAAATTTATGTCCCATGAAATTTATCATCAAAGGGCTAAACTATGACTGTTCTAGATAGTCGAGCTGAGGGAATGGTGTTAACTGATTTTCACAGAGGAAACATGTAATATCCTACCTCACCAGGGCTGAAGGGGTTTTGAAAAGAAAATATTTTAGTCATGCAGAATCCTGTCTTTGCAGTGTGAATCTTATATTTCATCCGACAGAAATAAAAGTATCATCTTCTGCAGGTTCCATGCGGACACTACTTCTGAAAGATAGAATTCCTTGCCAGATCACAGAAATTGTAAGCCATTTCACCTTTTATGATTTAAGCATTTTGTTCACTATCAAAATAAGATACATGAGAATTTCTCCTTCAGCAAAAAAGTATGATTTAAAATAAAAGTATTATTTTACCAGGTGTAGTTACTGAAAAACCACAAATATTAGAAGCATAGAATCATAAAGGTGGAAAACACCTCCAAGATCATTAAGTCCAACCTTTGACTGAATATTATCATGCTAAATAAACCATAGTACAGGGTGCCACATCCAGTCACTTCTTGAACAATTCCAGGGATGGTGACTCCACCACTTCCCGGAACATCCTGTTCCAATGCCTAAGTACCATTTCAGTGAAGAAATTCTTCCTGATCTCCAACCTGAACGTCCTCTGGCACAACTTGAGGCCATTTCCTCGTCTTGTCGCTTGTTACCTGGGAGAAGAGGATGACCCCCCTCTTGGCTACAGCCTCCTTTCAGGCGGTTGCAGTGAGTGCAGCTCACCCTTGGGACTCCTCCAGGCTAACCACCCCCAGTTCCCTCATGTGATTTAGCTTCTGGAACCTTCTGCAGCTCCACTGCCCTTCTCTAGACACGCTCCAGCAACTCAATGTCTTTCTTATCATGAAGTGCCCAAAACTGAGCACAGGATTTGAGATGTGGCCTTAGCAGTGCCGAGTACAGGGGGACAATCATTGTCCTGCTGCTGCTGGCCACACTATTGCTGATATAGGCCAGGCTGTCATTGCCCTCCTTGGCCACCTGGGCACATGTCCAGCTGCTGCTGCCCATCACCCTCGTCTTCTTTTCTGCTGGGCAGTTTTCCAGCCTCTCTGCCCCCAGCCTGTAGTGCTACATGGGGTTATTGTGACCCAAGTGCAGGACCTGGCACTTCCACTTACTGAACTTCACACCATTAGCCTTGGCCCATTGATCAAGCCTGTCCAGATCCCTCCTCAGGGCCTTTCTACCCACTAGAAGGTCAACCCCCTCCCCCAGCTTAGTGTCATCAGTGAACTGTTCCAGTTTTTTTCTTTAAAATCTACTTTTTTAAATGAAATATAAATCATAAAATTACCCCCTAAGGTGTTTAAAAAGTGGAAAACTTGTCAGTGGAGCAGCCATCTCCCATAGCCAAGTAATTCCCCAAAACATGACCAAAAATCTCGTGTTTTGAAGTCAATGCTCAATGACTGTCTTTCACCAATATGCAAATGGAATTGTCCTATCCAAACCAATTTCATTTATGTCATCTCTTGTAATACTTCAAGCTGATTAGTAGTAACAGAATGAAGGTTAATCATCCTTAAAAATGCATACTTCTCTTTTACCCCCTCTGAATGCAGGACAGAATTTTAAATTGTATATATTTTCATGGTCTCTTTCTAGGATGTCTCCTAGAAAATCGATTCAGAAGGCAGCTGCAGTCCAAAAGTAGCAACTGATGAAACATCTGAGAGATACCTCTTTTTGCCAGTGTTCACTTAATGTTTTCCTTTTCTTACTGTAGAAAAACAGTTTTCTCTTGCAAACCAACTGTAATCAAAAGTTGGTTCTGGAAAAGGATTCTGAAGGCTCTGGGTCTACTTTTATTAAAACACAAAAATCAGAATCACATTATTTCCAAAGCAACTTATACTGTTTTTACAAATAAGTCTCAGTATTACTTCATATTTAAACACCTACTAAAATCTATCATTGTAAGAACATGTCATTCCCATTCATTAAAACCTTGAAATCTCATTGAATCTCAATGCTTTGTAACAATTTAGCCTTTTAACCTTTGTGATAACAAATTATTTAGTACAGTTTCTCCAATTAAAAAAAAAAAAAGAAAATAGAAAAAAAGAAAAAAAAGAAAGTTTCGTAAGGATTTTTATGAATTAAAGACTATATATGGAATTTAGTTTTTAGATTGCACTGTTAGCAAATATTTGGATAATCACTGAATATGTTGAAAAATACTTGAATCCTAAAATTATTCTGTTATTTGGTAGAATTATCATGCCTATGTAACATAGCATTTCTGATTTGTTATTTCTTAAAATATTTTTCATCATTTAAGAAATTAGTGATACTTATTTAAACAATTAATCATAAATATGAGAAATACATAAGCATGCTGAATCTTCTAAAAGAATCCCATATACAAAAATTATTTTTCTCAATGATTTGATTTAAAATTTATAAAATTTAATATAGTCATTAAATTCACAATCAGTCTGTGAACACCATTTACACAGAAAAGGATGATAAATATTTCAATATGCTGTTGAAAGAGAAAATTCAATTTATCTAGACAATTTTGTAAAGTCTTAATCAAAGAAGCACTTTTCAATCTATTTATCTGAGAGTTCTACTACAGTACACTGTTCCGTTAATGCAAGATTATGCTTTGTTTTAGTTTTTCCAATTTTAATGAAGTGCAAACACAGTACACCTCTCACTATTGGGAGAATATTACTGTTGATCCTGACATTTCCTGATAGTAGCACTTCTTTTCTCCTTTGTAAGAAGTATTTTCTCTTTGTTTCTGGTACTTAAGATTTTTGTAAATCAGGCAAAAAAATATAAATGTGATTTTTTTTCTTTTGGTTTGATCAGAATTTAAACATCTGAAATGAACAAATAAGGCCTGGAATTCTGCTGAAATGTTCAGCAGAGCACTAAGGCAAGCTGTAGACCACATTTTACTATGAATGAAATTTATCTTCTTGGAAGGTTTACTCATTTTGAAGCAGTAAACACAGAAAGATAATCCATTAAACTGTCTTATTTGATTAAAATCTTTGCAACACTCAAAATTTTATAACCAAAAAGTATGAAAATTCCATTAACACATAGATAAATATACATGTACATATTTAAGTCCTGATGATATGTGCTTAGGGTAGTTTCATAAATAGCATTATGAAATAATATGTTTAGATGACTCTTAGACATAAACAAGACAGTTAATTTTGTGAATTAGAAAGGAAAAGTGTAAAAAATGTGCACCAATATTATCAGATTTTTTAAATGACAAAAGCACTTTATATTGCTTTTATGATACACACTTTGTATCAACTAAAGGGAATAAAAAGCTTTAACATCTTGTTTTATTACTTTCCAGAAATCCTTGAACTGCAATTCCTAAATAAATGGTGACTGGAATATTTTGATATTGACATGAAGAATTAAAATGCATTCTTTTTTTTAGTAATAATCAAGCTGGTTTAAAAAATATTTGCTGGAAAATAAATTTAATTTTAATATCTAAGCACAAATATAAACAAAGTTTTAAGCAAGCACAATGAAAAAAATCAGTGCTGAGGCAGCTGTATGGGTATACTATCACATATAATTTGAACAATGCAGCACTGGGTCTATTTCCTTAGCGTATGGTAAAAATGAAGTTATACAGTCCAGATTTTAAGACAAGTTAAGGATAACTTGAATTTGATATGGTGTAGGTGTGTACGCAGCTACTGAACTCCTCAGAAACATAAAGTGGTAATTTGATTTATTTATTTAATGCAGAGTTACTGTAGATTATAAAAATGTTCTTTAATAGTAGTAGCTTCACTACACCTGTTCCTTATCCATTCCAATAACTCTTTCTTCATATGCCTCTAGAGATATATAAAGGTAATGGCTTTTTTAAGGAGCTTTAAATTAATAAATTTATTTTACTTGGTGTTGACCACTCAGGTGAGAATATTTAGCAGTTATGGTTGGGAAATCTTGACTATTAACAGAAACAGAGTATGAAACTCACTAACTATATATGACTGAAACCTTCCAATTTTTCAATGGTTGGTCACTGAAAATGGAAAATATGGATAAATAAACACATTTCATAAAATTCTTTAACATACACATGAAATGTCTCCATGAATTCAGTCTCTCAAGTCTGTTATTAGATTCTGCATGACATTCATGTACTTGGTCTACTTCATTTCTGCATTCTCTAGCAATGTTCATGTCCAGCTGCCATTATATTACAGTTCAGAAATGGCACCTGAGAAGCAGTTTTCTATTTTAAGAGACATTTGAATATTAAATTCATAGTGATGAGTCAGACAAAAATTGAGTCTAGCTGTGATTGAACTCCCCCACAGAGGAAGAGCTTTCTTTGACTTCCAAAAGATCTGTTTCTGGCCTTGTCTTTGCTATGGACAATGGTGAAGCTCACTTGGTCTCCTACATCAGCTGTCAAGCTCACCCACAGGGTCCAAAGTTTATTATCTATCATACAAGAAATGATCCTACCTAGAAGTTAGCTGCATAGTTATATTCTTGCACCAAACACTTGAGACCCAAAGATTCTTCTGGAAAAAAAAAAATAATTGAAAATTTACATTTATAACTTCATAGATAAGCCTTACAAACACCAGAATTCTGTCATTTTAAAACCTAAATGAAGTGGATGCATTTTTGTTCACATGCCCATATTTTGGGGAAGATTGTGTTCTTGTTGTTATACATGTTGTCATCTGAAGAGAATACTAGTATTGTCAAGAGAAAAGGCTTACAAAATAGGCAAGATACAAGGCTAGGAGAAAAGAGCATGTGGGCCTGAGTGAAAACACAAACAGTGTTTCTTTATCTGTTGTATGAAGCCATAATAACAACATTTGATGACGTATGATTTTTTTTTTTTAATTTCCTAATGATATTCTCTTGTGAAATTCTTGTGATTTGAAGGTACATCTATACTGCTGGGCATTTAGAACAGCTTTGTATGGAAGTACAGTCAAATATAAATGTAAAATACTGTCTGCAGAATATAAGGTAGAAGTAATAGACTCTACTTTATTATTACCTTCGAATAGCAGTCTGTGTGCCAATGTATAAGTAAACCTCAAGTGAACTGAAGAATGTACTCCATGTCAAGATTTCCAGGGACCCTTTATATTTCACCTGCATGGAACAAAGGGTTTTTATTCTGTTCATAATGTAAATTTTATATTTCAGATTTTATTTGCATAACAATGAATCCTCATCCTTTCTGCTCATCGAAAATTGCTTTTTTGTTTATGACTTTCTCTTCAGTAGGAAGAAGTATCAATTCATTATTCACGAAATAAAGACTCATTAAAAAAAAAAGAAAAAAAAAGAGAAAAGAAACCAACTATGTTGTGTCTTTAATTTAAAACCTGCTTGAGGGCCCTATGGGGTATATTAAATCTGTCTCATTGCCATATATCTTAGTGTACATTTTGCTTGAAACCAGGTGTTTTGTATATTGAACTTTTTAACACTGCAGGGAGGTAAGTATTCACAGCTGGAGTTTTATGCTTCACACATTTTCATGTTTCAGAACAAGGAGCAACCCCTAGGAAAAACTCCTCCAGCATGAAAAGAGGCAGAACAAAGCGCGTCTGTATCTGGTGGCAGGACACGGATATGATGAAGTCACAGATCTAGGACTTGCATATAAAATAGATGCTGGTGTAACCGAGACAAAAAGTTGCAAGCAATTGAAGTGTATAGCTTGCAGATCAATCACAATATATGAGGTTGTTAGTGTGGAAAAGAGGTGCAAAACAGATTCAAAGAAGGACGAACAGTTTTTGTTACAGACAAAAGTTAAGACTTGTACTTTTAAACAACATTTGAAGGCTGTCATGTTTACTGAGTTACTAGTTTAATGTTTATCTTATGTATGCTGTTACTCCAAAATTTCCAAATCAGTCTTTCTGCAGTGAGAATATTTTGAAAATTATTTTTGACACATAAAATATGAAATGAGTAAATTCATCTTTCTAAAGTAGTAGATTGAGAGATTAGCACTTTTCTTTCTCTCATGCAGACAAGAAAGAACATTGTGTTAGTTCTCCAAGTGATTTAGGTTTATCAAAAGAGAAAGAAAATTCCAGCTTATTGGGGCAGCTAGTCCTATGAAATCACTTTAGCAAAACAAAAGTGGACTTCCAGAAGAAAAAAAGTTCTATGTGCCATTAACATGCAAGTTTAAGTTGTTCATTTGATAATTAAATTTCAGTTTTTAGGACACTGGAGAATAATTTCAAAAGACACAGAAACTGGCTTTTTGATACAGGAAATGAGCAGAGTTTGGGGCTTAGACAGAGCATAAGACATTTCCACACCTGTATTTTGATCACTTAACAGGTTTATAATCCTTTACCTAATCAACCAGTAGAAAGATTAGTTTCCTGCAAAGATTAAGAAGGAAAATATTTTTTTTCTGTGTCCTTTGTAGAAACAGCTTCTGGTAACAGACATCAAGCTTCAGCCACAAACTGACATTGCGCTTGAAGTTAACTTGAAGGTTATCCCTGAAATGGTAAAAAAGAGAGAGAGAAATAATATTGTATGAATACCTGGAACAGCTGAACAGCACAGAATAGTAAAAACAGTAAATTAACAGTTAAAAGCTACCTGATCTGATAGAAAGTGTAGTTAATGTATCCTTTAAAAATCTATAATACACAAAATAGTAAGTACATACTGATAATTAAAGTTATTAAAGTAATGGTGAGTCTGATCCTTTGATCTCTTGCTGAGGTCAGGGATAGTCACATTTTAGTGCAAAACTACATTTTAAAGTTTTTGGGTAGTTTTGTTTGTTTGTTTTTTATGGTGCTGTGCTTTCACCCTTCCTTCAGGCCTAAACCAAAGACTACTGAGGTCCGTAAGATTGACAATTGGTCTTGTCTCTCCAGAGGTACTACTGTTTTGTCCCTAGTATTTGTGCCATTGTATCTGTGCCAGTTCCACTGTGGAAATCCCTCTGTTGGCAGCAATGCATAGCTTTTCTTCTCTCCGTAGGTGTGGCAGGCACGGTGGGGAGCATATGCAGGGCAGGGAGAGAGCAAGCACAATGATAAACATAATGATAAATTGCTATGTGTGGTCAATATTATTACTATGTCTGCCACGAATGATTTATTGCATGCAATATTCTATACAAATGGAACTCTTAAAAACAGAAGGAAGGAGTGGACAATAAACAAAATTATAATCTTATGCAACAATAGAAAGGCAAACAAGGTAAACAATTAATCTTGACTCATTGTTATACTGGAGATAAATTTTAGTCCAGACAGAAAGCACTTTTGAAGTACCTTGCTGCATGATTAGAGTTCATAAAAAAACAGTAAAGTGATAAATTAGATGACATCTTTGTATATCACTTTAAAAATAATAAAGATAAATGAAAGAACTTTCTCAGTGTTTTTGTTGTTTAAAGGGTTTTTATGATGCATGTTTTATATAAGCTTTCCTTCCATTTTTCCAATAAGAGGATTTTATACTAGGCTTAAAAAAAAAAAAGATGTTAATAAAATCCACTCCATTGCTAGATTTTCTATTCTACTTAGAGTAAACATCTGTCTTACAGGGAGTCCTAAGGTTTTGGCCAAAACCTGAGGATGTGTGCATTATTGTAACTCATTGTCACAAATCTCACAAATCTCAGTTTCTTTGCCTGCCTCTGGTTTTGAAAATGGTTATTTTGCTTTCCAGCCTCAGTGGAGGTCCTTGAGCAAAGCCTATGTCCTTAGGTTGTTTGCAGGAGCTCATGTGTTTATACATGCATATTTGTGCTTGTGTTTGTGTATGTGCATTGGAGAGTGTCAGAGGGAATGGATTTCACCTAGAATTAAGTAATTTACATTATAATAATCTAGTATTTTAATAATCTATAATTCTTTCTCCACGTAAAACCTTCTATAGATTTACCTCAATATATGTTTGTCTGAAAAAAGAGTGCATGAACAAACCCTGCTTAATTTAGGGAGAGAACTGAACTACTGCAATCTGTGATTGCAGATATATAGATTTAAACCTAAAATAATTGAATTGGCTTCAGAAGACTTATTCTTGATTGACACTACTGAAAGTGAGGGCAGCATCTAGTCTCAAAAATTTTGACAGCAATTTATTACTCCAAAGTTACTTATCTTACAGTGATTGTCCTTTCAAAAATACCTTTATTTTGATTCATCACCCTTTATAAACCATTCTTAGGATCTATATTCCCAATGCAGATTTCAATAAATTGTGAGGAAGTATTAATGAACTCAAATATACTTGAAACTGTGGTGCATTATGTTTGACTGATTCATGTAAACTAGCCTCTTGGAGCAAAAATTACACACTGATGGATACTTAAAATGATTCATAGCAGTAAATAAAACTTCTCCTTTCTGACACAGGTTCAGCTCATTAAATCTCCAGTGGTCATGTTTCTGTGTCAGAAGTGATAGTCTATGTAACAATTACCAATTACTTTGGTAAATATAGCTGGTCTGTACAAGAGGACATCCTCATCTACATAAGACAATGAAGCATTTCCTTGGCATCTGACCCAGAGTGCTTTGCATGTGGTTTTCCTGAAAAATAAATGGCTGAACAGTGCAAGGAGAACCATTTATTAGACTCTGCACATTCTCTGTTAAAATCTTTGAACATAAGAGCTGCTGTCAATCACCTTCCAGTGAGTAAGCTCTTACCCAGATAAAATGTCTAGAGTGCTAAACTCTTTTTCAACTACTTTTGCACATGGAAAGATGATTCCAGATCTGTCTGTATGAATGCTGGATGGTTGCCATACTTATGTAGCTACTGTAACTGCCAACATTTAATTTTCTTTTAGCTTTATGCAGAGAGAGAAAGAAGGGTGGGGGTCTGTGGAAAATGAGAAATCTGAATGTTTTTAGAAGATAAATATATTTACAAATTCAAAGATGGTGCTAATTATAAAGAATTATAATTATAATCCATTTCAGGAACAGCATGCTTGTTCCTCTAACCATTTTTGTCACCTCAGTCAGAGATAGTTTAAATTTTCGCTGCAGTTTCTTTGTTTAACTGGATTTTTTATGCCTACTTCATTTTCTGGGGAAGAAAAAGTGATATGCATAGTTCAGAGGGAGAGCCTGACCCCTTTGTATCCTTGTGTTCCTGGAATTTAGGATTTCCATTTCTGAATAAGGAATATTTCACCCCTGGAGAAATCACTATAGCTGAATGACATCGCTTGATAAAGGCCAGAAAGACAGAATTTTAATAAGCACTGAACTGCAGCTCTAAAATAACTTAGTGTGAAGTTTTACATATGTTTACAATGCTCATTACCCTACATACAAATTTCCAAACAAAACAGACTGTTTACAATGCCTGTAATCAGCTTGGTGTCTGGTAGCTGCAGTACTCCAAGGAATGAAACAATGAAAGCACCCAGCAGAAGGGCCCTTCAACATAATCTGTTAACTACAGTTTGTACCAGACCTTGGTGGGAATGGGAGGCCCCTGGCTAATCTTTTTACTTGGCTAAGTGGTTCTAGGTACAGAGTTCACAATAAAATAATAAAAGCTCAAGGGGCCCTTCAAAACAGCATATATTCAGTGCTGAGTCTCCTTATTAAAGAGTGAAGGTCAACACTATATTGTAATGTTCTCGTGTTTGCATACAATGATTTTTTCTTTTCATGCATTTGTCAGTGAGGCAGTTAAGATTTTTATTTTGCTGTTTTATAATGATGGCATTTATAAGAAACATATTGATTTTGTATCGTTAAATAGTGTAGTGCAATTTTACTCTAAAAAAGCTTTCAGATTAGATTTAGTTTTGGAACTTCAGACAGGTGAAAAGGCCTTAATAGATTGAATTTTCGGTACTTTTCCCCCATAATTCTGATGCTAATTATGTTTTTAATGTCTTTTTATCTCATGGTGGTTGAAAATATAAAATCTCAATTTTAAATTTGTGGTAACCCACTTAGTTTTTTCATAGATACTCAATACAGTATATGTAGAGATGGCTGAAATGTTCATGTGTACTTTTCTACTCTGAAAAATAATGTGAAAACACCTTTCATATACTTCTCCTTTCTTATAATTACAAAATTATAGGCCAAAACCTCTGCTTGTGAAGATCAACCTACATATACTGATGTCAATGGAACTATATTGATTTATGCTGGCTGGTGATTTGTGTCAGTGTCTCTTATAAGCATAGTTACAATATGTTTTGCTGTAATCATAACAGGCAGTATTTGTCCAATTAAGCCAACATCTGGTGTAATGCAAAGACCAGGAGTAGTGATTAAGCCTTTTTTTTTTTTTTTTTTTTTTTTTTTTTTATTTTTTTTTGGGTTTTTTTTTTTTTAATCTGTGTTAGAGTGTTTTGTTTCTTACAAATACGGGGTGATATTGCTAGAAATGTAACCTACTTGTTTTCCAAATTAAAATGAAACTGTTCTCCATATTTGCTTGCTTTGTCTTGCAGACACCATTAGGGCCATTCAACTCAAGAGGTTTAGGGTGAGTCAACCTACCCAGAAAGCAACTGGAACACTCCTGAAAGAGAACATTTACCCGAAAGTAGTATCTATCTCCCTCTCCTTACATAGGTGAGCTCTGAAACTTCTTAGTGTGCTCAAAGCCAAATGCAATAGTATTTCCTAAGAGGAATGTCATCCCAGTCATGAAATCTTGATGCCTCAAAAATGGGGCGAGAGCGGGAGTGTGTAGTTTTTCTGTGATCCACTGAAAGGGCATGAAGACCAATAAAATAACTAACAAAATAAAACACCAATAAAAATAAAGAAATCACAGTGTTTTTGAAATAAGGATATTATTTGGTTGTGTATTCTTTGTTTCTCTGATAGCTAGAAATATAATTTTGTCATGAAATGGCTGTATTTTATAGAAAATAGTCTTAAGAAACATAAAGGGAAGAGTCATGAAAAGCAATTTATTACTTGAAGGATTAGCACTAACTTTAAAAAGCATTCCATGTGGAATATAGATTAATATGTAGAATATGTTTATTTAACTTTATTATCGGACTTTCTAGAAAGTAAAAATAGAAATGTATTTTTTGATGTTAGTACTGAATAAAAATTAAGGATGAAAATGAATGATTCAGGGGCTGTCAATTTATTTCACTTGCATGAAGAACAGTCCACTAAAAAATAGTGATCTTCAAGAATAAAAGAACAGAGAGAAATAATTAATTTGCTTTCTAAATCCTCACGTTCCAAAGTCTGTCAATATCCCAAATAATTAGTCCAAGTGAATGTGCTCCATGGTCATGCTTTAGTAACTTATTTCCATGTAAAACATAGTTAAGGAAAGCCAAGTCTTGTCTTTTTGTGTGATAAAATCTCCATATATATAAAATAGAGGTGTCTACTCATTTTTCAGCAGCCTGTACTGTACATTATCAGCTGGTCCAGTAAAGATCAGACATTTTTCCATTTATTGCTTAATTGCAAGTCATGGCTTATGAATTTATATTTAGTTGCAGTGATTTTAGAAGCTGAGAAATGATCATTCTCACAGAGGCTTTGACACTGTTAATTGTGATGTGCATGAAATCATCTTTATTGGTGTGACTACTTTATTAAGGCAGCATGCAAAAGCACCATTGTCTCTCTAGGGCATTTTTTTTGTCATTGAAGGACCTCAAAATGAAATAAACTTACTATGGTTAGAGATGCATGTATGTCAAAAATTACACTCTCAGATTTTCACCAGATTACATGCAGGATCAGTCTTATTAATAGCAAAAACACAGGCTGTAAAATGCATGGAATGAAAGCTAGTGGAATTTGAGCAGTCCAACAGAAAAGTAGACAAGGTGGGCGATATCAAGAGAACTTGGGCAAAAAATATACAGCGTAGGACTGTATTATCTTTTTCAGGCCTCCTACACTTGCAGCTGTTGCACCAAAGAACTGATGTCAGTAGAACTTTAATTACCTTTCAAATACCCTGTATCTTTTTTTACAGAATGGAAAACACATTCCATTTTGTGGAAATATAGTTCATATTTCCTTAATGAAAAAATAACCACAAACTAGCTGCCACCTAATTTTCCTTTCAGAATAGAGCAGGTAGAAGAAACACTACTAAATAAGAAATGTCACAGTCTAAATATTGGAGTATTTAAAGATAGATTTAAAGGTCCTTAAAGACCATTTTTTATTATTAATCTTGAACACAAAATTGAAATATAATTTTGAATAGCCTGCCCGAGCTTGTTACATACAAGAGAAAGTGTAACTTTTAATTCCAAATTCATCTTTTTCTAGATTAGACTATTTTCTTGTCTCCATTGGAATTCTTTCCATTTCATTTTGTCATTCTATCTTTCTTAATTCTTTTCCTCTAATATACTTTCCTTTCTTTCATAGCTATTTCATGGTATTCCCTTCCTATTTTCCTCTCAACTTCACAGGAACTTGTAGTTCACTTGCTGAAATTTTAGCATTCACATGTCCCACTGAAATCCTTTGAGCCTTGAGGGATTATTTTCCTCTCATATTCCTCCTAATTAACATCTCAATATCCTACTGGCTTTTCTTCCAACTACAGCCATGATGACATTTCTATAACCAGAGTAAAAACAGCACAAGAAACATTTTGCTTTCATTTCTGGCATTCAATGCAAAATTTCTTCCGCAAAAAAGTCAACTCTACACTATCTAGTGCTGGTTGGAGCGTTGTTCAAGAAATCAGAATATAACTGAAGTACATTGTTTCAAGTGACTATTTTTGTTCAAAGAAGTAAATTTTTTATTTACAAATAACAGGTATGCTCTTTGCATTTCAGTATTGTTTTCCCTACAACAAGAATTGTGTACAATTTTTAAATCTGCACAGCATATACCACTAGAGAAAAGCTGCACGAGTATATGCTACAACAGGGCAGAATAGAAAATTTGTATCCCTAGACCATATAAGGCCATTCAAAAACATTAAACTGAAAGATTCACCAGGGAAGACAGGTAGACTGTCCCCATCTAGAAAAGAAATTTCTGTCTCTCATAATTTTATCTCCTAAAATATGTCAATTTATGAACAGTAAATTATGCAGAAAATTTTTCACTAGTATGTTTTAATGGTTTTGTGCTCTTACATCATTACAAAGCAAGACATCCTTCAGCAAAGTTTGTCATGTTTTGTACTTTAATGATAACTGAAGAGAAAGTAAATGAATCCAATGCAATATAGAGAGTCTGGTTATTTGTTATGTATTAATGCAATATTTTATACTTCTTTTAAAACGTTCATAAGAGATCTGACTATTTGTTATAACTTCAAGGGTTACACAACCTTCAGGTATATAGAAGTTGTGACTGTGAGTTCACAGGATGACACAATACACAAAAGCACTGCTTTATCCTCTAAATTTCACTACTTTATTTCAGATTGTCACCAATGTCACAAAAATCACTAGCAGCAGGTACACCTGTGATTAATAAAATGAATATGAATGACTATATATCACAATTTTACCAATTGCTATCAACAAACAGTAGTGCATTATCAATCAATAGTATGGAATCACTCAATAATATCAATTGGTATTGTCATACAACCAACAGCAACAGTGAATACCTAGAGGCTGTTAAAAACTACTACAACTTATCATCAAGTTAACATATCAACAATATAACAACTGATATACCTATTATAGATTGCTTGTATACTATATAAAAACACAAAAATGAATTGAAATCAATTTGAAAAGGAAACAAACAATCCCAAAAGTGAGGGACAAAGTGATCCCAGATTAAGCACCTTTGAGGTGCAAAGGGGAGGGTAGACCAAAACAATAATATAACGGACAGAGTCTCCCTTTAAAAATGATCCATGTCACAGAGTCTGGAATCAGTCAGGTATCCCACCTGGTAAGGTCTCAGAGAGATAGAGAGAGAGAGACCCATTTTTCAAAAAAAAAATTAAATCCTTTTTAAAACAGCTACATAAGAGTGTAGGATATCCCTCTTTGAGAAGCTAATAAAAGTTGTTAATTTCAATTTCTCACCTGTAACAGAGAATAAAAGATGATGTTTGCTGTTGTTTCTGAAAAACTGTATTTTTTATGAACTGTTTTCCAGCTCCTCAGACAATAAGTTGTTACTAGAGCCCCAGCTGTTACTGGTGGTATCTCAGGATGTCTCTGTTTCCGAGGCACCCTGTCTGTACTTCAAAGAGGCCCGCTGCACTTCTCATGGGTGTTTCAGGTTGGCAGGTCTAGCTCCCAGGCTCACAGTTCCACTCTTTCTCTGTCTATTTTTCAGCAGACAATTTTCCCCTTCTAACCAGGCCACATTTCTGACTGGTCACATCACCATAGATGACTTTTTATAAATTTCAGAGGTACTCAAACCTCCAATAGTCTATTTCACCCCAGAAATATTACTTCACTGAATTTTATTCAATGTTAGTTTTTGTTGCAATAGGGAAAAAGGACCTTCCTGAAAGTCTAATTTAAACAGAAGAATTTCAATAGGGATGAATGCAATAAAAGTGTGCTGAAGTTTTTTTTACCTAATTAACTATTACATCTGGTGCTACCCAATTTTTTTCTGTATCTCTAATGTTTCCCATAATACATAGTTCAGTTAACATTAGTAACTCATGTTCTTGACGTCCACCTTTGTTTTCATGGATGGAAACACAGGACAATGATGAGGATGATGCAATGGTCTGAAGGCTTTTTGTCTGTCGTAGCATCTCACAAGGTGTTTGCAGATAACACAGCATCAGTGAATGAGAATAGTTGAGAAACCTAGTTCCAAATGAGAAAAAAACAAAAAATAAGTTTGTTTTTCTTGTTGAAGATGCAGGTTTGAGACAAGTTGCAGACCAAGGTTCACAGAGCCCTCCCTATGTAAAAGAATTTCAGTGAAAATTAGATATTCTTTTAACATGTGTTTTTGAAGAAGCCCTTACTTCCTGAGGCTCTTGGACCCTTAAAGAGCCCAAAAAAGGAGGAAGTCAAGACTGTTGAATGCCCCTCTTCCTACAAAGAACCTGACATTGAGGTAAGAAAATTGTAACTTTTTCTCACATTTGTCACCTCCCTTTCCCAAGAAAGAATACTACTTCATGGAAGCACTAGGTTACACTTGTCAGATACTAGCAAAAACTGTATCTTATATTGACAAGCATAAATACATGGGGAGAAGATGTGAGAAAAACTTTGGAAAACAGTCATTCTGTCAGGAAATTGAATCCTACAAGAAACAGTATGCCCACCTTGCAAATGGCAGATTCTCAAGAAAAATAAAAAAGTCCATTTAATCAAAATATTCATACTTTTGTACCTTAATTCCTAAAATATAATTAAAATTAGAGCTGTTTGTTTTTAAAATTGGTTAATACTCTATAAATACAAATGAAGTTACTTGTACACCTTTCTTTACAACTACTCTAAATAATACATAGCATTTAATCTGTACTGAATAGATGGCAGGCTATAAACTGTGGTTTGGGTTCATCCTTTTTGCAGGTTAGACGTGACCTGAATTTGGTTGGCTTCTCTCTGACACCTTTTGATGTATTACAACTGAATAAGTCCAAGTTTGTGTCCCATATTTCCTTCATTATCTGTATACCTACAAAAGAAGTAACTTTAAAATGAAAGCAGTTTTACTTTCAGAGCAGATTAATAGTTTTGGTAGTTAAGGTGTTGGTAGTTGCAAAAAAACCTAATGTATAAAGTATTCTAAAAAAACCAGATTATTATATTGCTGAGAATTAACTGGAATAGAAAATGGAAATGAACATGTTCTGTAAGGAATATCAAAAGGAGTCTCTACACAGAAGCAAACCCACAGAAGCCTCCATGAGTAACCCTCGATAAGAGTCCTTGATGCAGATACTGTGTAAAAATGGGTTGAGCGAGACAGATGTTGACACTGATGATTCAGGGAAGACAGTACAATTTCTCAGAATTTCTCCAGTAATATTGACACTCAGTTTTCTTTTAGGGATATTTTTTTTTATTTGGATGGATTCCATAGGTATCTATTTTGCTATTTAACTTGCCTTAAGAGACAAATGGAGCAGCAGAAAACACTTTCCAAAAGTTTGACCTATATAAAGTGCTTTAGATTTTCATTTAGAATTGTTTTGAAGAAGAAATTACTGAAAGAAATAAATTATATATTGAGGCCTCTAACTGATTATTGATTACTTGCATAAATTATCAGTAAAATGATTATATTTATGCACTAATTATCACTGGAAATTATACTGCATCTGAGAGAACATCATCTCACTTCTGAACTGTTGTGCATTGTAAGATCAGAATGCCATCATGTCCCCAGGTAATAAGCCATACAGCCAAGTTTCAGCACTGCCATATCTGTGATGATCTTCTTTCCTGTTCTCAGGACATCATCTTATGGGATGATTATTTTTTCTGAGATTTTTTTTTTTTTCATTTATTTATGTCTTAGATTTCTTAATTGGTAGACAGACTTTTCTAAACAAAGATATTTGTCAAATATTTGATTGCTTCTAATTCTACGATGGTGCAATCACTTGACTTGAATGAACATTTAAGTTGCATTGCAATTGTATTTCCTTTAGATACTAAGAACAAGTTTTTGATCACCTGCTAGTATCTTACAAAAGACCATAAGTTTCCAATGTGAACCTTATTGATCAGGTCAGATTTTCTAAACTAAGTTGACACTTTTAAAAACCATACTTTCAAAGTATATATGTGACATCAATTTATCTTAATCCTCTAATAAAGTGGTTAAAGCTGGAACTTTCTTTCACAATTAATATAATCTCAGAGTTACTTAATGGCATTTGGATAACAGTAATAGAAGTTTGCAACTCAGCTCAGGAAGCAAAGAATACAAAGAACAGCCAATAACTAGTTCTAGATAGCAGGTTGCTGTATTTATAATTGTGAGTCACTTTCCCATTAAAATTCTTTTCATTAGTTTTTGTATTTAGAAACAATATCGATTGTTTACTTTTTATTTGTCCTCTGCCAAAAGTACATGTTTATATGACCTTCTCATTCATTATTCTTGGTGATAAGAGAAGGATGACACATCCGGAAAGATATAGCACAGCTGTTCCAGCTTCAATGAGAATTTTAAAAAGAATTTTTGTTATCTGTGGAGCAATTCATAGAATAATATTTAAATATATCTATAAAGAAATAAGCCTTACTACTCAGCTTCTTCAGGAAAACTGAAAATATCTTTGAAATACTGAATAATGAGTACCCGAGAATTTATTAATATTAACACCACATAAAATTAGTTTCAAAAAGATTTGTCTCTCTAGTAAACATCTTTAGAAAATATTGAACAGAATACATCTATTTGAACAATTTATTGTAGAGTTCTGTGAGGTTAGGATTTAAATTTATAAACAGATTGTTACAAACAGAAATCAGGGCATTTAAAAATAACAGAGTGTGCACATGCCTATTTTTATTTCTGGATTTAAGAACTTATTCAAGTGGCAACACTGCTGAAGGCTTTTTCACCCTTTATATGTCTATTAATTTCAATGAAATTATTGGTAGGGAAAGCACGCAGGGTGTCTTAAGGTCATGGATGAAAAAAAAATCCTTTAGAAATGTAAAATGTTTGAAATAAAATTTTAAAACAATAAAATAATGTACATCAAAATCATAATTTATTCACAAATGAGTTAAATAAATTACTCTTCAGGGCATAATTTGTGATGTCATTTTAATTTAAAAATTCATGTCAGGGAAAAACTCAAGAAATTATGCACAGTATAATAGAAAACAAAGAATTCTTTCAAAGACCATGTAGTGTTATGGAATGAAATTCATTCCAGAAGAAAGGGTTAGGACCTTGGTTGAGCAAGGAATGCTCTCAATATGTACTAATGTTTTGTACACAAGAATTAGAAGCTTCATGCTAAGATTCTTGGGAAATACAGCTTAAACATGAAAAGTAAATGCAAATAAAATGCCACTCATAAAACTTACATGTTTTTAAACTGCCTATAACCTTTTATTTTGTCTTGAAATTTTGTTATTAATTTTTCTGAACATTTTAAGATCATTTTGTCTGCAGTCATTGTTGCTCCCACAGTTTCACTATTTCTGCTCTTTGAGGAATATTGTACAAGAACCTTTTATGACATTGTCACCTTTCCTTTCTCCCGTGGTAAATCTTTCTTCATGAAATAAGTATTTTTCTAAAATTGCCACTTCTAATAAGAATGATTTAATGTAAAAAGGTTAATTAGATTAGTGATGCATATAATGGTCATCAGTCCTCTACCCCCCTGTAGTTCTTGATTTCGGTAGCCTTTTCTATCAGTCTGTCTTCAATCATTCCATCTCCCATACAGGTAATTTCCTGGATTTCACAGTAAGTGCCTCATGTTTTATTACCCCTTAGACTATTATGCAGCCTCACTGTTTTCTCAAAAAAAAAAAAAAAAAAAAAAAAAAAAAAAAAAAAATCCATTATAAAAATTAATCTGGAATGTCTTTTCTGAGTTTTCCTCTTCCTTTAGAGTCCTCCAGGTGGTGACTTAAAGACCTGTCTTGTCTACTGCTTCCCCTCATTAAAACTGAAATGACTTCCTGATTACAAATGCCCTCCTGTGGTTCTTTTTCCTTATGTATTCCTACACAGCCAAATTTGTTTCAAATTTATTTGAAGATGCCTTTCTTCACTGGAAATATTTTTTTCTCTCCACAGTATGTATTCCTCCAATTTTTCTTCCATTTCTGTGTGTGCGTGTGTGTTTGTGTGTGTGTGTGTGTGTGTAGATATACATATATTTTCATTGACCTTTTTTTCTCTCTCAAGTTGTGAAGAATAACCACTAAATTTTGTATTCAAGGTAAAATTTTGTATCACATTTTTCACAAACTGTTGAGTGTCTCTGGGTCTTTCCAAATGTTATAGGATATATGGTTTCTCAAATGAGTCTGAAAGAATTTTCAATATATTGAAAGAAGACAGCTATTTGCAACAGTCACATACATTGAATTACTCTACCACTAAGAAGCAGGTGTACTTAAATACTTTCCAGTGAAAATTTCTTGCTTAAAGATATTATTTACTGTTCCATTTCTATATTCATTTCCAGTTAAGAGTTGTACATGCATGCATGCTGTAATACACCAGGGTTTTTTTTCTTCTTAGAGTTCATATCAATCTTTATTGACATATAGTACTTAATTCCCACTTAAATTGTTTTAAGAAATGTTTCATGCCTGTGGTGATATAAGAAATCCAGGAGTAATTTTTCAGTCCATCTATGTGATATACCTGAATGATAAACCTCTAAATGAGTGGAAAAGTTATTTTAATGACTTGGTTTATTTTTAATAGTCTTTACTGATTTTTAAGACACTATCTTCACTGAAAGGGTTTTTAGGGATCCAACAGGCTGCCCAGGGAAAAGACTGACTCGCTGCACATGGAGGCATTTAAAAGATGTGTAGACATAGCATTTAGTGACATAGTTTAGTGTTGGACTTAGTAATGTAAGGGTAACAATTGGACTCAATGATCTTGAAGGTCTTTTGCAACCTAAACATTTAATGAGTTTCATGAGTTTCATGAGTTTCATGAACATGACATCTGTGACTAAGTTGTGTATTTGCATATTTGAATTTTCTATTTCAAATCACACTTTATATTATTTTCTGCATTAGAGTATATTTTGAAATCTACAGTAGATGTTAGCTAGTGTATCTATGATAAAATATTTTATGGAAACATTTAATTATATACAGTAAATGCACTCTAATAATAAGCTTTACCTGTAAGATGTTTAAGTCCTATTAAGTCCTATTCTCAAAGGAGGCTTAGCCAATTGAAAAGACAGTTTCTATGAAAGCAAAAAGTATCATTTTCAATGTAAAAACTGAAAATTAATTTTTAACTCACTAGACTGTACATGCAATGAATATTGAACAGTAAGCATTTAATGAGATGATCCAAAGCAAACATCAAAATGAGTAGTGGTCCATCTACACGCTTGAGAGGGAAAGAAAGACCTCTGCAACTTGTAGAGAGGTTTTTCCAGGTGATTGACTGTATTTGTAAAACGTTGAAGTTTAGTTTTTTAATCTTTTTTTTTTTCCTTTTTGTAAATCACATGCAAAATATTTCCCTTAATTGTCCAGTACTTCATGCACTTGGCATAATTTCCTGTCAGTTTGGAGTTAATATAAACCTGTTGACTGTGTCCTTCCAAGTAGGTATACCTTTACTCTCCCTTATTGTGCCAGGATCCCAGCAGGGCTCCTTTATCTTGTTCCCATCTCACATAACCATTCTGGAACCCAAACAACTGACCCGCCCATAGAGTTCCAGGTGGAGTCCAAACAATGGCACTGAGAAAGGAATTTTTTTTTTACCTATTTCTCTGAGGAAATACAGTACAAAATCTGTCTCATGATTTCATCATACTGTGGGGCTCAGTCATCTCACCAACGTACGTCTTCAAGTCACATTGTCTGTAAATGATTTCAAGAAGGCATCTTATCCATCTGCTCTCTCTGACAAAAAGCAGCTATTGTTGTTAGGTATTTTCACTTTTGCATCTCCAAAATTTCAAAACCATCTCTTCTTCTTCCAATCTGCTCTATCACATCACATCATTACTTAAACCATTAGAAAATGTTTCACAGTTCAAGCCTGAAGTTTCTGATTTTCATTCTGTGCAGCTACAACACCAAGTCTTATCTTTTCTGGATTCGAAGGAAGAATTATTTCGTTTTGCCTTTCAGAAATACTTTATTTGTTTGAAGTCTGTGTGATCTTAGTCTTCTACTCTTTAGGTTAGTGAACTTCAGTTTACTTTCTTCAGTATTTGTTTTGCGTTCCTCTAAACCACTTCTAGACTGACAATTTTGATACAACACCTCAGTCCTTGGTGTAATAAAGCACACTTACATCCAGCTCCAGGTTTAACTACACTAAGATATTACTTGCTTTTTACAACAATATGCAGGTTCTTATTTTGTTTTTCCCCTCATCTCACTCTCATTTTTTCAATAGATCTGCTGTATACATTTGTCTTGGGATAAGAAGAATAGTCATGCAAAGATCCTTTGATCAAGGGATCAATGAAAGATTCTTTGGTTGTCATGGAACAGAGACAGATTACCTTAAATCTGAATGTCTAAGTTTCAGACTTGTAAATTTGACTGTGTGCATTCTACTTCATGTGATGAAAGTGGTATTTTTACCCCTAGTTATCAGCAGTCAGAGGAATCTAAGCAAGGCAGCTCAGGACTGGAGCAAACTTTCACCAGCAGTCAACAAAGAAATGTTCTTAATATCTCCCCAATTTCCTTTTGAGCTCACAATAATTTTAATGAAAACAAAATATATAGTTAAATCAAACAAGCTCTTAAATATGAACATTCCCTCAAACTTATAACAAGTAAAAACCTTCAATACAGAATAAGAACATTTTGCTATATTTAACTTAGATTATTTTAATTTTTTTCACTGCTTGATTTGACAACTGGTGATGTGAGAAGTGGGTAAAAGTTTCAAAACTGGGCCCTTGGCAGAGTGACAGAAAATTTTTAATGAAAAGAAAGCTTTTAAAAGCATAGAAGTCAACTACCTGGAGTAACCTAGTGGTAGGATGCTGTGTTCAAGTACTTTTATGTTGCAAACCTTATTTAAGAGGTGAATGGATTTCAGGAAGCAGATGGACCATGTTCCATTTAAACATATTAAGAGGCACACATTTCTTTCCTTCTAGTCTCTACTTTGTGATTTTTCTTTTAATCTTCTTTCTTATAGGTTTCACTATTCTCTTCCTAAATCTAGGAAAGTCTTTGCACTGGTTCCACATGGTTCTATCAGCTGGTACTATTCAGTTTTCATTTGTTTGAGAAAGAATGGAATAGTCATTATGCTTGTTAAGATTACTCCTATTAATTTTTTTGCTGTGAACAAACTTTAATGAACCACGTTTTCCATGTTCCCTTTGTTAGGAAAATATTTATAACCAGAGAGTAAAGATGGTAGTATAATATCAGATACTTTTCTAAATTAATGTTGCAACATCCTCTATTCTCCATTTCCTTTGCTGTCTTCATCATGTACTTCAACAATTGCTCTAAAAGCTTAAATAAAACCCATATCAGGTTAATGATCCTTCAGTTTTCTCAATCACATCTCCATTAAGTAAATATTGATATTCCATTTTCTATTATTTTGTGATAAAGATAGGTTCATTAAAATACCTTGTTTCTGGATCTATGATTTCTCATACCAGTTTTTACAATTTTCCTGTGCTAAATATCATAGGACCCCCTTTACTCTGGGATCTTGAAACTTTGCTTTTACCTAAGAGGTAATTATGTATTTTTTTTTCACATATTAATTCCATGAGATAATGTGCCTTGTTCTTGATGTGCCATGCCTTCAGTCTTACTGAAAAGTGAGATAGGCATTTTTTAAGTTTTAGATACTACACAGATTATTTTTAATCTCTACTGTATTTTGGCCTCATTTGTCTTGTGTGCTTGTTGTATTTTTATTTATGTAGCAAAGTAATTTTTTAAAATTTCTATTATTTTTCCCTTTGTGGCTGAACCATTTTGATTTTATATCAATACTCATTTTATCCCTATGCTTCCTGATGTCTAGGACTGCAAGTTTGTTTTCTGGTCAGTGCTGCATTCTATTCCACAAAGGCTTTTTATTTGCTCTTAATACCACATCGAACTGTTGGGCTGCCCCTGCCTGGATGCCAGATGCCCACCTGTCGCATTCCAGTGTCAAGAGCTGCAAGGAGGTCTTTTAATGATGGATGGTCGGGAACGAAATTAAGCCAAACGAGGCAAACATTGTATCTGAGAACCATTTATTGGTAATGAAAAGACAAAATGAAAGGAGTTACTCTACTAAAGAGGGCTAGAGAAGACAGAGCAAGAGAAAGAAAAATGGGAGGGAGGGAGAAGGGAGACAGAGGTAAAAGAGGGCGTTACCCCCGGAGGTCGGGGAGTGCCGTCCGTGTCCCGAGGCGGGGCTGCGCGTGCCGCCTGCCTGGGCACGGCTCCCGGGGTGGCAAGCGACCGGACACGAGGTGAGGGGCGCTTGGGCAGGAGGGCCAGGAGCCTGGACAGGGTCGCTACGAGGATCACGGCTCGGAGGCGGGCAGGGTTGGACACAGGTGACTCAGGAAGGGACACAGAGACAGAACAGGCCGGGCGCTGGTCAGGGACACAGGGAGGCAGGACAGACACGAGGGCGAGCAAGAGCCAGCGAGGGCAGGAGAGCCAAAAGGCAGGACTCCAAAAGCAAGTTCAAAAAGCTCCCCCAAAAGAGTCAAAAGGCGAAGGACAGAACAGCCCCCGGAGCTTGTGGTACAGTTACTGTTTATGCCCCCTGCTCCTCCCAAAGTCTGCCTGCTGACAGGAGACCAGGAGACCCCTGCAGTCCATCAGTAGAGACCTTGTGCCATCTGACTGGAGAATGTCTCTGGGGTACAGTGTCTTCTGTGTTCCCTTGCTGACAGCCTGTCCCATGTGAGACATGACATGGTTGCCAGGCAAAGTCCTCCCAGAGGCTTTCCTCCATCATCTCCTGGCTGCCTCTTGGGCATGGCATGTGTGCATCCCCTCCCCGACACGCCTCTGACAACCATTGTTGAGGCATAACAAAACTGAATTGGCTCCACTTACCACCATAACCATTCTATCACTCCCCTCTTCAGCTGGACGAGGAAAAGAAAATATAACAAAATATAACAAATATTAAAACTGGGTTGACATAAGGACAGGGAGAGATCATGCACCAGTCACTGTCACAGGTAAAGCAGACTCGACTTGGGGAGATTAGTTTTATTTATTACCGGTCAAATCAGAACAGGATAATAAGAAATAAAAGCCAAATAAAAAAATATCTTACCCCCTCCCTTCCTCCTAGGCTTAATTTCACTCCCTATTTTTTCTACCTCCATCTTCCAGTGGTGCACGGAAAAATCTGGGGAATGGGGGCTGTGCTCAGTTCATCTCATGTTGTCTCTGTTGCTGCTTTCTTCTCAAGGAAAGGTCGCTTCACACTCTACATCTTCTCCAGTGCCTACACTGGAGGGTCCATTCCATGGGAGGCAGTCCTCCAACCTGAGTTCTTCACACAGGCTGCAGTTCTTCAAAATCTCCTCCAGCATGAGTCCTTCTCATGGGGTGCAGTCTTTCAGGAACAGACTGATCCAGGGTGGGTCTCCCATAGGGTCATATGTTCTACCAGGGCTCCCTTCTCTGTGGGTCCACAGATCCTGTCAGGAGCCTGTTCCAGTGTGGGCTTCCCAAAGGACCACAGCCTCCTTAGGCATCCACCTGCTCCCTTGTGGGGTCCTCCACAGGCTGCAGGTTGATATCAGCTGCCCAGTGAACCTCCATGGGCTGGGGGCACAGCTGTCTTCACCACAGGCTGCTGGGGAATATCTACTCTGTCACCTGGAGCATCCACTCCCTCTTCTTCCTCACTGGCCCTGATGTCTGCAGAGTTGTTTCTCCCACATATTCCCTCTCCTCTCTCTGGCTGCCATTGCTGTTGCACAGTAAGTCCCTGCTGCATCCCCTGCCCTCCATCTCCTCCTTATATCTGCTGTCCCTGAGGTGCTGCCACCAGCACTAATGGGCTCAGCCTTGGCCAGTGGCAGGTCTGTCCTGGAGGTGGCTGGCATTGACTTTTTGTTGGACATGGGGGGAACTTCCATCAGCTACTCATGGAAGTCATCCCTGTCACCCTCCTCCATCAGAACGCTGCCACACAATTGCAATACAGAGTGGTTATTATAATTTGCTTGCTTCTCCCGTAACACTGGTTTAAAACTATGTTAATTCTATATACTTAATCCCATTTTTAATTAAAATATCAAGGGCAAAATTAAGTTCAATTATGTTTAAACACTAAAGTTCAGGAAGTGGACTCCTAAAACTGAGGCAATGCAAATGTGGTGGAAAGTTCTAATTTGATAGTTTCCTGTATCTGTTTTTTTGCAATCATCAATTAAAAGAGAAAGCACTGAAACTTCTGTCTGTACAATCTTAGTTTACATTGGTGTATCCTGGGCCTTCTGTTACCAATAGTTTGCATTGAAGCTGTCACCTTAGAAAAGGTAATTAGAATAAAACCATCACGGGAATAAGGTGTTCCTGTGGTATGTACTTGTTCCATGAAACTTATTGGTCTGTAGAGATGAAAAATAAATATAGGCTATAGACCACAGATATGAAAAGTTCATCATTCTCTTACCACTAAAATAGTTTGAGCAAAATCAAACTGACAAAGACCAAATGCAGATTTCAGAAGGGCAGTGAGTTACATTTTTTCTCCCAAAAGGTGGAGTTTTTTCAGAATCGTATTATGAGCATACTGGTTAAAAATTGAATGAAATATAGGCTGTTGCTGTCTGTTAAATATTCTTTATAAGGGTTGTCTTTTGTGTGTTCATCAGCTCCTTCATTGCTGTTATTTACCTTTATGAGAAAGAAAAGAGACTATGTTCTTCCTCACTTGTTTCTCTCCCAGTTAGTAATATTGCCTCCCACAACCCACAATAAATAAATTTCATTGGAAAGAGCAACCTTCTTAAGAATGCAAGAAATGTTTTTCTTGCATTAACCTTGGTCTGGCTGATTACCTGGCTCAGTTATCACAATGAACACATAGCAATAACCTAGAATAATTACTTCTGGAGTTGCCTGTAACTGCATTTCTAACTGCAGTAGTTAATGTGGGCAATTTTACAAATAATTAATTCTAGTAACAACAAGATAAAAATTACAGGTGAAGTCTGGAGCAGTAATTGCTATCTGAACATAACAATATAATGTCTTCTTATTTTTTGACATTCTAGGAGAGGTAGTTTTATTGAAAGTGGAGAAGAGAAACACAGATCTCATTCAAATTATTAAAACTGAGTATTCGTGTTTTCTGGGTTCAGTTAGGCATCTTATTTGCATCCTGACTGTCTGTTGGTAGGAAACTTGACAACTTTGTTAATGTACTACATACACACACACACACACACACACAAACAAATGCATGTTTCTCAATGCTCATATTTTCACTAAAGCAACTTTAGGTGCACAGTAAGTGACAAAGCTCAGGTAATGTTCAATCTTGATGAACAAGAGAAACAACATGGAACATAACATATAGTACACTTTCCTCAGAGTTGAAACAAGGCCAAAACCCAGAGATCTGCATGTTGGGACACAGGGACAAGTGAAGTTCTGAAATTTCACAATTGTGATAATGGCTATTAAATTTGGGATTCTTGATTCAAGATAATGGTTGAGTCAGATTTAACCTGTTTTGAATGCCTGAAGGAATAGATATTCTATTATAAAGTTTGGAGGTTTTTCCCTAAACTTTTTGTAATTTTACTCTGAAATTAGTATTCACTTGGTAATTTTCTTTGTGACAGCACACACACTGTGGTAATGCTAATAGCTCTTAAAATTAATCATAAATGTTTTAATAGCGAGTACTGAAAATAACCATAAAATAGAGCTACATTCTTTGCATTTAAATTAACTGACATTTTCTTTAAAAGCACTGTTTTTTTTAAAATTTATAAATATGCCCTCAATATCTCTTTGTTCTAAAATATGCAGAAGATGTTTCTTTATAAACATCAAACCATTAAATATTTGGTCTTTGGGGACATGTTTGTAGATTGACAAAATCATTCTTAATTTACACATTTTTGAATGCATAATTTAGCATGACATTTTTTGATGAAATTCTTGGTAGTGACAAAAAAAAAAAAGACTATTTCCCTATTTCCCTCTTCACAAAAGTAGATAATCACTTTATTTTTCTCTTTTTTTCCCCACTTAAATCTAAATCATTATTGTTCTCCCATTAATCCCTAGGAGCTAAAAGTTTGGATTTTTTTTTCCTTTATTCATAAGGTAATAGAGTTTGAAGGGATAGTGAAATATAATACTGTTGCCCCCCAGGGAAGATTATAAACAAAATGGAAGAGCTCAATTACTTTGTCTCAGCTATTTTTCTTAAGGTGCTAATTTGCTAAAGCACTTCTGAATTATTTCATATACTTTGAGTATTGTATTCTGGTACTGGATAAGCTTTTATGAAGAGCTTTAAATATATCACTAGTAAATGTTTACTCGGTGTTTTTTGTTTGATCTTTTTTGTACAATCCTTATACCAAAGCTGGAATTTATTTTCAATGACTACATATAAATGCAACACACGCTCTGTGTCCTAACAGATGCCATCTGTAAAAGCATTTACTTTAAATTAGTGGAATAAGTAATCAAAAGGGCTTTGTACTTAATGCAGAACTTTTGGTGACTATTAAATACTCATTAGAGGGTGTTTTTGCTGTATGACTGTCAAAATCAGCAGGACGTTTATGTTAGATTTCCTGAGTGGGTCAAGATTGAATATGATTTTACAACTTAAATAACATAAATGAATGCAGGTTATTTCAGAATCTCCAGATGTTCCTTAAACTCCCTGCCCCTAAGCTAAACTTACAGCCAATTTAAATTTTGCAGCAATATTACAGTGCAGATTTTTGCTTCAAACACTTAACAACTCTCTTGTTACATTCTGCTCATTTGTGACTTAACCATCACAAAAGAAAAAGATGAATGCTATTATATTGGGAGTTTCTCTCTTTAAAACATGTATTAATGGATTGCTCAAATTAGTCTATCAAAAAAAAGGCTTTTGGTGGGACAAAAGTTCTTTTCAAAAGTTCCTTATAAAATCTTCATAAATGTTTCTAACAAAATCAGGTTGTCTGTCCATATTTCAGATGTCTTGACTAGTCTTAACTGAACTTAATTTAAAAACTAGGTAACTGCTGAAAGCATGTTCTAAAGGTAAATAAAAGCTTGTAAGTTAGCTGTACAGGCAAAAGAATTTTCAATATCATAGTAACGACTCCTACATTCTTATACAAAATTTATGATATGATGATTTCTTTTTCAGTAAAAGGTACATCTACTTGTTAGTTCTTGTTTTTTTTTTTTTTTACACTGTAGATACTTATCCTAATTTCAACCTTTGAAGACGGCAACATCTGTTTGTAAGAAAGCAATAAACGTGGATCAAGACCCAAATTATAAAGTGTAGTAAAACCTACTTAAAAGCAGCCTTTAAGCAAGACACTTTTTAGAAAAACTTTCACTGGAAAAAAACAATTCGGAGGTTTCACAATGATAAGGTAAAATAGCCTGATCAAATTATCTTCGAATACCCAAGCTCCAGTGTAAAAACTTCAAAACATTAGAGATTTTTATAATAAAAGCAGTTTTTTAATAGTTTAGCTCCAAGACAAGATGAAGAAGTCGTGACAAAAAGAAAATAAGCAAGAGAGAGAATACCGTAGACCATTAACCCTGGTCCCTATGTCAGCTACAGGTGTTGGGTCCCAGATGAGGACCTGCAGGTATAGCTCCCACAATCTTCATTAAAGTATCACTGTTAAGGTATGTAAGAAGTCTTAAACTAGATATTCAAGAGATTCAATCATTAAGTTAAACTATGGTTTCTTTTAAGTAGTGAATTCAAAGAATAATTAAGTCGGTGAAAATTATGAAGACAAGTCAGTTCACTCTAATTTCTGTCTATGAATTTTAGGATAGTCAATGTCCACATTTGTACTCTCTTCATTAGCAACCTAGGATAATTCAGTTTGGAACCAACCTTCTGCTAACAGCATAGGCCAGATTTTGAGGACTTTAGCCAGTTCTGAAAATATCTAAGGACAGAACCAATATGATCTCTCCAGGCAATGTCTTTTTCTTAATAATTCCTGTGAAAAAAGCTTATCTGTCCAGCCTGAACCTCTTTGGTTTCGATTTATGCCTGTTGTCCCTCATCCTGTCACAATGAACCACTATGAGGAGTGAAATTGTCTTCACAGTCACCTTCTTCTTCGGGGGGGGTGGCTGTGAGGTCCCCCAAAGCCATTGCTGCACAAGGCTGTACAAACCTCACTCTCCCAGCCTCTCATTGTGGGGCAGCTACTCCAGTCTTATCATCTTGGTGTTTTTCCACTAGACTTACTACAGTATGTTGATGTCTTTCTGCTGGGGGGGTTCCAAACTGAACATAGCATGTATGAGTGCTAGATGAGGCAGATAGAAATTTTCTTTGCTCTCCTAGTGATGCTCCTGCTGATGTAGCCACAGATGGGCCAGGGCCAGGGCTTGCTGAAGGTTCCTGCAGTGCCCATTCCCCAGAGCTGTTCTTCTCTCAGTCCATCCCAATCCTGATTGTTTTTCAAAGCTCTGTGAGTTCTGATTTAAACATTCAAAAATATCCCAATCTTCCTCCAAAAGAATCCAAACCAAACAGAAGTAATGCTACAGACCTAACCATTTGCCATATAGACCATGGATGGATACATTCTTCTGCTCTAGAAAAATCCATACTTGATTCTAAGCAGGTTATCCGGCTGACTAGAAACAGAGAACAGGCAACACTTATTTTTAAGGTACTCAGACTGATCTCTACATTAAAAAAAGAGTCCTAGAGGCACTGGATTATTTTTACTTATGTTTCCAGGATATTTGTTACTAAAAGATGTAAACTTTGTAGCTAAGTCTTTCTTTTTAAAAGGTAATGAAGTAATTTATGAGAAATCAAATAAGAAGTTTGTCCCAGGGGCAGACTCAGTGTGTGTCTCTAAAACTAGAATCACAAAAGTTCATTTCATCTGGTTTAGCTACTTCAAGTTGCTCAGATTTCAGCCATGTACTACTGCTGCACATATATCTAAAGCTGAACAAAATAACAGCAACAAAGAAAACACCTTTAATCAAATAAAAATTATTATTTTTAATACAATTAGAAGCAAATGAAGCACAGAATCTATTTCAATTAGTCTCAGTTGTAGGAGATTTTACATCAGCTCCTAACTGCATTCTAAATGTCTGTCCTAACTATCATGTTATAAGATATTATGTGGAAAACACACAAAAACCACAGTATTCATCCTGGATAGTGATACTGGCTGATTAATTGAAACAGGTTGTGGAAGACTGTAATTTTTTCATTCCCTGTGAAACATATACTTGCAATGGAGAGTAAAGTAATCTTGTTGCTGAATTTTTTTCCTTTATTTCCCCAACAGTCCTTTCTTGCCTCTCAATATTTGTTTTGTAAAAAATAAAAGGAACCAACAAGAAATCACTTCCTTAAATATTTTTGATTGCTTAGGTCACATATAAATCCATTTCAATGCAAAGGTAATTATTTCCCTCACTCATGAGGCCATTAAGAATAACAGGCTCTATTTCTTTGGTTTTTACTATTAATGCTGGAGTCTGAAGAAAAACCATCCTCACTGAACCAAGTCAATAGCAAATTAATGACTTTTAAGTTGCTGGTCAGTGTACGGCAGGTCAGACTTGAAATGTCATTGAAGTATCCTTTAGAAAAGAGAAAGAATGTCTCCATAAACATAGGGACAAGAGCTCTCTGTGGAATATGCATGGAGATATTACATAATCAGTTGTAATAGGACCTTTTATGAAAAGTGGGAGTCTTAATTCCTTTAAGTTCATCTGGGACTCAAACTTGACTAGCCCTTAATACACTTAAAGCCAAAAAACACAAGACAATAATAGTTATCAGTAGTACATAAAACTTAAGTTGTGTGGTGGTGGTGGTGGTGGTGGTTTTGATTTCTTATCTTTTTTTTTTTTCCCTATAAAAATTATTTTGGAAATCAAATTTTTTTGCAGTCAATATAGTATACTGTTAAAAAACCCCAATTTTTAAAATTATTTGTCAAGGAATCTACTGCTAAGTGGACAGTTTAATGTTCCCCACTTTAACATATTTAGATTCCTCTTCAAATAAAATGTTGTTCTAAAATATGGAGGAATAACAAAAATTAATTTGTTTTGTCCAAGAACTGTAATTGCCTGTCTTGTTGAACTGCGTTTTCAGTCTTACATAACCAAAATCAAGCTTGGTCTGTGCATTAACTAGTACGTGTTTACCTGAAGATTTCAACTGATATTTTAAAAATCCTACAGCTATTTGCATATGCATGTTTATTTCAATGTAAGAGTGATCTGTTGAAAGGGAATTTTATTTGAGCTCCTGTAAAGAAGGGTCATAAGAAACTGAAATAAATAAATTTTGAAATAGAAGACACCTTTCTGTACAGATTTTAGCACCAAGTTACTATGATTGACATATTTATTTGTGTGTAGATAATGCCTTTCAAAATGGCATAATGCAAATATTTTGCACTAAATAAATATTGTTTCATTTGAGGATAGAATAAACATACAGTCAACAGGAAAACATACTAGATGTAAAGAAATAAGGGAAAACTGAAAGCAAACACCTTTTTTTTGCATAAATTTTCTCCATATTAAGTCTATTAAACTATTTTGGTTTGGTTTGTTTTTTCCCTTCTTCAGAGCTAGCATGTAAGTTTGAGTAAATGTTTTTGGGCTGTGTGTCAGAGCACATGTTATCTGAATGAGAACTTCGAAAGAAAAACAACTTTTATATTTCTAAATTGTCCACATGTGTGGGTCTTTTTATTATTAGTTATTGTCATTTTTTACCTGCTTTAACATTATTAGAGAGGTTATTTTCTGAAATATAAATGATGTCCTAATCAATTTGTGCTGCTTCAGCAAAAGTAAGTCACTGCAAAATTGACCCCTATTATAGTCCGAATATTTTGTCAAATATAGGATACAGGTGGCCAGTCTGCACATATTTTTCAAAAGTAGACCAGGTCACTTCTGTGCAGGGCAAGTGTTTGTAGAAAGCATTTCCTTTTCCTGAAAGTGAGATTTAACTGCTAGTTGTCAAAAGTATCATTGCCAGATGAAAAACAGCTTCAATAACCTCCCTTCAACTTCCCTCTTCTACATTTTTTTTAATATTAAAATTTGTATTCCAGGCTAATTATGAGAAAGCATGTGGAATTGCCATGCTTGGAATGGCACTTAAAAATGGAACTTTATCTTTCTTTAGGTTGCAGTTTTCAGTTCTGAGACTCCACTGAGTCCACCTATTAGAGCAAGGAAATCTCCGCACAAAAATTAGATGAGGGGAATAAATTATTTAATATTTCTTGTGACTCCCCAAGATAGATGGTGATGATGATGGCGACGATGATGATGACTGTATATCCTGTTTCAAGAATCCTGTTGAGCTTTGTTTTCACAGTTTTGTTTTGAGGTTTAGTAAATATTATGCGCTCAGATAGTAGACACAATGAGGGCAGAAAAGAAATTTCTCCTTGCGTATTTAGGTCTTCTCTGTTGTCTACTTGTATCTACTTCAATTTTTTTCATTCTCAGATATTTCTTCAGAAAACATATAATCTCTATTTTAATATTTTCATTGAATATTACAGGGTGTAGCCAAATGTTGCCTCATACTTTAGTGATTTACACCTAGACTTCACTATCAGTTTGCAAAACATCCTTAGATCTGTAGATTTGGCATGACTATGACTCATTTAATCCAAATCCCTCAGGGTCAGAGTTAAAGAAAAATATTAGGCAGGAGATATCAGGCATAGACAAGTAACAGAACACTATGATACAGGTCTGACTAGAGGTGAATAATATTATTTAAATAATTCAGTTTGAATAATTTATTTATAAAATTCTCTGAATAGAGGTTTAGTAGCCTCCTGTATCAGTAAACCAGCTTGATTAATCAAATACAGGCTCACACATACACACTTTTCTTTTTTTTCTTCTTAAAGGCAAAGGGTTTCCTGGGCTGTTCTTAGTTAAATCCAAGAAAACTATTAAGTGAAATTCAAGAGAATTCTTTTTATTTGGTGGAATTAATTTATTAGTTCATTAGTTCTTTTATTAAGATATTCCTTTTTTTAAAGAGACTCCTCATAAAATTTAGTAGGTAAATAGAAAAAGATATTAACTTTTCATTGCATCAGCTCTTGTTTATTTGGGGCATTACAGTCATCTTAAACTTCTGTTTAGTGTATAATAATTGTGTCGTACATGTGTGTACATATACTTAACAAAGTTAATCAATGAACTCATCATCGAAATGTGGTTAAGATACATTTATTTAATAAGTAGGATTTATTTTAGCTCCTGGTTTTACTTTTTTCTTAAACTTTTTCAAGGATAAGAAATAAAGAAGTCAAAAGGAAATAAATTATTGAATTGTATAATGATAAAGAACCACACAGAGTTCCTTCATGTGTAATTGTCATAGAACCATAGAATCATAGAATCATTAAGCTTAGAAAAGACCTCCAAAACTGAGTCCAGCCATTAACCTGACACTGCCAAGCCCAGAACTAAACTATATCCCCAAATGCCACATCTACACATCTCTTAAGTACCTCTGGGACTCTACCTCTTTCCTGGATAGTCTGTNATTAACCTGACACTGCCAAGTCCAGAACTAAACTATAGCCAAATGCCACATCTACACATCTCTTAAGTACCTCTGGGACTCTACCTCTTTCCTGGATAGTCTGTTCATTGTTGTCAGTGCGTGACAATCCATTCGGTAAATAATTTTTTTCCTAATATCCAATCTAAACTTCCTCTAGTGCTACTTGAGGTTGTTTTCTCTTGTCCTTTCACTTGTGACCTGAGAGGAGAGACTGACCCCCAGGTGACTACATTCTCCTTTGAGGTAATTGTAGAGAGCAATAAAATTTCCCCTGAGCCTCCTTTCCTCCAGGCTAAACAACTCCAGCTCCTTCAGCCACTCCTCATAATGCTTCTTCTTGGTCCCATGGGAAGATAAAAAGTCATAGCCCCAGAAGTCCCTCCTTCTTCCCTTCTCCTCATATGCTGAGCTTGGTGCCTTATGGTGTGAAATATCCCTCTGGTCAGCTGTCCTGTCTCTGTCCTCTCCCAACTCCTTGTGCACCCCCAGCCTGATCACTGGTGGTAGGAGAGGTGGAAAAGGCCTTGACTCTGTGCAAGCGCTGCTCAACAAGAACTAAAATAGGTTTAACAACAGTGTTTTCATCACAAATCCAAAACGTGAGGCCCTACCACATACTATGAAGAAAATTAACTTTACCCCACCCAAAATCAGTACACTTGATCTTATCCCATTGTATTAGTCTCCAGGAAAAGAAAAGTAACATATGCAACAGATATGAGTTACACTTCAATAATATAGATGATATTCACATATCTGTATGATGTATTGAACTTTCAATCCCTTTTTTGATTAACATAACTTTTGAATTCCAGAGTAGCTATTCACACAATAATTTTATATTCACTTTCTAAAAGTGCTCTCTAGTATTAGGCTAAAATTTAATGCATTTAATTTTCTTTGCATTTATATAAATTAATTGGTTCATTATGCTTTTCCTGAAGAGTAAGAACAAATGGATATCAATAAAAAAAGCAATCACTTCTTTTATAATTAAGATTGAAATTCAAAATATTTTGTTCTTGAACTACTCTCCCTAGGTTCTAAATATTTTCCCTGTGGCCCAGAAAAATTAATAGTCCTAAGTCACAAAACAGGTAGTTTTGCCATGAAGACAAAAAAGTGTTTAGATCTTCTGTATTCCTCTATATTTTACATGAAGACTATTTTCAGCCTAATGTTATTGTTGAGATAAAATTTTCTTCCTTTAAAAGAATCTACATGGCTACAACAACTGCTCACCTATAATTTTATTTTCTGCTTGGTTATTTGTGGATTTAATTCAGTATCTGGTTTAAATCAGTTTTACTTCGAGTTCCTTAGATTATATTGCCATATAACTGATACTTGAAGTCAATAGTAAAGGTTCACTGCAACAATGACATTCATCAGAGAAAAATAAATGTCAGTTTTATAATAAAGTTGGTTTAAAATGAGTGATGAAGGTATTGTACTTAAAAAAACCTCAGGCCCAAAACTGAAGACTATATAAACAATTAGCCAAATTGGCTAATCCTCAGTTGAGTGTTGAATGGCTGTAGTGTATATGAAATATCATCATAACTTCCACTTCTTTTGGTAGAACAACATTCAGTTCTTCTCACAGTAAATGATACATTTGCACAATAAGCTGATCAGTAGAGCTACGAAACTGTCTCTGATATGCTTCAAGTTTTCCATTTTCTTTTTTTTATTAAAAAATATTCCATTCAGGAACATATGAGTTATCACTTTTTTTAAGTCATGACTATAACATCAGCAAATTATTAATAGTATAATAATTGATCTGTCACCAAATGGCTTAACCGTCTTAAGTTGATGGTGAAACAGATGTCTAGGATCATAAAACAAAAGTTGGGGTTTTTTTTAAATAAAGCATCTAAATGTGTTACTAGTGCCTACCCCAGGTGTAGATTTTAAAATACAGTGACAAAAAAAGAAAGAAAACAACATTGGCTATCATATAAATCTGCATTATCTTATGTTTGTTTAGCTGTTGTTTCATTTCTTAAAGCAAACAACCAACTATTGCCTTCCAATTGACCAGTCAGAATATTTAGGCTTCTAAAGCTGTAGCTTCATTTAGAATTTCTTTCTAAACAAAGATTTCTAAGTGTGTGTTTCAGCAGCTGTCTTGTCAGGTTTCTGAAAGAGTAAAATTAAAGCTCTACTATATTTATTCCATGTCTTCTCAGTGAGTGATCTAATATGAGAGTTAATTTTATTTTCTGTTTATCAGGAATAAGGCTTATCAAAGACGCCGTATGTAAGTAATTATGAGAAACTGTCACACAGATGGTGGATAATAATGTGTAGCTGGGGAGGATAATTTCTTCCTTTTGACAAGTAAAGAGAAATGGCATTTGACTTCTCTTCAGAAATGATAACACTCAGTTCTTGACAAGAGATAGTCTGCTTCCATTTTTCTAAGTAAAGGCGGTCTAATGTTGATAATAGTCTGCTTCCATTTACCTAAGGAAAGGAGACCTAATATTGGTAATCAACATGTCTTTCAGAGAGCTGTTTGTTACCCTTCTTCACTTTAACATTTTGTTACCTTTCAAATTCCTCAGTGGTTACTCTACATTTGAGAGGTCTAATTGTGAAGCTGAGTTTGGCAGGGAGGAAATGGCCACTGAATTGTGTTTGCATTGTTTGCATTGAGAGGAATTAGAGAATGAATATAGCTAAACTTATCTTTACTTGTGTTCAGATGCCTTTCTTATATACATTTCATTCTGGAATATCCGTACAACTTGCAGATCTTTTGGGATATTTGAGCATGTTGGTATTTCCTGGACTTTACTGATGAAGATTAATAAAAAGTGAAATTGTAGTCAGCGTGTATGGTCACATGTTCAAATTAATTTGTCTGATGGGGAGCTTGTGTCTAGTGTCTCTGGAAGGACATTAATCTTGCCCATGGTGAAGGCTGAGACAAACCTTTCAGTGACTCTATTTTATTCTCACTGACCTAAAGGTGCCTGCTCTTGCCAAGCCAAAAACAAGCTTCCTGAAAGTCATTGAGCAGATTTTAAGCAGGACAGGAATCTTCTCTAAGGAATTTTTTGTAATATGAATCAGAAAATGCACTTTGAGGGACAGAGATTCCAGAAGAAGTTGTACTGGTAACTTGAACATTTTTTCTGAGATTAATTACATTACTACTATTTTGAATCTCTGCTTGATTTTGTGTTCCAGGTAAGCAGGTGGTTCTGGTTTTGGAATGTATGTCCAGCTTGTTGTGAAGAATTAATTTTCAGCGTTTGCTTTAACTTAAGTGAAGCTATGCAGACTTTCTAAATATTTCCAGATTCAGAATGACTCTGATATCTAGAGATGATTTTACCAACTCTATAATTCCCATTTATGATTCCCATCATCCTAAATGATTCTATGAAATCACTAAACTACAATTTTTTTGTTTCATAGTTTCATTTTATAATACAGACTTTAGCATATATGTTGTCACTCTAGTTTTAACCATTTCTGGTTAAAAAGAAAATTGACCTATGGGGAAGGTAGAGGCAGGGAAGTAGTACAGGTAAGGAAGTGCAAGTCAGACACACTGGCCCTCCATGTCTAATAGAAGCCTAAAGAAAATATAAGAATACAAAACCTCAAGAACACTTACACTATTCCTTCTCTCTGCTCAGTCAATTGTATCAGAGATTCAGGACCTCAAATTGGATTCATGAGACTCTTTCCAGTATCTTTTTCGTAAAATTAATTTTTCCCAGGAAGTTCCATCCTCCTGCTTCTAAAGAGCTTGGTGTTCAATTGGAAGAGAGATATATAGAAGAGATAAAACAAGATGGATTTTTGCAATTCATTAAATCTGCATTTATATTTTTTTTATGTCATGGTCACTTCTGTTATAATTGTTGAGAGAAAAATCTTTGAAAGAGAATTATAACATTTGCTGTGGTGAATGCGTATTCAATTAAAGGCAGTAAATCAAATGGGTGGTAAGCGTAAGAATGAGAGTTAAGAAGTGTTTTGGGCCCCAGACTATGTGTGTAGTTCTGTACACTACATGTAAGTTCACTAGCAAGCAGAAATCATTAAAAAGGGGGAGTAGCTAGTAGAAGGAAAAGGTTATCTTCAATGAGTGGTGAACATTACACATTTAAATGTCAGCCTGGGCTTCAGTGAAGCTTTTGTACTCAGCAAGAGGGTTAACAAATCCCTAACAAATACTGCTAAACACATAATATAAGGTGTCACTTGAGAAAAATAGACAAGTAGCTTTATTACCAAGAAGTTAGACGGGGAACATTCAAGTGATAATACTTTAATGAGAAAGAACAAACTGCCCTTCTCCATAGTCTTGTTTTTATTTGTGTTGTCTTTCTACTTTCTCTCAACAAGAAATCCATGTTTTGCTAAGTCACTTCATTAATCTTTCGAGAGCAAGAGTAGAAAGCTCATAGAGCACATGCTGCTGTTTCTCAGGTGTCTCTTGATAAGAGCCCAAGCTAGTGTTTATTACTGATTTTCCAAAGCTTGATACAGTCCTTGCAACTGTCAAAATCTGAGTTATGGAAGAACTTTACAATTCAACATACAGAGTAACATAAATTATATTGTAGATTTCTGTAGATACAAACTACTCTATCATCATATGTGGATGTGTCTTATGACAGTTGAACCCTGGTTTTCTAAAAGTTGTCATAGTGTAATTAACAAGCAGAATATCCCAAAAGACAGAAGCTATATATAAAATCAGATATTCTTGGATCTAAGCTTAAATAAGTTAAGGCATTCTAGTATGTTCTATAGGAGAAATTATAGAATCACAGAATATCCTGAGTTGGCAGAGACCTATAAGGATCACAGAATCAGAGATTTAATGAGGTTGGAAAAGACTTCTGAGATCATTGAATCCAACCTATGACAGAACATGACCTCGTCAGCTAGACTGTGGAGCGCCACATTCAGTCTATCCTTAAACACTTCCGGGGATGGTGACTCCACCACCTCCTTGAGCAGCCCATTTCAACATCTAATTGCCCTTTCTGTGAAGAAATTCTTCTTAATGTCCAACCTAAACCTGCCCTGTCACAGCTTAAGACTATGTCCTCTCAACATATTGCTTGTTGCCTGGGAGAAAAGGCTAACACCCACCTGGCTTAAACCTGCTTTCAGGTAATTGTAGAGAGTGACAAGGCCACCCTTGAACCTCCTTTTCTCAAGGTTAACAACTCCATATCCCTCATAGGACTTGTGCTCCAGACCCTTCACCAGCTCTGTTGCCCTCCTCTGGATTCCCTCCATCACGTCAATGTCCTTCCTGGATTGAGTGGCCCAGAACTGGACACAGGGCTCATGCTGTGGCCCCACCAGTGCTGAGTACAAGGGGACAATCACTGCCATAGTCCTGCTGGCCACACTATTGCTGATACAGGCCAGGAGATGCCATTGTCCCTCCACTATCTTCATGCTCCTTCTTCAGATGCTCTTTAATAGCATTAGATCCTATTTATATTGGGGCACACAAAACTGCACATGATCCAGAGAGGTGTTTCTGGAAATGCTTTAATTGCCATCTTTTGCTTAGGCACTAAGTTTAATGCAATCATCTTATAAACAGTTGTTAGTAAAAGGAAACACTTGAGAAAATTTCTGAAAAAAGGGAAGTGCTCACAAGGAATAATAAGTAGTGGATATGGAATCTGGACTCCACATAAAGGCTAATTAATGTTTCTTCTATTTTCTTCCTAATTGCAATGTTTTGCAGTAAATGTGAAAAAAAGTACAGACAATGTCATAGACGCATAACAAAACATGAACAAAACCTCTAAAGGTAAAAGTCACATAACACTGTAAGAGTTTTTCTTAATAATATAAATAGAGAAAGTCAATCAATTACACCCAAAAGAACAAGTTTAACATGTTTCTCACAAAGAGTAGCTAGACTTCCTCAGGAAAAAAGCCAAGTGGATCCTTCGTGTGCATTGTTTTCCAAGCAGAAACAAGACTAAAATTCAGCTAGAAATACAAAGAAGTTTTAAATAAAACAGATGAACTCCTGTCTACCAAAGGAAAAACTATTCATAAAATAAATAAGTTACCAGAGCAGAAATTAACAGCCTAACAATGAATTGTGGGAACAACACTGCATGGAAGTGAAACATGAGTTTCATTGGTTTTTCTACCACAAATTTAGCTGCTGAACATGAGGATTGTTACTTGTTACATTCAGAGATGAATGAATAATTAAAAGACAAAACCAACAATGAATAATTTATTCAATGAATTTGGCTGGGGTTTTTTTCTACAGCCTAATTATCACAACTTTCTTACATGTATTCATTATGCAAATTAATTCAGCTAATAGTCATTTACATTCTTAAGAGATTGGATTTAATTACCCAAAGGGTATGTTTCTTATAGTATTTGTAACTGGTCAAAAAAAGTCAAACAGAATTGCTTATATCACCTGATTGGATAAATAAATAACCAGTCAGTGAAACTATACAGCAGTATAATTATCATCATGTAGCCAAATACAAGCTTTGAAATACACCTTTTGAACAGTTAAGCTGATGTGTCAACCCTCAGACATTTTCTCTCAAGAAACAAAAGGAATTAATTCAAAACTTGAAATAAAATATAATTCTGTAGCTCTAACTCTCCATCTACTTTCTGCAAGCTGAAATAACTTTTTAAGGAAATTAACCTTCTGTGTTTACCCTGCCACATTGCTAAGAAACTGTTACTGAGCACTCTTGCAAGCACAACTCTCAGGTAGAGGGACCATTGATATGACCCAGGACAATCTTGTTTAGTAACTCAAATTCCAGTACAGTGAAATATGATCCTTTAAAACTGTTGTCTATGACCAAAAAACCCCCAAGTCCATTATTATTATAGTGCATGAAAAGGGCTGGAAATTGAAAATATTTCAAGACTTACCTGTTTACCTTCAGAGCTATATCTGCTTTTCATCTAAGTGCATCTCTTAAGCATAGTCAAATGATCTATATAAATATAAAGGTCTACTACACTCATTTACTGAAATTTCGAGTTTGAGCTTTAACAGTAATGTCTCAGAAACAAAATTTTTACTCACCTATTGGCAGAAACAAGAGACTTCTGTTTGAATCTTACAATTCCCATGACAATTAAAGCTTACCTTTGAAAAAAAGGTCAAAACTTAAACAAAATACTCAAAAAATAACTGTAATGTTTTGATCTGCTAGAATTTATATTTCTTCCCTATAAGCAGAATTATTTGTTGGTAGTATTGTCATAGTTTCTCTGAGACATTTAACATTTTTAAAGCATATAGAAACAAACATAAACAATTCTTAAGTTTTCGAAACAGCTAGTGGTAGATCCTTTCATAATTCAAAACTCATAATAGCCTGCATCTCAAAAACTAAGTAACAAGTTCATAAAAAAACCTCAATGAATAAAATTTCTGCTAGATGATAAAGTGAGAAGCAAAACAAAACTGATTTCCTGTAATATAGAGCATCAAGTTTTCTTGATTTTCAGTGGTCTAGGGAATTCGGAATTCTTAGCACTGCATGTCATTTGCAGTTAAAAGGTGTTGTGAAGAAAGGCAAAGAATGCCACAGCTGAAAGCTTGAGCTCATTTGAGCTGTGAAAGTCTTATTTAAAGGCAAAACTGTTAAACTGAAGCAGAAAACATTTTACTGCTTTTCACAGTAAAAGCAGATTCTTACTTGATCTGTAAAGTCTTTTTGAGTCTGGGTTAAGAATTAAGTTATATGGTTAGTAGGAAACTAGTCCATGTTGCTGTGGTGTAGGTCTCATGTAGCTTT
Source organism: Promerops cafer (assembly GCA_013398275.1). Classification (NCBI taxonomy): domain Eukaryota; kingdom Metazoa; phylum Chordata; class Aves; order Passeriformes; family Nectariniidae; genus Promerops; species Promerops cafer. Next base: position 2,160,790 of record VZSE01001562.1, on the reverse strand, counting down.
TTTCTAAGTGTTCTAAACTCGCCAGAAATTTTTATTCAAATTACTTATACGTTTCTAGAAAAGGACCTGAGGGCAACTTATCTACCCAATATTGGCCATGTCTCATAAATGCAATGGCTGGTAATACCCAGAGTATGAGGAAGCAGACACAAGGGCCTGTCATTAACACCTCTGAAAAACTTGTGTTAAGCCCAGATTTCTCCACACATGTGCACTATTGTTTTGCTTTTGTACAATGCACATGAATTTCAAAAGATTTATATGTCACTTGAAGGGTCAATGTTCTCTCAGTCTCTGCCTGATACTAAGTATGAAAAACTGTTTTTAAGTTCTCTTTTAAATTGTTTTCTATTTAACTGTATGGCATGTACAAAGTCATGTACAAACTACTTATAACCAAAAAAGAGGACTGAGTTTTGACCAAATAATAACATCAGAATCCCATAATGGGATCTAACACTAACCTTAAAAATTCAATGAGCCAGGCAGACTTTACATGCCTGTTTGCCACAGACAGTGCAAGATGAAAGACATTAATTTAAACCATATTAAAGTGTAAGGCTTTATGCTTTTCAGTTTTGATCTTATTTTTAAATGATGCAGAGCAATAGACAAATCAATAACATATGGACTTACCTGATTGACTCCTTGGCAAAAATCCCCTTGTTTTTAGATATGTTTTTATAGAAATAAATGAGGATATCTTACAAATGTGCAGTTTACTATTTTAATACACAATTTATTAGATTTATTATTTCAATTTCCAAAAGTAGTTTGTAGGACATAAGGCAGCATTACTTACACAAAATGTGTGCCATTACTCACAATAAATTCAATAAAAGTAATAAAATATGTAGTTTACTTTTTACATTTCAACAGCATTTTCTATCCTAAAAATAAAAGCCTTAAAAAGTGAGAAATAATCATTTTGACAACACCAGAGTAGTCAGAAACAGGCCAGTGGATGGGTCATTCGGATTGTCAGCAGTTATTGTGGAAAATACATTAACTTGCAACAACGCAATAATGTGACCTTATACTTGTAAGGAAAGTTAAAGATATTATAATATCCTAAAAGATATTATAGAGAGTTATTAAGTAAATAATTTTGTTTGCTGAGAAATGGACTCAACATCTAATGGAAGACATTGTCATTTAATGAATGGGGCAACAGATCGGAGGCCAGGAAATTTCAGTTCTATTGTGGGTTTTGGCAACGACCTCCTGCATGTTTTTTAACAAGTCATAGATCTCCTGTGGTTTTCCCCTGATCTTTTGCATTTCTGATCACCTTATAAGGTTCTTGTTGCACAGACTGAATATTTTGATACTGCATACAGATAGTAAAGAGACAGGATTCAGCTCAGTCAGGTCCCCTGTTCCTCCCTAAAAAAGTGCTGTGAAAAGCAGAGTAAGCTCACTTACATTGAATTTTATGTGTGTGTGTGTGTGTGTTTTATTTTTTTTTTTTTTAGAAAGTCCTACCAGTTCTTGGTTTAACTAGTGTTTCTGCTCATTGCTACTGGTTTCAATAGTATGGTGAAAAATATTCTAAAAGAAAGATTCTTATGTAAGTACTTTAAACCTAGTAAAGATCTAAAGCTACAAGCTCCTATAGCTCAGGAAAAAAAAAAAAATCAATACATTATATTATCTCAGATAAAAAACTTTTAAATTTTATATTTCTGTATTACCAAGAAGGGCAAAATTCACAAGATCATGGAGTACTAAGAGAAAAATCCCGTTAGAATATCCAGGTGAAAGAAGTCTGTCAAGAGGGTTTTTTTCACTTTTAATTGTTCAAGTATAATGTTTTTGGACGCATTCAAGGCACTTTTAACTGTGAATGCCTTCTAGGTATAAGACTTCCCAGAAGACAAGAAGTTTCTCACTGAAGCTGTTATTACCTTGTGCTCTCCGTACTAGATGATTTCTTAGCAGTTTAAGAGCTGCATTTGGCACATGAGAGGAAATGATAAGGCATCCTTGGAGTAACACATATAATTTATATTCAATATTATTATGCATCATAATCTCTTTAGAACAATATAAAATGCCAAACAGAAAGAGTCTGAAGTGGTTGCATGATTACTCAGAAACATCTTCAGACTTGAAAGATATAGATGATGTCAATAAAATATCTTGGCTCTGCTTTCCCCCGAAATGATGCTGTATCATAGGAAAGGCTCTCTTACTTCAAATGCATTGTTGTTGCCAGAGCCTGAATATGAGACATTTCATTTATTATTTTAAATTACTAGATGAGATGTAAAATATTTTTTGTAACTGGAGAGGAAGAATAGTAAGGTAACTCCTTGCTCTTAGAAAAATACCATACATGGTAAACAAGCCCAAATGAATACAAATAACAGTGTACACTGCATAAAGAATGATAAAATGCTACAGTTCCACCTGGATTATTATAAAAGTACTTGGAGAGAAAAAAAAAAAAGAAAACAACAAAATCAACAAAACAAAATGAAACCAAACACAAACCCATCAATAAATGGAAGCACATATTAAGTTCAGAAGAAGTAATTGGGTAGATGAAAGACAAAAAGGATTGGAAGAGTTTTATTTAGTAATGATATATTTGTTTGGGTTTGGATTTTATAGCTATGCAATTTAACTACAATACCATCTTTTGACAAAAATTAGGAATTACCTTATTTCAAAATTCATACAGATATTTGTATTACAGTTGTATTTTAATTGATGTAATTAATAATCATCATCTTCAATTAATTAATTTTCTCATGATCTGTAAGAAATATGGTATTCTCAAATTAAATTTTTATATATAGGATGCTTGCATTATGTAGATTAGAGGAAAAGATTTTTTTTTCCTGGGGAGAAATGTTTAATTATTTTTTTTTAAAGATCAATAGGAAACGTGTAACCACTAAATTCAATTAATTTAAGCAAATTTACACAGAATTTAAGCGACTGGGGAGACACAGAAAATTGAGAAGTGGAAGTTGCAGCAGTAATGCCTAAAGCTATGCCTAGGGATAAGCTTCTAGCTGGCTAAGATCAGGATTAGTAGGTTAAACAGTACATGTGACACTGCCATACACTTCTGATCATAAAGAATTAAATGACATCTTCTTCAGACAACTAGAAGAAACCTCACATTTACAGGCCTGGCTCCTTGTGGGGGACTGCAACCACCCCATTATCTCCAGGAGGGAGAACACAGTAGGACACAAATATCCAGGAGGTTTCACAAGTGATAGAGGAGCCAACAAGGAGAAGTGTTCTTCTGGACCTCCGACTTATATAAATATAGTAAAATATTGTGATGGTTTACATTATATTCACTTTCCTACTTTCTCCTGCTGATATGTTAAGCCAAAAATTTGTATTTCATGAGCAACACTTAACACCTGCACAGTACCTGCAAAATGTTGTTATGGATATAAATAGCAAAATTTCCCAGATACAGAGGGTTTTTTTTCTGTAAAAAATAAATAAAAACTCATTTTCACCTTGTAAAATAACATTATTATAGATAATAGTTACTGTGTATTTAAAGACAGACACTTTTTTTTGTTCCTATCAGACTTGAATTTTACACATAAATTTTTAACAATTGAGCTGTAAATGGATTGTAAATGTCCCATCTTCTAATAACTTTTGACAAAACATGAAAAAAGGAAAAAGTTACATTCATTTACTAGAACAAACATTTATAAACAAAGACATATGAATTAAATAATATCTTAAAATTGGACCCTGAACAAATAAATGTCTGGTTAGTTAAGCAATATACCCAAGCTTGTTCAGGGTATGTTTTAGTACTTCATTAGTGCTCTGCTCACTGTTCCTACTCTCTCTGGCAGCACTCTTTCTCATTTATTTTTTGTACTGCAGTAGCTTCCACATCTCTCACACACCCCTCTTTAAACTGTCAGCTATAGCTATGACAGACAGTTTAGTCTAGTGAATAGGACATGGGAATGTGCCTAAAACTCCTTGACTGGTGTTTTGGGATCTAAATATAGGTTTATGGGTCTGTGTGCAAAAGAGAGTGGAGAAGTATATTCCCAAGGTACTTTCCACAAGTTGATCAAGTTGAGTTCATGGTGATTGCTAAACGTTTTTTGTTGCAGCTACTTAGCTGGGATACCCCATAGGTATCCCATGTGGTAACTTTAACTACAATCAAAGTAATATAGCAGGCATTACACAATCACTAATAAGGTATCCCAAAATGGATCTATGATTAAGCGTTGGACAGTGATGTTCACGTGGCAGTCTGTATATATTCTGAGAGAGAAAAATTTTGACAGACATCCCCCTAATGCCCTCTAAAAGGATGTGGTTTATATTTATTAAAAGTGGCAAACATGAATGGGGGAGGAGGGGGAAGCTTGAATATTTTAAATTTCCTATTGGAACTAGAAAGTGAATAATGCCTTAGAAAATATTTTTGTTTATAAAATCTGTGACTTGAGAGTGCAAATTTAAAACTTATTTCTTTCAATTTCAATGTAAGCCATGGGAAATTCTTTCAGGAAATCAAAACTACTAATAAAGGAGAGATGGAAAGGACCTTAATCCTGACTATAGTAAAGGAGACCCCACTATGCATATCTATGAGCACTCATCCCACTGGTCACAGGGAGAAAACCTTGTAAAGTTCCTGTAATGTCAGCTAAAGTTGCGGCAACTGCCTGCACATTTCCTGCAGGCAAAATATTGTGCGAGTGCTATATAATGTGTTTTAGGTAAAATCAGACACATTGAATCAGGTCATGAGTTGAACTTTTTGAGCTGCCTCAGCAGACTAAATATCGTTCAAGCCACTCCCACACCAGTTTAAACCACTTCATCAATTCCCTTTGCAGTATCATCCTCAGTCATTCAACCAGGCTTCCCAGAAAGCAAAGGATCTTTGGAGTTATAGTTTTTGCTTTCCTTTGCTTCTTTCCTTCAGGTTGAATGTGAGGAAATGTCTTCTTTGGTACAGAAGCTTATTCACATAACTTGATACTGACATCCAGTGAACAATCCAGTTGACAGTACCACTTAATACCAGCTAACATCTTTAGAAATTCTGGGCTGGATTGAAATGGAACTATTACGTGATAATAGTTCTATTTGAATATTTTAATAAATATATGTGATGTTGGAGCTATCCGGAACTGAGGCAGATAGGGAGCCTGTGAGATTTCCTTTCAAAAAGCCAACACAAATTGACAGCAGTGCTCCTGATTGCATACTGCTTTCTGAAGGATACCTGACCCAGGCATTCCTCATCCATGTCATGTACGAAATAACCGTAGTCTGACTGGGTAATACAGTACTAGGAAAAGGTTAGAGACATATTTCAGGGAGTATTAAAGAACTCCAAAGTTATTTGTCTCAAAAGCAATTGTGCTATTTTTAACAGCGATCTTCCTTTCTCTATGGACAACTGTGATTTCTTTCCCTGACCATTTCCTTTCCATTGTGAATAGAAATATCCTTTGTTTGGAACAGCCAACATGAGAGGGCAATTGAATACAGAATAGATATACTAAACATTATTCTTATAAATTGCATTAAAGTATATGCATCTGTCTGTTTTATAAAACTCCTGCCTGCACAGAATAGCTGTAATCTGAATTAGTAGATGGCTGTTGATATGGTGAGAATGAACAAGAGAGGAGTATTTAAACCAGGTATAGACATAAGAAGATATCAGTGAATTGCACAGTGGGTTTCAGTTTTTGGTCGTGTGCCATGAATAATTTTGGCAAAATAAATTGCATCAATTTACTTAACTATTTTTTACTGAATGAAACTATCAGTATGAAAAGAGCTAATTTCAAATCAGGTTCATAAATTTAATAGAAGACCAATATAGCTCTTCTGTAAGGACAAAAACTGAAGTGCTATCTTCTTTTATTAATAAATACAAGATCTCAGGGATTAAAGAGCTGCACTGACCATATATATTTTTTCAAGAAAATAATGAAATTCTTTTATTTCTTTTAAAAAATGATATAGCAATATTGATGCTATTTTACATAGTGATATTCTAAAATATTCCTACTTACACTAGGTTTAGGATGTGGTGATGTCAACCACCAGAAGTGCTACCATTTTCATCATTAAAGATAGCTTCCAAATTGCATTTGCAGATCTAAACACATAAACAGATATGATTATCTTTGGGGTAGAGAAAGAACAGATATGTTAAATAAGGATAAATTTGTAAACATTTCTTTTCCTAACTCTGATAATTTTTTTAAATATTTGTATTCTTATACTTTTAAAACATTTAACTGTTTGCAATCTTGATCATGTCTACACAAAATACATTAATAAATCTGTCTCCTATCTTAAAACATTATATCAAACTAAAAATTTCTACTGAAAACATCAAATTTTGTCAGAGTGCTGATGTTCAAAAGGACCTTATTATCATTGTGCCACTTTAACTATCAGAAAAGGAATTTCCTGAGATCAGAAGAAACTTTTTTTTTCTGTATTAGGTAAAATTTGCCTGTTTCCTTACCTTTAAGATAGACTCTTTTAATCTGAAGTTTGGTTCATATATTTTATTTATTTGGCCTCTTCTACTTGCAATTTTTGTCTTAAAAATAAGTCACAAAGTAAAGGGCTTGGACATTTCAGACTATCTTTAAGTGGTATGCCCGGTTTTCAAACTGTGTCTTACAGAAAACAAAGTGCAAGAAAGTAAGTAATTTTTTCCTTATTTCAACAGAGAAAATAATGTTGTGGTCTCAAAGTTTGTCTTACTCAGACCTTATAGCAAAATCAAACAACAAGTAAACAACTACCAACAAAACCAGCAAACCCAAGCAAGCAACCAGTCATAATTTTAGCTTTGGTTTATATCTCTATTTTCTCAACATCATGAACAGAAATATTCTCTAGCTATATCTATACATCTATCCATGTGAGGTAAAATCAACTTTGAAGAATTTAAAACCAGATTGAAATATTATTAATTTACTAAAAAATATTTCTTTCAGATGGGTTTTTCAGCAAAAGCTAAAATACAGTAAAACCAAAGTGGGAAATGTCTCACTCATATTGTAGTGACAGTATTATTCCATCAAAATTCAGAAGTTACATACATTGAGCATGTATTTTTATTTCTGATGCTATTTACACACTTTCAGTCTATGCCAGTTAAATCTTTAGATTGTAATTTTATTAAAATATGTTTTTTTACATCAAATATGTCCTGTTACATATGCTGCTCTCCTCCTTCCTTCCTTCCTTGCCTCCACTGCCCCCAAAAATCTAAGGAAACAAAATAAACTTGAACCCTGCTAAGATTACCTTCTACAAGTTGATTAAATAAGCATTTAGTTGTTGATACAACCGACTGGTTGACGATTGACACTCTAAGTCTCCTCTGTTAACAGTTTGTTATCATAAGCATTGTAACCAATTAGTGTCAAGCCTTGTTTGCTCAAGATTAATTTTCCAATATCTGAAGTTCAGAATCAGCTTTTCCTGAAATTAATAAGAACACTTGGAGTACTTTAACTAAGTATATAACTTCGAAGCTAAAAAGTCTGGCAAGTAGATAATGTTTGTGGGCTTTGGGGTTTTTCTGATTTAAGTATGCATTTAGAAATAGCTTAGTCTGTTTGAGCTAAAAATTCCATAGGTATAAACTTATTTTCTAGAAAAGTTTTTCAAATATTTTAATAATTTTGAATTTAAAGGATAGAAATATGGTCAGCAGTTCACAACTGGAAAGAAAATTATGAAAGTCAATATCAGTTATGTCCTTCCTCATTATTCTAACTACACTGAAATAGGTAATTTTTAATTAGTTTCAGATGAGCAGTTTGACTCATTATTAGACACTACCAATGAATGTTCAGTTCTTAAAGGTACAAAAATCTTTATATTGCAACAACTATGATTTTTAAGAACACAAGGTTGATTCTTTTTTTAGTTTCTTGATTGATTTTTAATTGAAAATATTAATACATTGAAGCCAAAAAATTCAGTTTCACAGAAAAAAAAGTAAATTTGGGGTTTAGTAAAACTGCCATTAGAATTTTTTTTGAGCTGTTTCACCCATTCAAAGAGAGTTGAGAACAGCCTAGTTGTATAAAATTCAACTTCTTTTTCCATCATGTACAAAACAGACATCTGAATCTTGTTTTCTATTATGCTTGATAAGAAAAGAAAACTAATGCACCAGATAAGAAAAAAAAAAATAACACATATTAAGGGATAAGGATGCGTTTAACCATTGGTGGCTATTTGGCTGTTTGGAATCTGGTCTAGAGGGTCTTGTTAAATAGATAGGTAAGTGGAATGTGTTTGTGTGTGTGCATATATATCATATGTATTTATTTATGTGTGTGTGTGCTAATAATGCATATGCATACAAAATAAAATTTAGGACTTGGTTGCAATACAAAGAAAATAAAATGCATGATTATACACACACACACACACACACACACACACACACACACACACACACCATCCTCCTCCCTTGAAATGCAATTTTGCTTTTGGCCAGATGCACATTTTAATTGTTATCTAAAGTTAGATCAGCCAATAGAGTATCATGCCTACAGCTGTTACTTATTGTAATACATGGCTATTATTTTAACATTATTATTGTTATTGTTGTTATTATTATGAGATTAACAGAATATGTTATTATATTGGCACATTATGGAGTTATAGCAATGGAATATCTTTTCAGTTTGAACAATTGTTCATGATTTCATGTGAATAGTTCAGGTCTGGCCTCAGCCAATCTTAGTCAACAGTGGGACTGTGAAGAATTTCTATATGTAACAGGAGAGACATCTTTTCTTCCTTGATGTGAAATACAAGCTGGGGAAAAAGAATGGTTGAGGATCAAGGTGGATGCCTATGTGTGATTGCAGGTGTCTCACACTGAGCTTTTCTCACTGGTGCACTAGAACTACCTTGAAAGAAAGGACTGGTGTGTACTTGCACTACTGAATTTGTTCAATATTGCCACACCTCAGTTTTTTGTCCCTTTCTTCCAGAAAAGAAAAAGATATGTAGGAGTCAGATAAGCAGTGGATCAAAAGGAGCTTTATGAGGTTTAGCCATCATGAGATATTTCTGTATCTTCAGATATATATTTTTGTGCTTACAGTACTGTGATCAAAATATTTTTAAAATTTAGTGAAGTATATTTCAGGTGTAACCTACTTGACAGTATCTAGCAGTGGCTACCAGGTCAACTGAATATATAGGTAAACTTCTGAAACATTTCAGCCACAGTATATTTACTCTACATACAGAGACACTATCAAATACTCCAATAAAAAATAAAATTATTAAGATAATTATAAAATTATCTGATTACTGTTCAAACATCATATCAGCATATATTGTCCATACAAAATATCTAATCCAAGAAATCAAGCACCATTACTACGTTCCAAATATATTTTAGAAATATTTTCGCATCTTGCATGCTAAACTCAGTTTAATTTTCCCTGCTTAATATGTCTTAAATTGGCACTTAATTATCCAATTCTGTGGTAAAAACCTGAATGGAAAATAAATGAAAATACTGTAGTCTTCTAGAGAAAAGACAAGCAAGAAATTATTTCCACAGCTTCTGAGAGTGGTTAATTCCCACATCCCTGTTAACATCATGTGGCATTAACATTTCATGGGTTTAACTTTCTGACATAAACATTTTAAATCAGATAATTTGTATCAACAGCAAGCAGAAGTGTAAGTAAGTGAGAAAAATGAAAAAAACCAACAAACCTAGAAAACTCATCTCTTAAAATGTTGAATGATTTTAGGCTTTTTTGAGGGACGTGAATTCTAAGATTGACTCAGTAATGACACTGATCCAGATCTCAGTTGGAAATGTCATTGTTGTGATTAATTGATAGCCATAATCTACTTCAGGGAAGCATATAATTTTAAATGCAGAAGTCCTAGATAGAGGCCAATTAGTACCATGGTAAATGATGAGCAATTTCAATATCAAATGTCATTCAGGGTCTTGTTATGTCATGCCCTTTCTTCCTCCTTCTTCCCTATCCTCCCAAGCTTATCTCCATTTCAGTCTTTCAGTATACAAAATATCATCATGTAAAAGACTTCTATACAATTTAAAACACACTAGAGATTAATTCCTTTAAGTAAACAAAATAACACCAAAGATGAAGAGAAAGCAGCCTTCTAAAGAGTCAGCAAAGGCCTGTAAGGCTGGTTGTGAATGCAAACACTAAATTGTGGGTGGAAACGCGTGCAATACTCAGAAAGCGACACCTGAGACCAGGGCCACACTTGCTGTGTGCCTGTGTGCCCACAGAGGTGTCAGAAGGCAAAAAGCTTGTATTCCGTGTGGGTCCAGCCTGCAGTATTTCAGCTTTCCTTCACAGGGTGTTGGACGCTGCATGACAGGTAGTGGAGTTTATGAAAGGTCTCAGAGAAGAGCAGACAAAACCTCTCGAAGAAAAACATACTAGATAATTGTCGTTGTTGTTGTTGTTTCCTTTGAGCTTTTGTGAGATCTCCTGTGTTTTCCAGAGCGTCCTACTGGGGACAGTGTGGTACCAGAATCCAGCAGTGTGGTTCCACTTGCAGGACCAGGGCCTTATTTTATAAATATAAATTGGTAGTGTTTGTTTACTTACAAATCAGCATTTAACTGATGTTACAGCAAGCACTATGCAAGTGTTTATTAAATATAAATTTATTTAAACAGATAGATTGCAGGTTGTATAAAATAAATACATTTTAGATTTTATTAAATTCCAGATTTAATAAGCTACATATTTGTGCTTATTCTATTCAACATATATTACCTTTGTAAATGCAGGCTTTGCTAGGCCAGTGAGGATGGATGAAGGATTATCAAGGTATTACCTTTTATGTATTTTTTTGATTCTGGATCTTGTTTTTCTGAAAAACATAACTCATGAGGGATTTGGGGACATGTGGAAAAGGTAACATACTTTTTAGACCTGACATATATATAACAGACTGATATATTTAAAAGTATGCATATAAGAAATGAATAAATACTTTGTTATAAACATTNTTTTTTTTTTTTTTTGTAAAATCTTAAGGCTATAATTTGTATCAAAAGTGTATAAAAAATATGCAACAAGCCAAAGCTAGTAGCACACTTAAAATGGAAGACAGGCAGAGAGTAAACATACTTTGCTTGTACTAAAATCATATGTGTATTGACGCTCAAAATCTGGCTTTTATTTGCATTTTTTTTAACATTCACATTCCTCTAAATCTGTTACAAATTGTGTTGTGTTTAAATGTATTAGGACTTCAAGATATACCTTTGATTGTATCCCACTTGACACCATAATTGGAGAATTGAAGCCCAAAATTTTCCTTTTGATCATTTATCTCTAATAAGTGTAAATTAGATAGGGAGAGGTTTTGAGGAGAATCAAAAGCTGCATGAAATTACACAAACCATAATATTTTGGGGGGAGTTTTATCTCAACGAAATATAGTTCATATCATGAATACTGTTTGTATTGGACTCTTTGACCTGATATTTCATGTAAATCAATTAAGTGATTGCAAATTTAAAATGGAAATCCTGTATCACTAGTATTAACACTCTCTGAGCATTCTTAGTCTTATTGCTCTACTCCACTTTCAAAAGGAGGTCTTTCAGTGTGTGACCTGACTGATTGCCAGGTCATATAATCAGGAAAATGCTGAGTCTTCATTAACATTTCCTCCAAAGATGATTTTGTGAAGAGTGCCATCTAACACCAATATTTTAAAATTCTTTTCTTTTTACATCACAAAAACATTTATGACTGACGCTTGCCCCTGAAAACTTCCCTCTTCATGTGTCCAAAACCAACATTTCACAGGTTATTTGGTCTTATAGACAGTCCTAATCAGATAAACCTATGAACTGTCATGGCACACAGGGTTAGTTTGATCATAGAAGATCAATTATTCTCTATATAACATCTGGTTTCCACAGTAAATGTTTATAGGAGTAGCATGGATTTGCCAGGGTTCCCTGGAAATAAAGTGTAGAAGTGCAAAGCCTTAGGCCCAAATCTTTGAATATTCAAAGAGCACATTGACAAGATGCTGCACATAAGCTACTCTTACACTGTTTGTTATTTTAGGGGTCAGCTACTTTTCTCATCCTGCTTATTTCTTCCTCCCAAACATACCTGTTTTTCATCTCCAAATACTACCTTCTACATTCATTAAGTTATTTCTCTTTAAGTTCAGTTGGTTTTTGAGTGGTTTAGGATGTTTCTTGGTTTGGTTTGATTTGGTTTGATTTGGTTTGGTTTGGTTTGGTTTGGTTTGGTTTGGTTGAGTTTGTTTGGTTTTTTTTTTTTGCTTTCCCTTTACTATAGTGGTGAAGTAAGGAGATTGGAGTGTATCCAGAAGTAAGCCCAAAGATACTCATTTAAAGTTGAAAACAATTTTTTTCCTATAGGTTGCACTCTCATCTGGAAGTAAGAAATTACTCAGTATAATGATCTGGACTAGGCAGAAACAGCTGATGTTTCAATGCACTTCGTTTGCTAATACAAAATAACTTCTGTAAACACTTACTGATATATAAATAAAATGTACCATCACAATAATTAGAATGAAATGGAGGGTGTTTTAAACACTTAACTAATAATTTCAATATCTGGATAATCTTAACAAACACTTTATCATATTCTACCATGGTATCCTAATGAGTCTAACACTTACTTTATTTTTCAGCAGTGAATGATGAAACAACGCAGAAGCAGATGTTACACCAAGTAAGTTGGCTGCAAGAAAGTGTTGCATTTTCATGTGTTTTTTTGTGTTTCTAGCGATATAGCAATACTTTTAAATTTATAGCCTCCATTTCAAATGAACAGCATCCACTAACAACACTGAAAAGACATTTGTTACTTTTGCCTACATATTGGAACGTATTCACTGATGTTTGGTTAATATGCCCTGTGTCCATTGGACATTCTTAAAATCACAAGATGTCAAAAAGGAATGTTTATAAACTAATTTGCATTACTTATGATTTGTGCCTGTGCAAGAAGGAACACATCCATATTTAGTCTAGGGGGGGTAGAAGGGGAGAAACTGGGGGTAGGCGTTATTATTGGCTTAGTTCCACACATACCAAATGTGAATACTTATGTTCTTCCCACAAAGCACTAATTTCTTCACATACTGTAGACTTTATTCTTTTACCAGGATCCAGATAGCAGACAGCTCTTGTTTTTCACTAATGTTTTCCTTTTAACAACAGTCATTAATTTACTGATATGCTGTCTATCAGAACCACATCATCTTGATTAGAGCTGTTATCCTAATCAAAAGGCTGATAATTAAGACTATCCATCTGTAGAGTTCCAAGTGCTAAGATGAGCTGAAGATCCTAATTAAGATTATTTAGGTGTTACTTAAATGCCATCATTTGATTCAGCTAATCATACCAGCAGGTACATTAGATTTGCATTAATGTTCTGCTGAAGCCAGCAGCTCTTTAAACAGATCAAAAATGTAGATTACAGGCACCATTTTCAAACATCTTTATACCAATATAACACTGAGACAATGCATTAAAGTAAATGGAATATTGGAAGAAAGAGGCAATTTCAGTGTTTCTCAGTCTGCTTTATGATAATCAGTAGAGTATTTAAAATAAGTAATTTATTTACTGAGTTTGTGTGTCGTAGCAGCTCCAAGGTTAAGTTTTCACTTGTGCTTTGAATATATACTGTATGGATGACTTTCGACTTAAAGTGTATTTTTCTAGCCTAAATGAAATGGTACAGTGTGGGGGAGTTCATTAGTTCCTGCTGATAAATTATTAGATAGGTAGTTTGCAAATAAATTATTGGAGAAGTCATACTTGCCTAATAAGGAATTCATATGGAGCTGAAATTCTTAGTCATGATTTCATGTTTAAAAGGGAGCTGTGTTAAAATGCTTTTCTTTTTTTTTCTCCTTCATCCAAAAGATAAATCTATTTTCATCAGAATCTTGGTATTACGGTTTTATAATCAAAACAATTAAGTTTCTATTTCAATTTTGACCTGTGGATAAATCAGTTTCTAGAAGAGATCAATCAGTACTGCTCTTAGTAATGTGAAGCCAGTACAATCCAAGGTCTTCATATAGGCATATTCTTTTCTGCCTGAAGATATGAGAGACAATTAACATACCACTAGACTAAAGCCTCTAAATATGTTTTATGACAGATCTCACCTCAAAAAGCAAAGTACTGGTTCACACATATAATAGGTTGGACATAAAAGAGGCCATGAGTGTGCTTCAGAGAGAGGTCAGCCCCTTAAAAGAATGTTACCATAACAGCTTTAAATATATATAAATAAATAAATCTATTCAAATACATGTTTTATCTAAGACTCTGTTCACCCATAGCAGGGTAAAAGAACAGGACATCTTTCTTCTCTCTTTAACTACCTAATGAAGATGGGGCCGGGCTCTGCTGAAGGTACATTCTTCTTGGAGGAAAGGCAATGGACACAAAGAAACTAACCAGACACCATAAAAGCATTCACTCTGAGTATTACCAAACATTCCACTCTTGGCTGTATGCAGAATTTGACTTAACAAGACCCTCATCTGAGCTGGAGCCTCTTTGAGCAGAAATTCACTAATTCAGTCCATCAGACACAGCTCTCTTAAGAAATAGAGGATAGTTTAATCTCTGGAGGTGAATCATTTGGTATAAAGTGTCTAGGCTTAGAGGTCTTCTAAATGTCTGAAATGAAAAGAATCACATCCTTTTAGTCTCATTCTGTTTTTCAGAGTCATATTACTCTCACGGGATTTGTTCTGGAGGATAAAAAATTCCTTTACATATGAAGTACTCTTCAGTCCAGCCAAGTACTTAAGCATGGAGATAGCACAATCACATTGCTGAATTACCTTTAAAGGAGCATTTGCCTGAAGATAAATTGGACTTCACTACCTAATTCCAAAGAGCGCTTGAGATTCCTGAACTGTTTAAGAATAATATGCTATCAGTAGTGTAAAATACTGGCCCAATTCACAGAACACAGACATAGTTTTTGGGCATAAAAATTATCCCAAAACTATAGTTTCTGGGATATATTCTTATCATTAATCTGTAAAAGTGAACATTCAGTTTATGAGTTTAAAGTTTTTAAGGTTTCTTCAGGAAAACTAGACTCAACAATCATGTAATGTAGAGAGGAAGAAAGAATTATATGAGTGTGATGTCTAAGGAGAGAGGGTTAAGTTAATTTGGGACTCTTAACTTTGTATTTTCTTGCTTTGAAATGTTAATATTGCCTGTAACTCTGAAGCTCTACCCTATATTTTTCACTATTTTTGATGGTTTGGAAAGAATTTTGCTTGCAAGCTTCTCATGCTGTCCTTAATTTTATGTTAACAGATTCTATTATCTAAAATATGCCCAGCACCAATTGAAGATGGACGGAAAATTTCAAAGAAATTATAGCAATTACACCAAAAGAACAAAGATATTACAGTGTATTTTAGTGGTTACATTTAAGATGTGAATAATCTTAAAAAAATCCTTTTTCTTATATTCTGTTTTATTTGCATATAAACAGACATATTCACAGTGAATTTGCATAGAAATAGATGCATTCAAAACATCTTTACAGCAATCATGAATTCACAAAAGTTACAGATGTAACAGTGTTATTAGTTCTGATTATTTAAACTGGGCATCTATTTCTCTGAGTGATTTTTGGGACAGTTACTGATTTTACACATCATTTTGCACCTGCAAATTCAGACAATGGATTTAAATATTTAATTTAGATTCTGCACACACAGCAGGCAGTAATGCCCAAGTTTTCCAGACTGCACTCAGGTTAGGAGAGAATTTCTAGAGCATTCAACATAAATGATCTATGTATTTAATTTTAGAGTCTCTGAATATTGGGAACAATTGGCAATCAACACTGATGAAAAGTATCCCTTACAGTTTAAAATCTTGCTTTATGCTCGAGAGGACACATTCCATATCAGGAGCTTAAAGCTTTTGCTTTAAATATTCCAGCACTATCAGAAACACTACACTACAGTTTGTTAAAAAATTGCCCAGGCTGAGAGCTAAGACAATTATGCCTTGCATACCAATGTCTCACAGCATACACATATTTTCTAAATTTTTAATGTTTAGAGGTTTTAATAATGTATTTATTTTTAAATTATTTCATTGGTTGTCATTTGCTTTAAATAATATCTCTGTAGAGAAATGGGTAACATGAGGATGATCTTCAGGTAAAAGAATTATAGGTATTGAATCACCAGGTCTATAACATTACAGCTTGTCTTTCTAGTATTATTTTCATGGGTTAATAGCAGACAGATTTATTATTTTTCTTCATACCTGGACTAAAAAAGCATGCCTATTAGTAGCTATCTGAACATTTTACTCAGCCCTCTTTTCAACTAAAAATGCAATAAATTCTGGGATGAGCAAAGTCAATATGAAGGAAAAAATATTTTTATTCCATAAGTTCTTAGTAACATCGTTGCCAGTTAACAAGTTTTATAAATTGATGGAGGAATTTCTCTCTAAACAAAGTCATGATTTTGCTCAAGGTCAAGGAAGAGCAGTCTTTCTAATTTTTCCTTTACATTAACTATAAATTCTCACTTTTCTGAAGGGACAGTGCTCTCCTATAGAAATGATGAACTGTAAATTGTTTTATTTGTGCTCCAAGGAAACAGAATTCTCTCAAACTATTTGGCCAATCAACAGAGCTTTCTTTAAACAGTGAGACCTAACCAGATACTTCTATTGACTGGTGCTAAAGAATCTTCTAAAAATATAATGTCTATTGACTGTACCTGGGTACTTCCTAACAAATGCCTAAAACACTTTTAATGTTCTATTTTAAGATTGTGGTTTTAAGTAATATTTCCTGTTCTGATATTTTATTCATGCTATTAATGCTAAGTTGATTAACTGTCACTATAATTTCTTTTTGGAACATATTTCTTTAATTACCATTTCATCTTTCTGCAGTTTTTATCAGTCTAAAGCCATAAACCTGTTATTGTTTTTACTACATTGGTGTGACAGTGGAAATTAGATAAAACTGTCTGCAAAAGTACGTATTCAGTGGAAAACTAGGGCAGGTGGTTTTTCAATCACAAATTTCAGAAATTCCTGTGTGTAAAACTTATGGGCTCTTGAAACTGATGGAAGTACATATAAATAAGAATGCAAGAAATGTTTCTGATGTGGGAGCATATATTTAGTCGTTCTTTAAGAAATGTTAGTAGGATTTGCCATTAAAAACTAGTATACAAGCCTTGCTACAGCAGTTTATTTCCCTTGTAAATTCTTTTATCCACAATCATTAAATTAAGGCTGTTATAAGGTACATTCCTATGCATTCACTTTAGTATCTGTCTCTGGACTTGTTATCTGTGAATTTGTCTAAACTACTTTAAAACCTTATGATATAATTGTCATGCACAAATTATTGTAGCAATAAGTTCCAGAATTGTATTTCCTCATGTTTTAAGTACTTTTAAAATGTTTATCTTGTACTAGCTTCAGTGACAGCTCCCGATGCTTATTAGCACGGGATTTGTGCTAATAGAATAACTGTTCTGTATCAACTCATCCACTAACTTCCTGGTCTTTTGAAATCTTACTAATTAGCCTTCTCCTTTTCAAATTACTGTCCTAGCCTTTTCAAATTCTCCTTAGAATGTAGATGTTCTTTTCCCTTATATGTTTGTTGGCTTTCTCTGTAACTTCTCTAACTCCATTGAGTCTTCCTTGATGGACAAGAGCAGCTCTTAGTAAATGCTGATATAAACATTTACATACATTTTTAAAAAAATAACATTTCCAAATAATACGGAATTCATTCCACAAGATTCATAGTTTGTTCAATCAAACATATATCAATTTATTGAGATGAGGGGCTGATGACCACCTGCAAGCTGAAGGGAGCTGGTCCTTCATACAAATTACATATTCTTCTAAGAAAACTAAACTCGATCTGAGGGCTCAGACCTATAAGGGACATGTTGAATTGAACAACTGGAGAGGCACAGCTGCAGCAGCTCAATGCCCCTGGGCTGAACCAAGAGTGAGGCTGTTCCTGGTAGGCACAACACAAACATTTGGACCTGGCCAGACAAGCGCCTTTAGCTGCTCCCTGTCTTCATGGACTCTGTTCTCTTAGCTCCTTATCTCTCTCTTTGACCACACCTGTGTTCCTAACCCACCTTGATACTGTTACTACCCCATGTTTTGTTCATCTGCAAAACATTCACAAATAAGTGTTACACCACCCCAATTTTTTTTTTTTTTTTTTTACTGTGCATCCAGTAATGTGTCACATCCCTATGTAGGCAGTAAAACCCCTGCATTCAAAAGATGCTCCAGAGAGCTGCTGCAGATGATGGTGCTTCAGCCCGAGGGGTTGGAGGCTCCCCAGAGACAGCTCCAGGAGGGAGGATGTTGGGGTCTTGTGTCTCTGGCTGGATTATTGGATTTCCTCCATCTGCTGTCATACCTCTCTACTCTATGTGTCTGGAGAAGTTTTTGATAAGCTGGTGGCTCTCCTGTGTGAATGGAGAAGTCTTTACTGGCTCCCCTGTGGTGGGCATGGAATAGCTACTAGTTTGGTCCCTACCTGCCTTTTTTCCTCTGTGGTCCTTTATGTGTTGAGGCCAGCTTTTTATTAAAACAGCCTAGCAAGGATCTTAAAGATTTTCTTACACCACAAAAATGTAAGATATTATATGCCAAAATATCCACTGGAGTCTCACAGCCACTCACCACTTGTAATGACTTGTAAATTCTGGAGTCAGCACACCTCAAATTTCATGAACCTTGCTCTATGCCAGTGATATTTCTGAATAAGTAAGTATATTGAAAAACCTTTGTAACTGAAGAAAGAGTACTCTTATAATCCTATTTGTTAATAAATATTTTTTCAATTAGTTTATAATCAGAGCCAAACTTTGTTATGCTCCTAAACAGCACAACTTGCTACTTCTAGCTGCAATCCAGATAAATTTTCTAAATCAGATCTAAAGCATGTCGAATATTTGCTGACAGTTCATCATATTCTATGCAAGTTCATTCAAACACAGAGGGAAAAGTGCCATAAATACAGGAATGTAGTTGCTTTTAATTTTATATTTTTTTAGTTAGTAATATAATATTGTCCTTATTTTTGCAGGCTTACTAGCATAAGACAAATATATTAAAGATACTTGTGATGTCAGTTTTCCTATTATTCAAATTTTTTTATTAAAGACACTTCCGATGTCAGTTTTCCTATTATTCAATTTTTTTTGTGCAAATATTCATGATTTCAAATACTTATAGATTGTGGAAAATCTGTTGCAATCTCCACCAAGACGCTGCTAGTCCTCGATTACCTATCTCTCAAGAAGATCTTTTCACCTGGGGAAAAAAATAGCCAAATTTAAAAACCAACCAAACCCCAAGCAAAAAACCTTATAAAGTTGAAGTAGTCTTGGTTTAGAGCAGTGAGGACATGTGAACTGAACAGTGACATAGTACCCTGATATTTTACAGTATTTCTGATTTGCTTTCTCCCTCCTCATCACCTTGCTCGTCATCAGATTGAAATAAAGATGAATCTTAATAATTCAGTTCTTCAAACAGTTTATCCTATCATTTTTCAAAGAAATACTTTTGTCCCTGTGTTTATTACTAAGCTATCATTTAGCAGAATCTGTTTTACTGACACTTTTAGAATTTCAGACTTCACAGGCTTCTCCAACATGGTACTACAATTACAAAACCCATTAGAGAGAATATAATTGCTGCTAGTGCACAATGTTTGTAATATATATTAGGCATCAGATTACCAAAAGGCATACATATTTAATGAACTGACTCTGAATACAAGGTTACTAATGATTAATAGCCTGAAAGGACACAAAAAGCAACATGCATTTTCCCCAAGCCATTATATGCTGTTAAACACATCTCAGCAATTATGGGTGAGGAATTAATCTGATGGGGCAGTGAAAGTCAAAGGAGAGAAACAAAGTGTTCCATGAAATTATATCTCAATGAAGATATTCTGTGCAATATAATTTCAACACTAGATTACCATGAAACTTTATGAATCGCAGTGTAATGCTTTTAGTTAAACTAAAGATAATTATCTGCATGATCTTAAAGACACTTTTTTTCACAGGCTTCCTGCAGAGTTTTAAGTGCAGAGCAGAAAAAACAGTTTGGGTACTCAGTGTGGAATACCCAAATGTCATAGGGTCGGACTGCAATCTGCTTAAATTTTGAATGGGAAGAGTAGAAATCTGATTTTATATTCCTTCTGAAAGCCGTGTGTTAGAAAATGATTAAACTTGATGACCACTGGGGGGGATAGTTAAATCATGTATGGTCTGTTACTTTCCTTACCAAAACCTGAACATACTTAAATAAGCCTGGGTAGTTGGTAACCAGTGCTAGTTCCACATTTGAAATCCTTGGATGCCAGTACCTTTTGATCCTTTCTGTTCTTTACTGCCATGCTTGCAGGAGGTGGAGGTGGAAATAAAATTGAAAAATAGCAGTAAGAATGAAATTGTTATGTTTCCTGGAAACTTTTATTGAAAGCAAGGACTATGTTGAACTAAACTAAATGTCAGGATGGATAGAATATTCAGTGGTGGGTAACAGCAGGATAGGAAGACACACTTGGACCATGTTTCACTTAAGTCCCCATGACACTGGTTGAGACTATGGGTTTCTGATGATGCCATTTTACTGTTACTTACCCATTTGTGTGTGTTATTGAACTACATTCAGAATGGAATGGCTGGGAAAGACTATTAAATATGAATTACTAGAATAACATCTTAAATATAGTTATATTTCATGAGTTTTTAGGTACATGTACAGTTCCTGACTTGCTGTCACCCTTACAAGAGAAATCTATCATTTGCATGCTCCAGGTTATTTCACAAAACAAGAAGACAGACATAAAAAATGATCTTGATAGTTCTGGAAAATCCATTATGTAAAACCACTCATAGAATATACTAGCAAAAAGGGTCGTTAAAGGAGTGGTATAAACAGTTTTGGAAAGCTAATCTCTCATCTAAGAAGAAACAGGTCTAATATACTTGATACAGAGCAAATATAAACAAAGAAGTCTGGCCTTCAGTCTTGTGTGCTATAGGATAACGAAACTGAGGTGCAACAAAGATTACAATGCAATTAATAACTGTGACTTGAGAAAACAGCAGCTCTGACTGGTTGCCAGAGTTATATATTTGTTCTCCATGCACAGGAAGGAGTTCTGTCAGGTGATCTGTTAATCAAAGTGACAGGTCCTGCTTCCCTTCTCACTGACATTAATGCTGATGCATTTCTTTTCTGATATTTCATGTGTTTCTGCATGCCACAGATAAGAGTTTGCCCACAAATTCAGAGCTTTTTCTTGCATATCATCTGAGTGATAAGCATTTAGGCTTTCTATGCAGAGGGAAAGCTGATTCTTGTTGATAGAATGTAAGATAAATGAGGCAAAAAAGTAAGCATTAGTGAAAGGTTCTTTGTTTTTAAGCAGACATTCCATTGACCATGTAGCCAAATATCAATAAATAACAAAAAAGAAAATTCTTCCATTTTCCACCATGTCAATTTTAATGACAAAAAGATATTTAACATTTGGCTTTCTATGCTGTGGCCAGCAGTGGATGAATCATTGCCTTTCCAAGGCTTCTGTATCATTGCAAAATACAGCAATTGTTAACTTTTGAGGGTTTTGAATTCTATCTTTCCTTACATTTAGGTACACTTGTATAACATACATAAACAAGTAGGATTCAGGGATAAGGTGCAATGTTAAAAGTTGAACTATTAAGTTTATTATAACATGGAGTACTGAATTTATGGGAGAACAGAATAACAGAATATTAAGCATTATAGAGTTTCAGGTAAAACCATTGAAATAATGGATGCTTTACTTTTTATATAAAACAGCACATTGTCCAGCCAGCAACCAAGCCCCACGAAGTCATTTGCTCATTCCCCCACCATCAGGGTTGGGAAGAGAACTGGAAGAGTAAAGCTAGAAAACTCAGGTTGAGATAAAAATCGTTTAATAGGAAGA
The DNA here is from genome assembly GCA_013398275.1 of Promerops cafer. Classification (NCBI taxonomy): domain Eukaryota; kingdom Metazoa; phylum Chordata; class Aves; order Passeriformes; family Nectariniidae; genus Promerops; species Promerops cafer. The sequence goes on along the minus strand of VZSE01001562.1, from coordinate 2,138,699 downwards.
GCAAAAGCCATACACACAAGCAAGGAAAACAAGGATTTAATTCACTACTTTCCATGTGCAGGAAGATGTTCAGCCATCTCAGGAGGCAGGGCCTCATCCCACATAATAGTTACTTGGGAAGATTCATCACTCCAAACATCCCCTCCTCCTCCTTCCCTCCCCCACTTTATACACTGAGCATGATGTCACATGGTCTGGAATATCCCTTTGGTCAGTTTGGGTCACCTGTCCTGGCTGTGTCTCCTCCCAACCTCCAAGGCTCCTTCAGCCTCCTCGCTAGCATGGCAGTATAAAAAGCAGAAAAGGCCTTGGTTCTTTGTAAACCCTGCTCAACAATCACAAAAACATCTCTGTATTATCAATCCTGTGTTCAGCACAAATCCAAAACACAACCCCATACTAATATCTGTGAAGAAAATTAAAAGGTAGAAATCAGTTTTGATATTTCTATTTGTTACACGTGTAGGCATTATTTCAATCAAAACAAGTAAATAATTTTTCAAAAATATATCATTAGAGTGCATGTTTTGAACTTAAAAAGCTGATTTAAACTCTATATCTTATGAGCTTTTTAGACCTGCAATCTACCAGCTAAATTATTTAGACACTTAAAAGAAAAGCTAATGCAAAAGGGTTTTTTTCCTATGGTTTGATTTTCCAGTGCTTTCGATTATAAAGTTTATATTAACTGGATTTTTTATCCATCTCATTAGACATACAGTCAGCATTAGGTAATTTCTAATTTACACAAGCTGTCTTAACTATCCTCTTAGTGAAATCTGCTCTTGCATGTATAAAACATTTCTACTTTTGCAATGATCATGTATGGATGATTAAATTTAGTGCTTCAGTACTACATGTTAGCTAGGAGGTCTATTGCCAGGTAATATTCAGTGTAATACTGAATGGCAAGTGGTATGTGTAAGTTGATGCCTGCCTCAGAAGGCACCTATAAGCATTTGGGATTCAGGACATTTCTTTTGGGGATAGTCCCTGTGGGCAGATATAGTGAGGAGACTTCTTCCTTAGTCACAGCTGAATCTGTCATTATAGACCAGGAACTGTGGCATGAAGTCTGGAGGGATGACAAGTGAAGTGACCACTTTACTTTTTGGGGAGAATTCTTATATTTGAATATAAGAAATTCAGATATCTTCAGAATAATATGACAAAGCTGTGCAGACAGAATCCTAAGCTGAACTGATGGTTGAGTAATTCAAGAAGAAAAAACAAGAATGGAGTACCCAGTGCAGTCATATAAGGCATTAGCCTTTAGGCAAAACATGTTCTTAGCATTGATTTGTGTTTCTGGCATCTCAGATTGCTATCCTTGATCATTGTCATCAAAACATTAAATAAATGAACTCACTCTTAATAATTTTCTACTAATACATACCTGTAGAATTTATATTGTCCAATAAGTTTAAAATAGGTTTTGTGTCTTTCACATATGTGCAGGTTGCATTTCATTGACATTTCAACTGTTTACATATATTGAATGAAATAAACTATGCATTTATGCCTTGATGACAAATGCCCGGGAGACTATACCCTCTGCAAAATGCTTTTTGTAAATTACTTATACACTTAAACTAAAAAAAGTACAAGATTTTAGCTGTGTGTCTTTTTTTTTTTTTTATGTTTTCCTTTTCTTCTTATTCCTTTTTTTTTTTTTTTTTGTTTTTTGGTTTTTTTTTTTTTTTTTTTTTTTTTTTTTTAATTTCTTGTTTGCATATAGGGCTTGCTCTAGGGTGTTCACATACTTGTACAGGTAGAGCAAAAGTACTGTTGCTAGAAGAATCTCCCAGCAGGTATCAGACCTGACCTGCTCAGTTCAGAGGGGTGTGCAGCTTGCACGCCCGTGCAGCCGCTCCATCGCTGTTCAGGTTGACAACAGCAGCATCAGTTGTGACAGTGCCTTTCTGGTGTGGGCTAGTGTCCAGTAAGGACACAAAGGAGATCCTCAGCTTATTGCACACGGGTCACTAAGCCATCAGGTACTGACAAGTTTTGGTTGCTGTTGACCTTGGCTAAATTTGAAATAATGACCCAGAGGTGAACAGGCCCGTATCCCATTACCACCCCTCCAAGTCACTCAGAACTTCATGACAATAACATCTTTGAAGACCTTTTAATTTGCCTGAGCATGAGTTTCCCCTCTTAAACCTGTGGTGAATGGCTCTAATCAAATTATGTTTGCTCAGGCTATTACTTCAATAATATCTTGAAATCCTCTGGAACTTTTCCCAATGTTTTCTATTGCTGTCTTCCTCACACAGCAGCCAATGTGAAAGTGAGTTAAATTTGATAGCTATTTTTGTGACCCTTTCAGTATTTGATTTCCTGTTACTGGCTTATGAGAATCAACCCTGCAATCAGATAATATACTAAAATACCAATCAATTACCTAGCTTTTATTTAATTGTAATATGTCTACTGTCTAAAACCTTCTTAAGGGCCCAAATTTAGACATCAAAAGAAGGGAAATACAGAAGAAAACACTTTTCAGAGGCTTAATTGAATAAGTAACAACTGATTTTAGTCTTCACTATCATATATTTAGTTAACTATTTTTTAGCTGAAGCTTCATTTAATTATATTGCTTATTTCTTATCCATGGTAACTTATAAAAGCTTTTTCTGTTGCGGTTATGATAGATAGGAGAGCTTTTGATTCCTGCCTCTTCCAATTGCATTTTTTCTCTACACAGCTTATAAAATGTCCATGAAATAATATTTTGCATAAAAAATATACCCACTTTCGACAAAGAAATTCCTAGGATTTGAGAGAAACGCTGAAAAATTTATTATTATCCAAGAGAGAACAACTGGTAAAANATTTGCCCTAAACCAGGACAAGAGTATACCACAGGGTGTAGCTGTATCTACCAAACTTACTCAATGGATTTGTAATGACAAAGTCCCCATTAAAGCCTGAGGTAGTTTCATGGTTCACACAGTGCTGATTGTTGGCTATTTGGAGTATTAAAGAACACTTCAACACCGACCAATCCTCTGATCTGCCATGGGGTTATTTGCAGTTTAGGTATGCTTCAACTCTACCCTCCTATGCAGAAATTCTAGGCTGAACAGGAGAATTATTTTCTGAAGATTTCATGAATGCTAGATATTCTATGTCTCCAGGCCCCTGTATGTTTCTGTGTTAAAAATGCCATGTAAAACATTAATTCAATGAGGTTTTCTCTAGAAAATATCATTTCAATCCCCAACAAAAATAAAGGCTCATTTCAGATATGTATCGGTACTGGTCTTCAACAAAGCTGTCTTCAATAAAGGAATAGGCCTCACCATTTTTCTGTCAATCACCTTGGCCTGTGTGGGGGACTGGAAAAGGTTGAAAGATCTTTACACAAAGTTCTCTGCCAATTCTCTCACCATTTTTATTAATACTGAAATTGAAGTAGTACCAGCTTAGGTGTATAGGATGTCTAAATTACATGGGACTAAATTATTAATTACAGTGGGTTTAATTTGCTTTTTTAAATCTCTATGCTAATATTTTCATTAATTGTTATTTTTGAATGGCTAGGGAGAAAAGACAAATTGTTTTGAGGATGACAGTTGCTTGGCCAGCCTGGATTTGCTGATGAGTCCTTCCAACTTTTTATAAGATTCAAGGAAGGAACCTCATGAAGTTCAAATCATACATCCAGATTTTTCTTTTATCTTGATTCTGACAAGGCAAGTAAAGTCATAAAAGCTACCTTTGCCAACCTTTATAAGGCTTCTATTACATTTAAAAGCTTCTATCTTTGGCAATGAGCCTGACTGAACTTGTCTTATAAAATTAACTTAAATCTGACAGACATGAAATGAATCTGGTATACCAATTCATTGATCTGCATCTAGCGATGTATTGCAGGTGCACATCACTAAGAAATAAATACTGCCACTGAAAAACCAAAGTTTATGTAACTCAAGGAACAGTAAAATATTCTCATCAACATTTAGTATTTTTATTTTTCTTCCCATAATTTACGCTCCTCTTTTCACTACTGTATTTATGTCAATGATTTTCAAAATTTTTCTGGTGTTTCAGTTGCTGTGTAGTTTGATTGTTGGGTTGGGACTCTAACTAAGTGTTCTGTTATAAATTAACTGCTAATATACAGCATTGACTTAAGAAAAAAACCAGCACTTCAACTATGTAATTTTATTAACCAGTTCCTGTAAGCTGTAATAAACTGACTGACTGTACTTACCCTTTTCTTTTTAGCAGTGACAAATCTAGTTTTATAACTTTTGAACTCTAACCTACATTTTCTTAACAGTAGTAATATCTTCTGACTGAGTAAGGTGAAATTTTGGATTTGACAGGGTTTTTTATTGAGAGGAGCTCTATTTCCTGTTTGGGTTTTTTTGTTTGTTTGTTTGTTTTGGTTTTTTTGTGGTTTTGTTTGTTTGTTTTGTTTTGTTTTTGCAATGAGACGGTGTTTATAAAAGACTACATTCCTGGCAGCAGCAAAGTAGAAGGTACCTGTGGTATTGGCTGCTTGCAGCTGTGGAAAAATTTCAACAGTTAAGAAAACACAAACTGCAAATATACAATATAGCCTATGGAAACAGTGGGAGATGGGATTTTCTGTTAGTTTGGGCTGTTTCTTCCATACATGGATGGGTTTCTGCAGGGACAAAAAATAATTGATTTCTCAGCCCTTTGCCTAACAGGTTTCTTTTAAACTGAGCAAGTTCTTCAGTATCATCAGGTAAAACTCAAAGGAGTGAAAGGGAAGTCTTCGTAACTGCCATACAAATGTCAGAACACTCTCAGAAGCCTGAGTGTTTAAAATCTGAAAATAAAATGAAAGTATAAAATCAGTGTAAGTTTTTTGGTGTTCTGTACATTCTATGTAATATTGTTCATAAATAAGTACTCCATGTTCTGAAACTGGTGCCCTCCAAAGGTGCAGCTCAATCAGCTAAATCATCTCATTAACATTTGGCATCTGGTAAGAAAAAAATAAGGTATTCTCTGACCATAGTGAAGTGAATCAATATCAATGTTATTTTAGCTATGCAAAAATCTTTGGATAAAAATATAATTCAGTGCATGTTTATTTGATTTCCTTACAAGATCAGTATCCTCAGTGGTGATACTGATCTATCCAATCAAGTTTTCCTTGAACATTTGCATATTCTTTTCTACTATAAATAGTTTGAACATCTGCAGCAGTAATTTATAAACCTAATTTATATTATTTATAGTACTTTTTTATTAGTTTAACACTAGTCCTTTAAAAAAAGAATCCACTGAGATGCACTGGAGAACTTAGAAATTAATCAAGTTATTCCAAAAATATTTTCTTGACCAAACGGAGAAACCATAAAGTAGTAAGGAAAGCATGAAAAAATAGCTCAACAGACATAATGAAGATAAGCACTAAATGTATTTTTTAATCATGAAAATGCAATTGTGTTTCTTTATAATATTGAAATTACATTCACAAAATGACTTGACTTTTGATTATTTTCCCTGTATTTTTCCCCTTTTATTTTCAAATTTTGATATAATAAGAATTAATCTCTTTATCAGTGACAGTCCAAGTTTTAGTTGTTTTTTGCCAGTGGCTCTCTGAAAAACACTATATGTAAATCTCTTTTTCCTTAAGGAATTGTTTCTTAAGTCAAAAGGACACTATAAATATCTCAATGTTGTTTAAAATCTTTTAAGGTAAAAGAAAGTCACAATGAAAAAGCCTGGATTTTTTTTTTCTCACTCTATGAGTTAAAATTAAATATGACTAGATGAGACTTTAACAAAATCTTTGGGATCACTTCTATATTAAAAAAATAAAAGACATGAGAATTAAGTCAGAGTTTTTATGTCTTCCTAGTATTTCATTACACATGAATTACATAAATATGGATAGAATATGTAAGTCCATTCCTACCTGTCTAAATTAATTTATTCCACTCAAATTACTTGAAAAGTACATGCTTCTTTACTATTTTAGATATTAAAAAGTTTTCAATTTACTTGTTAAGATTGAACAAACCAAGAGATTTCTGAAAATAATTAAATAAGAATGTACAGAATAAATCATAAAATAACCTACTGTTCTCATACTGAGGATAAAATTAAATAAAATTAAAGCATATTAAATTCTCCAAATTGGTGACTACAGAGAGTTTTAACATTTTTATGTGTTTCATAATGAATGAGTAGGTAAGGTAAGGTTAGTATAAACTAGTAAAACAAGCTCTGCACTGTGGGCTGTCAAGCTTTTCAGGAGCCAAATTTAGTAGTTCTTGATAGGCTGCTTCTCCACCCATTAATGTTTGAGTACTAATTGCTGGTTCATTCCTCAGCCCACCCTTTTTCTAAACTCACAGGAGAAAAGACAGATTTCTTGTCATGTCTACAAAATTAACAGAAGTCATCTTTTAAAGACAATTTTTTTTTTTACTCTGTATTATGACTTATTATAGTACAGGTAAAGACAGTGTACACAGAAGATAATTTCCTTTCATAATCAGAACAGAATTTAAAATTCCGTATAAATGTTTTTTTTGGTTTGATAAAAAATACTGGATAGGTTAAAACGTTGCTAAGACTGGAGAAAGTTTTTTGTCCCAGATAGACAAGAATTACTACTGGGAAAGACAGCATGGGTGTGGCAACAGTGTCCAAGGCTCTGTTTATACACAGCCTTGGAATAATATCTTCATAAATGGAAAAAATCAAAGAATGCCACCAACTGTACTATGGAAAATGTAAAGGATTATTGGGAAAAACATGACTTTTCAGCAAAGAAAATAAATAAAAACAACAACAACAACAAAAACAGTATCTCTGTAATCTACTAGATGCTTTTTCTGGGAGAAAAAATACATTTTACAAAAATTGAGAAAATCCATGTTGATAAATATATTTTGAAAGGGCCTTTTTGAAAAAAAAAAAATCATTTTGCAAGGGAATAGGAGTTAGAAAAGATGGGGAAAGGACTGGGGGAAAAAAAAGGCAATATGTGTTTTTGAAGTGTTTTGGCTCCTAAATAGCATATTCAATCAAAAGCATCTGACAACCTCCACATTGGAATCTTCTGCTTGTCAGTGAGAATACTGTGAAAAAGAGAACAGTTAGCATAATCAATTCAGACTTCCAGAAAGTCCCTCCTGATGTTCAGTTAAGGAAGCCTGGTGCTATCATTTTGTTCCAGGAGCAAAGCCTAGCAAAGATCGCAAACTGTCTAAATAAAAGCTTAGGAATGGAAGACGTGGAGACTTGGAATCCATAAATATCTTTAGTTGCTTGGTTGGTTGGTTGATTGTTGGGTTTTTTTTCCTTTTTTCTGAGTAATGGAGGTAATGAATTTCATAGAATCACAAAATGGCTTGGGTTGGAGGGAACCATAAAGATCATCTAGTTCCAAGCCCCCTGGGCAAGGGCAGGGACACTGTTTACAAGATCAGGTTGCTCAGAACCTCATCTAACCTTGCCCTGAACACTTCCAGGCATGAGGCATTCAGAAACTGCTCTGGGCAACATGTTTCAGTACCTAACCACCCTCACAGTAAAGAATTTTCCTAGTATCTAATCTAAACCTATCCTCTTTGAGTTTGAAGCCATTGCCCCTTGTCCTGTCACTACATGTCTTGTAAATAGTCTCTCTCCATCTTTCTTGCCGGCTCCCTGAAGACACTGGAAGACTTGCAACTAGGTCACATCAAAGCCTTCTCTTCTCCAGTTTGGACAAACCCAATTCTCTCAGCTTTTCCTCATAGGAGAAATGTCCCATTTCTTTAATCATCTTGGTGAGCCTTCTCTGGGCTCACTGCAATAGGTCAATGTCCTTGTACTGGGGACTGCAGAACCATACACAGTACTCAAGGTGGGATCTCACAAGAACAGAACACGGGCAGAATCCCCCCCCTCAACCTGCTGGCCAAGCCTTGTTATGATGCTGCCCAGGAAACAATTGTCTTTCTGGGTTGCCAGCGCATATTGTCCAGGTCCTCTGGATGGCATCCTGCACCTCAGGTGTGTCAACTGCACCACTCTACTTGGTGACATCTGCAAATTTGCTGAGGGTGCACTAAATCCTTTCTTCTGTGTCATTAGTGAAGATATTAAATAACATTAGTCCCAATACAGAACCCTGAGTGACAGCACTTTTCATTGATGGGCATCAGCATTCTGAGCTGCTGACCATTACCCTCGGATATGATCTTCCAACCACTTTCTAATCTGTCTAACAGTCTACCCATCAAATCTGTCTCTTTCCAATTTATAGAGAAGGATATTTTGGGGGAAAGTGTCAAAGACTTCACAGAAGTCCAGGTAAATGGCATCTGTAGCCCTTCTCTTGTCCACTGATGTAATCACTTCATTGTAGAATGTTTTTTCACAGAAAATGTAGGTTGAATTTGAAATGAAAGAAGTAATGCAATGATTAATATACAGACTCAGTTGATAATTTCCTTGTTTCGTACTTGTGTCTATAGTTGTCTGTTACTAGCTTATAATTTAATGTACAAAGTGAATATTACAACATTTGGAAAGGTTAACATATGGGATAACAAATAACTTACAGATAACATGATTTTTTATTTACATCACTTAAAATAAGACAAGAATTAGTAGGACATTGAAATGATGTAGACAAACTAAGAGAATAACACAACAGAGGATGTTTAATACTGACAATGTGAGTCAAGCACACACACTTTGTCCTACACTTTGGCCAGTTTGAGAACTGGAACTGACAGAATGAGTATTTTGTCAAAATGCATTAGCACAAATGAAGATTGATATAGGGAAAAAAAAAGGAAGGTGTCAGTATGATTAATTTCTATAAAGTTGTAATGATTCCTCAGTTGAAATAGTAGATTTCATTTAAACCAGCCAGTTCAAACATATTAGAATTTTGATTTTATCTGCATATCTTTTTTTTAAGAAAATTATTAGGGCAAGAGAAAAATTAGTGTGAAAAAAAATGGTCTTATTTATGCAAGAGTGCACAACATTAAAGAGTATCTTAAGGAAGCATATTGAATAATGGATGACATAAGTTGGCAATCCAAAATTTCTGTATGGCAATCCAAAACTTCTCTCTCCCTATTTAAGTATAATGTAAGATTATAGAGACATAAATTGAACTGTGAAGTAAAAAAATTAAACATTCCATCAAATATTATAGCATTTTAATTAACTTGTGTTAAATATTACTACAAGTTACTAGAGGCTATGAAACTAAAAAGAAGTAAAATTAATATTCATACAACTAATACAAACATCTATAGCTGTATTAGACAGGATTACATATTCATACATGTATGCCTTCATGCTCCAGGGAGTAAATGAATGCAAAGTATATGGAGCAGAAGAAGTTTTCTGTGTGGTGTTTGTATTCACACCATTCTAACCAACATATGGTCATGGTTCTGGTCACCGTTATATTTCCATGAAGGAAATATAAATGTGGACGAATTAATTATTTAGTTTCATAGGGGTTTTGCAAAACATTGGATGTCCAGAGCAGACCTATTAAGGCCTTCGGAAAAAAAAAAAATATATGTGTGTGTGTGTGTGTGCGTGTGTGTGTGTCAGTCCGGTGTGAATGGTAATGGATTCATTGACTTTACTAACTGGATGGAAGTACATCTACTTACATATCTACAGCATAGACAAGCTGAGCTGGTCACATAAAGCTCCTTTAACAAGTGCTCTAGTGGCATTATGCATAATTTCCTAAGACTCTTCAAACAGGCTCAGTGAAGCTGTTGACATCCTTATGTCCAGGTCTTGAGGAGATTGAGGGGTGCAGTTGCTAATTTTCTCTCCATGGTATTTGAAAAGTCATGGTAGTCAAGTGAAATCCCCAATCACTGGAGAAAAAGGAAACAGCACACCCATTTTAAAAAGGGTAAAAAGGAAGATCCTGGGAACTACAGACTAGTCAGCCCCACTTTAGTGCTCAGTAAGATTATGGGACAGAACTCCCTGGAAGATATGCCCAGGCATATGCTGTGACACAGAGGTGATTTGAGACAGCCAACATGGCTTCAACAAAGATAAATTGTTCCAGACTGATTGGGTAGCCTTCTATGATGGACTGACTGCAGTGGTGGATAAGGAAAGAGCAACTGGTGCCATGTATCTCGAATTCTGCAAGTCTTTTGACATAATATCCTTTTTTTCTAATTTAAAAAAGATACAGATATTACAGATGGACTCTGATGTATAAGAAGTTGGTTTGATGTGTGTGTCCAAAGAGTGGCAGCCCACAGCTCAATGTCCAAATGGAATGACTACAATCTGCTGTCCTTCAGCAGTCCCTGTTGGGGCTGGTATTATTCAATACCCTTATTAGTGACACTGAGTCAGCATCCTCAGCAAGTTCACAGATGCCACCCTACTGAGTGGTGCAGCAGGAAGGGATGCCATTCAAAGGGATCCTAACAGGTCGAAGGAGATGATTTTCCCCTTCTACTCCACTCTTTTAAGATGTCACCTGGAATATAGCATTCATCTCTGGGATCCCCAGCCCAAGAAAAACATGGATCTGTTGAATGGCTCCAAAGGATGACAGAAAAATTATTAGAGGACTGGAATGCTTTTTCTATGAAATAATGTTGAGAGAGTTGGGGTTGTCCATATTGTAGAAGAATGTGCTCTGGGGAGGCTTTATTTGCCTTTCAATACTTAAAGGGGGCTTATGAGAAGGAGAGATGGGTTTCTCCAGTGCTTGTATTATAAAACAAAGAGTAATGTTTTTAAACTGAAAACTGCAGATTTAGATTAGATCTAGTGAGGCACTGGAACAGGTTACTCAGAGAAGCTGTGGATGCCCCTTCACAGGAAGTCTTCAAGGCTAGGCTGGATGGGGCTTTGAGCAGCCTGGTCTTGTGAAATTGTCCCTGCCCATGGTAGGGAGGTTGGACTTCATAAGATTTAAAGACTCTTTCCAAAACATTCTATGATTCTATGTCATCAGTCAAATTCAAATCCAAACCAAACCAAACCAAACCAAACCAAACCAAACCAAACCAAACCAAACCAAACCAAACCAAACCAAACCAAACAAA
>VZSE01001562.1:2082019-2127566 GCA_013398275.1 Promerops cafer | reverse complement strand
CCCCAAAATCCTAGTAGAATAGCATAGTGCCTGTTTAATGTTCTATTGTGATAAGGAGACAAGAAATACTTAAGTAGCCAAAGACCTACATACTACAATTGTAAAACAGGAGAGCTCTGTTAAAGTCTTCTTTTTATTATGTGTGTTCATTTTTCTAAGACAAGATTTTAAAGAATTTTGCATAAACAGAATGAGCTATTTGAGTTCTGATTCTTCCCAGTACTTGCCTGATCCTATTCTAGGATTTTTTTTTTTTTTTCTGTTCTGGGGTAAAATCATTTCCACTCTATCTGTATTTGTATAATGCATGAACTGTCATTTCCTTGTGTTACCACATAGAATAGATTTGACCATTTTCAGACCGGGAACAAGTTTTCAGAAAGATTTGTTGTGTGAATTTTTATTTTGCTCTTTCAGAAATCACCTCTTTGTCATTTTCTTGGCAAGTTAATTGAAAGTTGATAACATGACAAGTACTAAAAACATCCTTTTGTTCTACCATAGAAGAATGGAGAATATTTTGTATCTGACTCTTTTAAATTATACTTTTTCTTGTGTTTTTTAATATGGTTATTTATTGAAATTCAGGTAATATTTTAAGACATAATGCATAATTCAGTACATATTCTTTTACATTTGCTTTAATCACCATATGTCAACTCTTAAGTTTGAGAGCAAAAATAATCACTGTGCATGAATTCAGCTGTGAAGAGTAATATTTTTTACCTAAGCTGCTGTTTATATGTTTTGGTATATATTTGCCTCGGTATCCAATAGGACATTTAATAGGATTCTCATATTTATTTTTAGAAAATTTTGCAAAAAAATTAAAAAGATTAGACAACTTTTGCAATAAATGGTCCACATAGTTCTAATCTTTTCACTTGATTTTTATAGTGTTTTCTACTTTAAAGTCTGTCAGATGTAGTTGGACCAGTGCTCAAAAAAGGAACATATTCACTATAATGTCAAAGTACTTAATTTTCATGACTCGTAACATTATTCTTTTCTATCATTAACAGATTTTTAGTTTAAAAATAGCTTCTTACAAATCAAGCCTTGCTGAATAACAAAGTAGGAGGAGCAGCTGGACTGAGGAAGGAAGACTTGTAGAAACAGCTCTTTTTGAGTAAAAATGACACAAGAAATTATCCTCTTAATATATACTCATAACAAAAATCTCTTTTTAATGCAGTCATGTAATTCTGATTGTTCTTGATTTTCTTTTCCCAGACATTTCTTTAACAGGCAGTTATTACAGAAGCACACACGTGTCTTTATCCAGGAACTCCTCTCTTGAGCAGTACATGTTTATGAGTGAAAAGCAGGTGCTCTCTTTTTGCTCATCAGCATTTGGACTGCTTTCAACTGATAATGTCTTTAAAAAATATGAAGAACACCTGCCATCTTTATATCAAAACTGGTATAACTAGTCATATTTTTAGTTTTATTGCCAAGAATATCTTGTTTCTTGAAAGCTTCTATTGGACTCTCCTACCACTGATGACAATCTGGATCAGTCCAGATGTACAGTCAGCATTTCTTGGCAGTAAGTTGTGAGAAGCTGGCTATACATGCTCTTTGTCTTTGAAACACTTAAACTACAACTTAAGAAATAACTCATTTTGCTTTTCTCCCCTTTACCATAGTTTTTCTCTATTTTACTGTCATTCTTACCAGTTGGGTCTCATGTGATTTTTACTTATCACCTACAATGCAAAGAACAGTTCTAGGAATGAAGTATAATCTTTTAATAATAAAGTGTTTATGTTGCTGAAGGGTTTATCCTGAGATATGGATTGAATTCCTGAATTGAATTCTGGTATTTGTATGGTGTTCAGCTATCTACTGTAAACATCTAAATGTTGACTTCTGTGTGTAAGTGGAGTCCCTGGGTTCTTGTTATAGTTCATGTAGACTGAGGCTCAGTTTAGTTGCATGTATTTCTACATGCAACTGGATTCCCCTGAGGAGTCTCAGGATACCTGAGTTCATGGTTCTCAGAGATATAACTCTGTAACAAAGTGAGATTTGCACCACAGCAGAATTTGGGAATGAGGAGGAGACCACTCTCTGAATTAAACGTCTGTGTGTCTACTGCTAGAAGTTTAAGCTTCCATTATGATCTGGTGAAATATAAAATTTGATTGAGTTGCTTCACACTAGTGTCTATTGCTATCTGAGAGGCTCTAGAATATCTTCTTTCACATCCTGATTCCAGTATAAGTCTGCACTCCTGAAATATCTACAAGTCCCACATGGATATCTCTGATAAAGTCAAGTATCTTAAACAACATGAGGAGTGCTGGCATGATCAACTCAGTGGGATCTTTATAGTCTATGATCTACAAAGGAATTATTTTTTTAGAATAATATATGTAATTAAATATTTTACTTTTATTTTAAAGAATATAAGTAATCCTTAGCTTACTCACTGGAATGTTAGAATGAGATTGAAGATAGACTAATTAATACAAAATCTCACTGTCTTGCAAAATTAAGTATTTCCATGCTGGATCATATTTTATAGAACTATAGAATGAATTTCCCCAAGTAAATCATGTATTGGCAATTGATTATTATGGTAACTATAATTTAGAATTAGATGTAACTGTTATAAAAGTTTATTAAATACTTGAAAAAGCAAAATCAACTCTTTTTCTTCATCTGTGTATCAATCATACTTAGGCAAAGCAGGGGTATATTTCTTTGAAAATTATCATTTGTTTTCTTAGAATTAACACTCAAAACAGATTTTTAGACTCTAAAAATCAAATTATAATTCAAATTATTTTGAGACATATACCATTATTCGTTATATACAATATACATGGAAATTTTGACAATCCACTTTAAGCCAGTAGGCTACACCCTATTTACTTAGGTATTTCACAGTACCTGCCTGTTGAATAAACCATATAGGCAAGATCTATGACTGTCTTGATATAATTCTTAAAATGAAACCTTTAAAACCTATAGTTGCCCAGAGCCATTGGTTTTCAATGATCAGCACAATTTCCTCTTCAGTGCATAAAAGTTTTTAAAGGTATTTCAATAGGAAACTTACTAACATCATGGCATGTATAAAAATAAATGTCATAGTTGCTTTTTTTCTAATTTCATTTTCCAGAAAGCTCAGAATTCTAAAAGACACTGATGAGGAAGAAATGCAATGATGTGTGAATTAAATCTCTTGAAAAGGCTTAGAAAAGTCCATGTACAGTAAAACTGATGGTCAAATTAAGGTTAGTAAAACTTGGATCCATTAAAATTTCAATCAAATTTAAAAAATATTTTTCCAGCTGGATCCTGCTCCCACGCAGTTTTGTTCCCTAAGAATTGACTCTTTCTGATGACCCCCAAAATGCCACTGTCTTCCTCATATTTGAGCTCTTGATTTTTCTCCAAGGTTAAATAGCTCAGTTTAATTTGGTAAAGTGCTGGCCAACATCAATCAGCTGTGCTACCACAGCCTTCATTTACTTCCCCTTCCCACCACCTATGACCAGGTCTGAGCCTGCTGTTTGTTCTTTAATCTACCCCACGCCCCCCAAATTTGTACCTGTTACTCAGGTTCACGCAGAGAGATAAGCATCAGCGGAGAACAAGTCATAAAAGCCTTTCAAGAATCAAAACAGGGGGTTACAGAAGTGCTATGGTTTGTGGTTGTGTTGCAAGATTCCTGCATGTCTATCTCATTGATTGCAAAATGAAACTGCCATCCACATTAGGAATGCACGTGGCATAGCATGATCAATAAAGTATGTTTTCTCTGATTAGCAGACGTTCTAGAGATGATCATACTGTTGGCTAACTAGTACAGAGCAAATGTTCTGCTACACACAGTCTAATGCCTGAAACAGAAAGAAGGTATCTGAATGTGCATACCAATGTTACTACATGCCACTGCATCTCTTTTCTCTTTTTTTGTTTCTCTTAAGTTTAATAGAAGTAATAGGAAATCTTAGTGGTTTTGCATCAATATGCGCAATTCAAAAAAATTTTACAGATAACTGCATTTTTCATGTTAACTGGGTATTTAAAGTAATGGCATTGCAAGTGGAAAATATCCCCATTAAGGCATGTTATAGCTCCATGCAAGGAGCTCCATGCTAGTATTGAGATATAAATTTAGATCGAATTTAAAGTTTTAGGAAATTTAACTAGGATTTTAAGAATTTAACTAGAATTTTAAGAATTTAGCTAGGATTTAATCTTACTTTACACCAATGTAATTAAGAACAGCATTCAACTTACTGTTTTTCTGAGAAAAATGTCTCCCTTGGGGTATTTTCTCCTTTCCCAATATTGAAACAAATCAAAGCCAGAAAAGTTTAAAGTATGTACTTGCCTGAAAGGAAAATGCTTCGCTAATGCTATCAGCACTCAGCTTGAAGCTACTTCCAGAATTAACGATAAATGTAATGCATGGCCAGAGGATAAAAACTTCCAGTTACAAGAGCAGAAAATGCCGTAAGGACATATCCTTCCTTTTCTTCCAGCCACATAATATCCTACCTCAAGGACTGAAGGTGGATTGCTAAATGATGACAGGGACTGAGCTTCCTCATATTACTCAGATATTCCAAATTTCATATCAGTCTGTATGAGCTGTAGCTTCACACATTTTTATTGGAAGCTATTACAGCTACAGCATTAGTTACTCAGAAATGGTTAATTTCAGTAATACAAGACACTGTGTAAGTCACTACCTATAAGTGAATTGTATACTTTTAATCAAAGGATATAAACTTATATACAGTCATGTACTCCATTACCAACCAAGAAAAATACAGAGCAGCAATATGAATGTGCAAAAATTTGAGTTTCTTTGATGCCAAGTGAATCAGTACAAACATCTATACAACTATGTCCTTAAAACAATTCATCACAATTAGCATTTTCTGACTTAAAAAAATTAAATACTGAATCTGACACAGAAAACAGTTTTGCAAGGGAGATGAAAGACAGATTTGGCATGAGGGAGATGTAGGCATAAAATCATGAGCAGAATCTAAGAATATAACAGCTGGACATAGAGCAATAAGGAGACCAGTTAGACAAAAAAATCTTTCCAAGATAGAAAATAATTACAGACAACAGACTGAAGATTCAAAAGTTGTTCCACCTTTATTTCCATAAAAACATGCAAAATGTAAAGGTTTTCTCTGGGAAACAAACAATTTTAATTACCAAAGTAGAATCTGTGCTGTGAAAAAAATTCCTTTTGGATTGATAGGAAAGTATTGTCTTCATGTTTGTGATTGCCAGTGATTGCCCATTTTCTTTTCTTTAAATTGATGTGGGTATTATTAGTTCTTATTAACATAATCAAATTATTGCGTTTTAAATTCTGTTTTTTTTTTTTTTTTTTACTGATTGCTTATTTTTATTGATTTTTTAATGTCAGTGCTAAATATCTTAATATTTACTTTCTCAGAATTGCCAAGTTTTCTAGTTAATTTAGAATCTCAAAATAGTTTCTTTGGGTTTTGCAGTCCTGAGGCTACACAATCATCCCATATATTGAAATATATATAATCATAGAGAAGAAACTGAAAGATATTAACGGCAAAAATTTCCTAAATATGTTAAATATAGCCCTATTTTTAATGAATAATTTTTTGGTTTTTTGTTCTGGGAATATTGGACTGCTTAGCTACTTCTCAGATTCACTGTTAAAATAGCAGTTGTATTGATTATTGTTGTAAGTTTGCCGGTATAAAAGTACATGGATTAAAATAATTTAATAAATAATAACAAAATTAAAATGTAATTATTAAAAAAGGGTGTCTAAAAAGCTTGGTATGCTTTTTTCCAGCTTTCTGAATTGATCTAATAAATTTAGAGTTGTAACACTTCAGAAAGTTTTTCATGTTATGATAGTCTGATTCTCTTCCAACTAAGGCTTTTTATTATAAGGATTATTGTACACTGTGGCCAGGGGTATGTAATACACCACTTTCTCACTGAAAGCAACTTCACACTGAAAAGTTAGAAAACCTTAGAAGATATGGATAACTCAAAGGAAATTAAAAAGATGACACAAATAATTCTTTTGCAATTATCTTGTCACAAAAATCGAGTTATACCTTTAGGCTGTTAGATGTTAATACTACAGATGAGAGCATCATTTCCAATTTTAAATTCTGTGAATGATAACATCACTAGAACAGTGGTTTAATTCCTCTGATATTAGAAATCTGGAAGCTTTTACTCCCTGAAACTTCAGTCAAATTTGGATGAACTCACAAACCAAGAGAAAAATATTAAACTGAAGTAACAAAAGCAACAAAAGAGATTGAGGGCAGGAAGTAAAGGAGTAAAACCTCTATGAGGAAGAACTGATGATGTTTTGTATCAAATTTCCAGCTATGACCCAATTTATTGTAACTGCTGCCTATGGTTAGTTAAGTTAAGATAAGTTATAGTTATCAGCATAAAAATCTGCCTACTTGAATTCCACTTCTGCTGTATTTCTCTGCATTCATTTTATTCATCTGCCGCACATACGATATTATTTTAATGGTTTAAAAAAAGATTTTTAAAACAGTATTTCCTAATGTAGAACTCAAGATATGAAAAAGAACTAATAAATATTTTATCTCCTTTTAGTAATTTCAATATTCTTATATGAATTTAGAAAGCACAATGCTACATAAATATTCATAGGTTATACTTAAACTGGAAATGTGTAGGAGGAGGGCATACCTTATTTCAGTAATGACAACCTATCCTACATATGCAAATTGCACTTGAAAGAGTTCTAAATGGACATAAATGAACTCAACTCTCCCCCTAGCTCAAACACTTCTATGGCACAGACTTCACCTCAGCATGTAAAGAAACCTGTAGGACTTGTAACACAAGATTTTATCCAATTTCAAATTCTCAGTTCCTCTTTCCCAAAAATCACTTCCTTTTTGAATGTCATTTTATATTTAGGTAACTCAAAACAAATCTCAATGCCTTTCTTTTATTTTAAGACATTTTCGTAATACATTGCCTGTGGCAAGTGCAGCATCCTCACCTACTACATATTAAAAGAGTTTCTCTAGTATCAGTAGAGTAAATACTCAAACATTTGTACTTGGGCAGGCGATTCTCAAAACCAGTGAAGTAGGCAGATGACCTGGTTTTAGAAGTAGTTTTTAGAAATGGTTTTATGACCACGTTTTTAAATTTAGCACAGCTGATATAACACATAGAGAACTTTGCATTGCTATGAAAAAAAGAAAAAAAAAATCCAACATTGCTTAATCAGACTTCAGCAGATAGAGATAAGAAACTGCAATTGAAAAGTCCCAGCTATTTACTCCAAATCATTTAGCTATACTTGGAATTTCTATCAAATGCTTTATGCTGACTTATACTGAAAACTTCCACCAAATAAAAATGGTAGTGATAAGTCTCTATGTCAGTTTATTTCAGTGTCAAGGCTTGTATTATTTTTTATGGCCTGTGCTGATTATAACTCAGTGATAGATCAGCATTTGTCCACCAGAGAGTCAGTAAAACTAACGCATTTGGTTCAGAAATACTGGAGAGTTAAATAAATGCATTCCCCTGATTGCATTTGTGTATTTCGTGTGTCAAACCCAGAATGGAACATTAAGTTAGAAGTTAAAGAGAAAAAAAATGTTGTGAAGAATGAAATATAGCGTATTAATATCACCGTGTGTAGCTTTTACACAAAGTGGGTAGGATGAAATGGCTAGAAATGGCTAAAAAACTGTCTTTGGGGGCAGAAATTTCTTGTATTAATTCTCCATTTCCTTCTATTTTAAAACTTCATTTGCAGTGTTTCAACAGTCTGTGACTTATTCTGAAAGTACATTTATTCATTAACAACTCTACACATACATGTTATAACAAAAAATAACTAACATCATAAATAGAATTTTAATAATGGAAGTATTTACAGAAGTATTTGGTATGATATTTTACAAAACACTGCTGTCCTACTATGTCTTGGGAATCTCTCTGCATGTATCTAATTATGCATTTAAGCTTCATGTGAAGTATTCAAAAGATTGGAAATTCTGAAATTAAATGATGTGGATGTACAGTCATTGTTAATTTCATCCTGGATTATGATGTACTACATATATATGAGCATATATATTTATGCTCATGCACTCTTCTTCCATTCATATTCTTGAGAGGATTTAGAGTGCTTTTTGAATTGTTTAATGAATATTTCTTCAAATTCACAACACTTAAGATGTGAGCCTTATCATTTCTACTCCCCTAATTGTCCTCTGAAAATTTCAAGTTGTATATTTATCTTATACATAATATATATATTTCAAGATAAGTTTAATATATATTTTTGTGGTTTCACCCCAGCCAGCAACCAAGCCCCACAAATCCACTTGCTTACTTCCCCATCACCAGGTCGAGAACTGAAAGGGTAAAAGCTAGAAAACTTGTGGGTTGAGATAAAGACAGTTTAATAGGAAAAACAAAAACTACAGACACATGTAAAGCAAAACAAGGAATTAATTCACTGCTTGCCATGGGCAGTCAGGTGTTCAGACATCCTCAGCAGAGCAGGGCAGCTTCACATGCAGCAGTGACTTGGGAAGACAAATGCCAGGACTCCAAATGAACCTGCTTTCCTCCTTCTTCCCCCACTTCATATATTGGCCATGATGTCACATGGTCTGGAATATCCCTTTGGTCAGCTGGGGTCACCTGTCCCAGCTGTGTCTCCTCCCAGCCTCCCGTGTTCCTTCAGCCTCCCCACTAGTGTGGCAGTACGAGAAGCAGGAAAGGCCTTGGTTCTCTGTAAGCCCTGCTCAGCAATAACAAAAGCATCTCTGTGTTACCAACCCTGTGTTCAGCACAAATCCAAAATACAGCCCCGTACCAGCCACTGTGAAGAAAGTTAATTCGACCCCAGTCAGTACCAGTACACACATATATATAATTCAAGGCCAGGTTGGATGGAGATCTGAGTAACCCGATCTAGAGGAAGGTGTCCCTGCCCATGGCAGATAATCTTTAAGGTCCCTTCCAATCCAGGCTATTCTCTGCTATGAAGCTATACATTTTAAATTTAGGATTCAGTATCTTTTTAGTTTAGGATTTCCTGTGGGATTGTTTTTTGTTGGATGGTTTTGTTTTCTCCTAAAGCCAAAATTCACAACAGTCTCATGTTTGATAATGTGGAATGCTGTATTGGGGGTCTCTTTTGGAAAGTTTAAATTAAAAAAAGATTAATTATAAACCTGAATTCCTTGTGCAATGAAGATAACATTCATTATGGTTCAGTTGTGTGGGCCTATCTAAGCACTAATAATCTTGGATTTCTTCAGTAAGTTTACTCTCAAGGATTTATTTCCCCTGCCTTGTACAGCTATTAGAAACTGGGTTCTATACACATGTGTAGGTATTTATCTCTCACTTTCATCTAGAGGAACACCTCCATATTTGATCCATAAAAGAGACCACCCATAGCATGAAAGACATATGTAACAGATGACACAATAAGTCCAAAAGAATAGCTTTTTAAAATTCTACCTCTCCCTCGAATTTAGTTATCTAAGACAGTATGGTATCTTTTTTAATAAATATGAGTAGTTTTTTCTTTTATTTTAAAATGAGCAGCCTGAAATGCTTATGTTGTTACTCCTGCCGACATTTTGTAAAACAGCAAGTTGCACTACTTGTTCAACAAATTAGATTTGTGCTCAGTGCCCTCTTCTGCCTGAACAAATTCATACCCATCTGCTGAGTTATAACTTAGGCATGTGGCCACCACTTCTGCAAAACCTAGCTCATGGTACAGCTTAGGATACAAAACCCACAAACCTTTGGAAAAGCAATAATAAGGAGCGTGACCCTTGCATGCTGATAAGGCTATTCTCCTCAGCTTTGTCCCATCAGTCTTGCATATAAAGTCAGTCTTGAAAGAAAAATGCTGAAGAACTCTAGAGAGAGGACACAAATTGGACTTGTTTTCCCCAAATAACCTTCCATGAAGAGTACCTTTATTTTTATGCTGTACAATCATGCTATTTATGTACATTCCAGTAAAAAAACCCCCTGTTTTCATAGATAGAGAAGATTTGGGTGATTGAGAGCTCACCAGGCAGTGTAAGGTTATATTATAATGCCACAAAAGATGCTGAGTTCAAATCCATGCTCTTAGTGTGTACAACTGATCTGTGTCTAAATGAACCTTGGTGATTAAGAGAATCAGAATTACTAATAGTGAGTAACTAGGACGTATGTATGCATTTTACGATTTTCTTGTTTTCTTACTTCTAGAAGAAACAGGGCAGAAATAGATGCATTTTTCCCTTTTTTGTCTTTGTACTGTGTCAAAGAAAAGTCAAAAATCTAATGATCTTATGAAAGTTTAGTCTTTCTGTTTTCACCTTCATCTAAAAAAAATAATTGCAGATAGGTATGAGAAAAAAAGGTAAGTCATATACAGTCAGATAAAATGTATTTCTAATAGTTTGAACGTTTTGTCATCATTATGTGTTATGTTTCATACAACAAAGTTCAACACCATTTCACACAGCAGTTTCATTAAAAGCAATTGTACCACAGAAGAGAATTTTTTGAGTAAAGCGTGTTTAAATACCCTTGAAACAGAGGTAAAATAATGTGGGACTTTTAGTTCAGCATTTCCTCGTGTTCTCTCTCTATGACCTAGAGTCATGTCATACACCCTGAGAGACCAGTTACAGGATTATAGTACATAGTTACTGTGTCTACACTTGTAATGGAAAAGTCTTTTCCAGTGATGTGCTTGTGATTTATGACTGAGACAATAGTACAAAATAAAACAAAAAATATTGAAGATCAGAAGATCATTCAGAAATCCTTCTGTCAATCCAAGACCTGGGTTTCCAAGTCTAAAAAAGTCCACAAGATCACACCATCCTCCATATTTTTGGCTAGACACTTGAAGTAGAAAAACATTCAGCTGAGATTTCAGAAGCACTAGGAATGGTGTTAGTGTGACAATCATCACTCATGAGGAAAAATTTTATCTACTTTCTTCTGCTGAATGTTAGCTAAACTGAAGTATCCTGAAAAAATTACTGTTATATGTATATTAATACTTTGAAAACAATCAGAATGGAACTGGATGTGATTCAGAGATTTATTTTCCTCTTTAAATCAACTAATCTTAGCTAACTGCACAGTTTCGTAGGTTAAAGAAAAGGACATTACTTAGCATGACAGTTGGACAAAAAAAAAGTCAATAAATGAAGGCTTGCATGTAAAAGTTACAGTTAAAGAAAAACATTAGGGCATATTAGTAAAGATCCAAATCTTTTGAAGCTTTTAACCATTTTTACTACTAGAAATCTTACATGTACAAACTAGGTGAATCAAGTCAAGATGCTCAGATACAACAATTTTTAATGCTTTCACTAAGGAACTGATAGACTGGTATTGTTAAATTATGTTAATGCTTTAATGCTATGCTGTATTATGCATAATTTATAACTCTAGTGCCAAAATGCATGAATGCAGTTCTCCTGATTAGATATTTTAAGAGCTGAGAAATCTGCAAACTCTCTGGCTGACTTTATTTTATTTAGCAAATCTGCTAATGGAATGTTGTTTTAACATATTCACAATGAGTAGATTTTAGAAGAATGATGGATGTATCAGTAAGTTTTGTCGTGAGGAGTGTACGTGGATAATCCGTGACAGCGTTAATTACAGCAATGTATGATGTTAACAAAAATAAATTAGGAATAGATTATCACAGACTACTACACCTGATTAAGATGTCTCAAACTTGTTTCTGTAGACTATGTAAAATTGTCTCTGTTCTATGCATTTAAAGATAACAGCATAACTGTTAAAATTAACAGAATAAAGTGTGAAGTGTCACTTGATTCTGAATTTTAATGCTGAAACCATGCTATTTTTTATTCAGTGAAGTCCTTCATAAGCATTTCAAGTAGTGACAATTTTTTAGGAATTCTGAATCTCATTTGCAGGTGAAATAACCTACTTTAATGCTGCAGAAGCAATTGAGGAGGTTTGGCAGTAAAGATGACATCAGAAGACAGTTTCAAGAAACTAGGCTTCTCTAAATTTAGGGCGTACGTCAGGCTGGATAGCTACGGTTTGAAGAAAACTCTTGGCTTATTAAATCCAAATGCTCTCATCAATTATTTTACTATATATTCCTTTAGATATGACAATCACAATTCATTTTATATGAATACAAGGGAGTTAACTCCTCTGTTACCACTGAAAATCCATGTCAGACACTCATGATTCCAACAACTGGAAATTTCTAGCTTAAATTTATTCACAATTAGTCCATTCCTATATGTTCCAAACTACCAGTTTTCTTTATTAAAAAATCAGTTTGCAGCTGCTTACTACTCTGGTCATTATTTTACTTAGTATTATCAAACTATGCTCTTATTCTGTCCACTTTTTAGTGTCTTTATGCAGTAGTACTGACCTTTTAGCTTTCTGGATATAAGTGACTCAAGCCCATGTAAAATTACAGAAGAAAAGTCTTATGAACCAAAAGAAATATTTTCTCTCTTTCCTGAGATAACTTTCTCTTGAAAGACCAAATCTGCCTTTGATCAGTATTAATCACCCTGCCATGACTCTTCTGATGCCATCACTTTATGATAATATACAAGATTACAGCAACTGTTTGCCAATCCATTAATTTCTACACATGGCATGTTCTTACTGCTCTCCTTCTTATTTTATATCATCTGAAATCCATTTTCTCCCCAACAAACAGACAAGAAGGAAAAACCACACAGCTGCAACTAATGGAAAGCTGTAAAGATCAAGGTTCATTGTAGTCGGACTAACACATGCAGTCTGAATAACACTTGAAAGTTTTGCTTTAAATGGTGTATATAACTAAACTGGACCAAATCCTGAATCTAACAATTAATTGCTAAAAGAAGGAACATTATATTATTTTTTCCCTGTGATAATAGCAGTTTAAGGTTCTTATTGTTTACACCTGTATTCTTTTTAATTTTTTTTTGTGGCACTCCTCTTGTAGATATAATTAATTTTCTAACTATAAAGATTTATTAAATGCATGATATTTTCAGCAGTTCTGATATTGAAAATATTAGATAGTACCCGACTCTTTATCCAGCTATACAAAACTATTTAAGGACTAGAAAATGAAATATTGCTTTAATAAATTTTTCATTGACTTTGGATATGACATCTGCCAGAACATGTAAAGGAATATAGCTTGAAGAGGCAAGGGAGATGTGATGTGATATTTGGTGAGACTTTGGTTGTGAAAAATTTATATCTAAAGAGAAACTATATTATTTATATGGACATAAAATATCTTAAGAAACATAAGTATATGACTATCTCAAACACATGCTCTTCTATGAGCTGCAACATACCTGATAGTTTCAGTTGTCAAGAAAATGGAGAGGTTTTTACATCCTTCTTAGGTTTTCACTTTGCTGAGAAAGACACATTGGATTCATTCTCACAAGAACATTCACCATTATGATTTTCTGACTTTTGATCCCTCTAAGGAGAAGTTATCTACAAGTAAAGTTATTGAGACACAGCCAGGCAAGTATTTTTTTTTAATTGGCTGGTTCTTCACTCAGATTTCTATAGAACTAACATGGATGGGTCCACTAACCTCAGTATGGATGGGTATGGCTGAGTCCACTAACCTCAGTAAAATTATATTCTTCAGTACATTCAGGAATCAAAATAAATTTGTATTTAATTTGTTCAGTTTGTTTGGAAGGCCACTCATGAGGGAAAAATTATATATTTTTTTATTTTAAATTATTTTAATTATACATTTTTACTTTTTATATTATTTTAATGATAATATTTTTTATTTTAATTATTTTTATTTTTTTAATTATACTTAAGTGAAAAAATATATATTAGAAAGATATTTCTACCCTTCTCATGAATGAGCCTGTTATCTAAAATTTTAGCAAAGTATTTCAAAATATATGAGTAATCTGAAAGAATCAACTTTAGAGGACCAAAACAGAATATACTATCAGCCAGAGTGTTTCTGGAAGCCATTTTTTTNTTTTTATTTTTTAATTATTTTAATGATCATATTTTTATTTTAATTATTTTTATTTTTTTAATTATACTTAAGTGAAAAAATATATATTAGAAAGATATCTCTACCCTTTTCATGAATGAGCCTGTTATCTAAAATTTTAGCAAAGTATTTCAAAATATATGAGTAATCTGAAAGAATCAACTTTAGAGGACCAAAACAGAATATACTATCAGCCAGAGTGTTTCTGGAAGCCATTTTTTTCACTGAGACAGTGAGGCTACACATGTGCCAATTTGTCATCAAAAGAAAAGGAGAGACATAGTTTACTAATACATGCTGATAATTAAAGGAGAAAACATGACAATTATAATGAAAAGGTGTATAGAAAAACCCTATAATAACTGTTCCTATATATAAGAGGAAATGTTAGATTCTTGCCCAAAGTTCAGATGGTAAAATGAGTGAATATAATTTTTCCATTTAGATTATTGAGAAGGACTTATCCTTCTTTAGCATCCCATTACACAAATGATCCTCTGTCCCCAGTGGTAAGGAAGGAGAATCCACTTCATCCTTTCTACTGATCACCAAGGAAAGTATGAAAAACTACCTGTAAATTTTATCTGTTAAGATGCTTTTTTTCCTTTATGGTTTTATTATTTTATTTCTCTGTAGTTTGATTTCTTACACTCCGGAATCACATGGAGGAGGTACGTAAAAAAAAAAAAAATAATTTATGTCTCCCATTTTCCTGAATGAAATCTCTCTTCCACTGAGGTTGATTTTTAGCAGAAAAGCAAATCAAGAGATATTTTGAACAAGCTATGGTTACCAACAGTGGCAAGGTGAGTGGGCAAGTATTAAAGACTCATCAAAATAATTTGCTTTTTGAACTGGGACAGGATTTCTTTCATTCAGGCTTGGAAATAAGTGATGTAGAGGATATAAAACTTTTTTTAAAACTTATATCAGTTAGTGATTTCTATTTACCTTATTAGTCAAAGGGAAGAAAGCTGAAAAATGAATAAAAAATATCCAAACTATGTGAATACCGTCATGAGCATACACAGTCCTTTTCTCAAATTTGAGAGATGCTGAACAGTGGAAATGAAGTATGAATAATATGAATAATATCTTTATTGACTCATAGGATAGAATCATAGACTACTTAAGGTTTGAAAAGATCTTTAAGATCACGAAGTCCAACTATTAAACCAAAAGTTCTATCTACACAGTTTTTCAATACCTTCAGAAAAGGTCATTCCATCACTTCCCTTATGAGCTTTTGCTGATGCCTGAAAACTCTTTTGATTAAGAAATTTTTCCTTATATCCAATCTAAACCTCCCTGGGGCAACTTGGGGCCATTTCCTTTTGTACTGTCTCTTGTTACATGGGAGAAGAGACTGAAATGCACCTTCTTATAATCTCCTTTCAGGTAGTTGCAGTGAGCAAGGAGGGTTTCCTCTGAACCTCCTTTTATCCAGGTCAGACAACTCCACCTCCCTCAGATGCTCCTCATAAGATTTGTGCTCCAGATTCTTTCCCAGTTTTGTTGCCCTTCTCCGGATTTCAGTGTCACTCTTGTAGTGAAGGACCCAAAACTGAACATAAGATTTGACATGTGGCCTCACCAATGTCAAATACAAAGTAAAATCACTGCTCTGGTCCTTCTGGCCAGACTTTTGCTGATACAGGTCAGGATGACATTGGCCTTTTTGGCCACCTGGGCACACTGATAGCTCATGTTCAGCTGCTGTTGACCAGCAACCCCTGGTCCTTTTCTTCCTGGAAGCTTTCCAGCCACTCTGCCCCACTCTATTATATTGCATGGGGATGTGGTAACCCAAATACAGGACTTGGCACTTGCCCTTGTTTAACCTCATGCAATTCTCTTCAGCCCATCATCAATTCAGCTTGTCCAGATCCCTCCTAAGACTTTTCCTGCCATCCAACAGATCAACACTCTTGCCCAACTTGGCATTGTCTGCAAACTGATGGTGCACTCAATCCTCTCATCCAGATTGTCAGTGAGGATCTTAAACAGGACTGATGCCAATACTGAGCCTTGAGGAACACCACCAGTGACCAGCCACCAACTGGATGGAACTCCAGTCACCACCACTCTCTGAGATTGGCCATCCAGCCAGTTTTTACCCAGCAAAGGATGCACCTGTCCAAGCCATAAGCAACCAGTTTCTCCAGGAGAAGGCTGTGGGGAACAGTGTCAAAGGCTTTACTAAAATCCAAGCAGACAACATCCACAGCATTTCCCTCATCCAGTAAGGTCACCTTGTTGTAGCAGATAAGGCTGTTTCATAAACCTATCTGTTTCATAAACCTGTGTTGGCTGGGCCTGATCCCTGCTTGTCCTGCACATGTTCATGATGGCACTCAAGATGATGTGCTCCATGACCTTTCCTAGCACCAAGATCAGGCTGACAGGCCTGTAGTTCCCTGAATCCTCCTTCCAGTCCTTCTTGTAGGTGGGCATCACATTGACTAACCTCCAATCAACTGGGACCTTCTGGATTAATCAGGACTGATAAATGGTAGACAGTGTTCTAATTCTGGTTTTGTGTTCTAGTTTGTATATGTCCAAGACAACAAAGACATGCTACAGAATATAATCTCTCCCAATCTCATTTTGGAATGAAGCATCACAGAGAAGAAATACGAACACCCAAACTCAACAACTTGCCTATTGAGCCATTTGCTTTTTTAATTACTTCTTGTAACCTGATTTGGAAAATAGGCTACAATATCTCTGACTGTAACAGATAGAGTTGATTTCCTACCAGGAGGTTGAAACTGAGAAGTAATAATATTCTGACTTGACAAAGTAATTCAAATAATGGTGTAAATCTCATTAGAAATAATGCATGCTTTGAGAGATAATCCTAATCTTTTCTTCACTCAATCACTTTCTCTATTTAATTACCAACAATAATTTCAAGGATGTTTAAAATAGGTGAATAAATATAATATTATATTGCATTGTCCAAAATACTAATTAATTTCATTTAGTGTTCTAGTCAAAACAGTTTGTTGTTTAGGTACTTGCAATGCTTTTATATGTGGCTTATGAAGAATATTTTCTCTGTATAGTCATCATGTAGAGTGAAAGTCATGCTTGTAAATATATTAATGTTAGCTGTCTAAAGAACTACTGAAGTTAATCTACTCAGAAAAAGCATAAACCACTCCTCTATTTAGTTGAATAACAAATTATGTTTTCTTTTTTTTTTTTAACAGTTTATTTTTATCATCAAAAATAATCATTCTGCCTCCAACACTTCAAGATTTGTTGGAGAAGGTGCAGAGTAAACTATACATACTGGACAAATTTATAATAATAAAAATATGCAATGATGCAGCAGAGAGTGAGATATGTGAAATGAATCTGGTCTCAATTTTCAGCTCACTCAAGATAGTTGATTTTATATGCTGGCCTTTGCTCATCTCCCTCTCACTGGTTGCATCAAGTCCATGCTTTCACAGGCATGAACTTAAGTTTTTAAACTAACACCACTTTTGAACTTAATTGTGATTATTTCTTCTACTAAGCTAACTGCATTTGTCTTTTCTTGTCAGTGACCACTTAACAGTCCTCCAGTACCTTCTTTGAAGAGCCTATCCCAGTCTCTCAGCTTCCACGTGGAACTTTGCACGGGCTC
Source organism: Promerops cafer (assembly GCA_013398275.1). Taxonomy (NCBI): domain Eukaryota; kingdom Metazoa; phylum Chordata; class Aves; order Passeriformes; family Nectariniidae; genus Promerops; species Promerops cafer. Next base: position 2,109,864 of record VZSE01001562.1, on the reverse strand, counting down.
CTTGTGTCTACTGATATAGCTGCTCTCATTCAGCCAGACCAGATTTTAGCCAGCCCCAGAGGACCTTCTCCAGACCACCTCTTCCATCTTTAAAGGTCTTAAATTATTTCAAGTGTGATGATCTGAGCCTTTTGTAGGTCTCTATCTATCTTTGCTTTAGGAGGCATCTGATTTTCAAAATACCCATTGACTATGAAGACATGAGAAGAAATTTGGAAGGCAGAAGGCACCTCACATGGAAGGGATCACTATTGGAAATATTTTAATTTACAGGCAGAAAATCGCTAGACTTTGAAAGGTATTGGCATGGCCAAAGGGTTTCAGCAGATCTTATTTTATGCCTGCCATTCTTGTTTCTTAGGCAGTTATCATCACCAATTGGCATCTCTCTATCCTTTTAGAGTGGCCAGTGAATTCGTAGGACAAAGATTTTTCTTAGGGTAATTATAATACAGTGTTTACTATTTGATGGGAACCAGAGAATTGCCAAAGATATCCATGACTTTCCTTGACACATCTTCCCCAACAGGGCTTTGAGGACATCTATATACTGTTCAGCAGATATGCAGTGGAGTCTGTATCTATGCAAAGATGAACTGCCTTTCTTTGTAATGCAAAGCCAGGCCAATTTATTGAACAATACACAAGGCCAGGTTGGATGGGGCTTTCAGCAGCCTGGTCTTGTGCAATGTGTCACTGCTCGTGGCAGAGGGGTTAGAACTAGATCACTTTTAAGGCCCTTTCAGCACAAGGAATTGTACGATCAGGATAGTCTAATATGTCTTGTCAATGATGTTTAAAAATTCAAAACCCTTCAGCCAGGACTAGGACACAGTCTATTACTTGATTTAGAGAGGAGATTTAGTGACTTTTCCCCCCCTCAGTTGCTTTTTCTAGTGTTTTCACTCAAGCAACTCTACCTATATCAGCTTTAATGTCAGTTGCTCCAGAACTGCAGTAAGAAATGCAATCAGATTGCAGATTAAATTTTATTTTTTTTAATTATCAACTCCTAAATCCATGTAGTTATCGCTGTGAGGGTGGCAGGGACTCCATTCATCAAAAGAGGGATGAGCAGAGTAAAACATTTAGCATGTGAAATCACATAGATCTGCTTTTGGCTTTAAAACAAAGGAGTAATTTGCAAGATTACACATTCCACCTCCATTTTAAAGCACATGAGTATTTCTGTTTCCATATTTTCTGAAATAATTTTTTTTCTTCTGTCCCCAGATGTCAGCATTCCTCTTCTACAGTCATTATCTTCAGCTTTCTCATTTTTACTGTTTTTTTAATTGTTGAAATCTCCCTTGACTTCCTTCTCATCTTTTGCATTCAGTCAGGCTGAGCTGTCTCATAAATCATCCCTCCAACAGTATATGCTCTGGTTTTATGGCTTTCAGAGTTAAAAGCTTGCTAATGTGACATTAGTGATTAAAAAGCATATCACTTACTTTAAAAAAATAAGCCATGAATGAAGCCAGGGAGGATGGTTCTTCCTTTGCAGCATGCAAAAATTTTCGGCAATAGACACCTTGATTCCATGAACTTCAAGACACTCTACTAGACACACTGAGGTTATAGTATTTAACTCACTTCATATGCCCTGCTTATCCCAGACTGAATATAGGTTAATTAAGAGAAAAATTGGGCCAAACTTAATCTTCAAAGAGGGACTGCAATAAAGTAAGTCATTAAAAACTCACTTCAAGCTATGGCCAATTCTTTCACAATATTAACCATCACCACGTATACAAAGGTGGTCATGCTTAACAGTCATACTCCAAATTGCTTTTGAGCATGCAATACCACAGAGCTAATATTTAGAACTGATGTAGAAGAGTCTTAGTTGTCCTGAGGCACCAAGGCTGAGGTGATGAAGCTTAAGAGCTTATTAGCAAGAGAAATTGGAACAGAAGTGGTCTTGCCTTTCTTCCTTGCCCTTTCTCCAGAAAGAGATGACCTGGTGTGTCTCTTCTGCTCCTCCTATTACTTATTTCTTTTTGTCTTGTGCATTTTGGAGAATTTCCTGCCTGTTTGCAGCCTGTTGTGCTTATCTTGGCCTTGGTCTGGCATTTTTTGTTGCTTGGATGCCTCATATCCAGCTTGTTTTGGTTTCAGCTGGGATAGAGTCCATTTCCTTCTAGTGACTGCCATAGTTCTGTGTTTTGGATTTAGGATGAGAGTAACTCTGATAACACTGGGATATTTTCATTATTGATGAACAGTTCTTGCAGAATCAAGCCCTTTTCTACCTCTCATCCCACCTCACCACAGCTAGGACAGCTGACTCCAATGGACCAAAAGGATATTCCATACCATATGGCATCATGCTTAGAATAGAAAGCTGAAGGAAACCTGGACAAGGGGTTGCTGCTCAGGAGCAGGTTGGGCATCAGTTTGTTGATGGTGAGCAGTTGGTTTTTATTTTCATTAGTTGTTTTTCTTCTGTTTTCTCTTTCTGGTTTTGGTCGCCCCTTACTATTACTATTATTAATTTTTATTACATTATTTTATTTACATTGTTAAGGTGTTTTTACCTCAACCTATGAGTTCACTTCTCTTTATTCTTCCATTTTTTTTCCCAGTCCCACCAGGGCTGAGGTCATAAGCAGCTGTGCAGGTCTTAGTTGGAAACTGAGGATAAACCACAGCATAATTATATCCTTTCTTTGCTTCTGTGAGGATGATACTGTTCACATGCATATGTAATATTGTATTTGACTATGCTCTCAGAATGTTACAAAATACTTAAAATACTGTTGTTACTTACACAGTTTCAGTATGCTTCCCGCTGAGTTCACGGTAAGCTCGTTTTAGTTATATATTTTCATTAGTACACTTATATTTTTTCCCATGTTACAGATCTCTGATTTGGCTCAAAGTAACTGGAAAGATAGTGCCCTCCTGACCAGAGAATAAGCACAGCTAGGAAGGGTACCTGAAGAGATTAAAAACAAGAATCTTGTAACACAGTTTCTTCTTAGTGTTGGAAGCAGACAGGGAGATATTATAAATAACTTTAAAATTAAGTTCTGAATAAGAAAGGGCAGGCTCACAAACTTCTTCAGTCTCCAACAGATTTTTTTTTTTTTTTATTTGCCTACAGGAGGAAAATAAAGTGTAGCTTATAAATAAAAGCACTTTAAAGGGATTGATTGAACTTGCCAGAGAGAATTTGATTTCAAAAGCACTATTCCCACTTTAACTCTCAGGATCAAAGGAGTGACCTATGCCTTGTTACATACTTCAAGCCACACTCTCTTGCTACTTTAAATCAGTAGAAAGAAATTGGTAACTACATTTCCACAACAAAATGTCCAAAACATTTCCAAAACAAACAGCAAACAAATCCTGTCAACCCAGGAAGCAATCATGCTTTGGATTCTGTTTTTCAGTAGTAAGTTTGCGGAGGGTTTACCCTGCACAGTTCAGGACCAGGCAAGGGTCTGTGGATGAGATCTAGCCCAGTGTCCTCCACCTGCAGAAAGCACCAGTGAAAGTGCTGTCACTGCTGTATTTTGAGCTTTACAAAGATGACTGCCAAGGCTTCACCACTAATCTCCCTTTGTTTTCTTCTTCAAAGTCTCAGTTAGCCAAAAATGGAGACATTAAGAACAACTATTAAGGAAGAAATGGGACTAAAAAATCATCAGTCTATATTCAGCCATCTAAATAAACAAATATTTTGGTCTTGGAATGTGTTGAGTTCCTGCATGTTCCACTACTGACCCAACAGCATTTTCAAAGACAAATATTCAGTAATATTCTGAGAGAATGGACCAAATTTCTGCTTTCTAATTTTATTATATTGGGTTTTATATCTCTTTTTAAATACTAAACATTAAAATTTTGTATGCCATTTGCGCCAATATAGTTCTTACAGAACCTCTTGCTTGACTGTGGTGGTTTAACTTACTAAGAAGGAGCTCACTGCTGGTTTTTTATGAATGAGGAAAAAAGCACAAAGCAAAAACTAAACTAAACTAAAGAAAAAAACCACCCAAATCCCCAACCCAAAACCAAAAAAAGAACTGATATGATTTGAATTAATTGATAAAATCTTGATTCAAATCAGCCAACTCATGAACTAGGAGCAGTAACTTATCCTAATGCAATTTTTTTATTTTAAAAGTCAGTTCTGCTAGGTAATTTTTTATGCTATAAAATATGCATAATTATATTAAGAATGGATATTCATTTACTTTCTTCTTTCAGGAAATGGACATATAAGTAATAAATATCCAAAATTTACAAGAGTATAGATGCCAGAAAAATATGTAAACTTAAAAATAACATCTGCAAATCAGTCACTTTCAGATGAACAAAAGAATCCTGATTTCTCCCTTCATGCTAGGAAAAAAAGAATAATCAAAAAGGAAAAAAAAAAACACATATAAAATGCTTCCCACTTCTGACACCTAACCCTGCACAAAAAAAAAAATAAACAAAAAAAACAAAAGCCAAAACAAAAACAAAACAACAACAACAAAAGGATTATTAAGATCTATAGCTCCCAATAATTTCCTGCTGATACCACATAGACTTTTGGTTAGTGCACTGATTTGAAAGTGAGAGCAAAGAAATAACAGCCCTGATCTTGGACAGAACATATGTAGATAAACATTTTAGTTACAGAATTCCCATATAAGTAGTGGCAAACATCACTGCCTCACTTAAACTAAACAAAAAATGTGTACTTCCACCTGTTAGTAATCTGTCCTTTAAAGGCTGATTGTCCTCAAGACAGAAGTCCACTCTGAATACCAAAGAAAAGGAAAAACGTCAGTTCTCCAGTATCACTGTCCTGAATTATGGAGTGTATTTAATGCTTTTGTATCAGTTAGTTTGAGGAAGTTCCCTAATCACTGTTAGGGTTGACTAAACTTCTCTTTGTGGTTTTCATGGACTGTAGAGGCTGCCAAGTAGCAATTAAATTTCAGAATTGGATGAAGTGAATCTTGTGTCAAAATTTGTGATGTACTCTGAGATTCTATGAAGAAAATGTAAAGCAGAAGTCTAAAATTATCTCAGTTCTCCATCACTAGATGTACTATGTATGTGATTAATACTGTTGGAGCTATCATTGTTGGCAAAACAACTTTCTTACCTGAATTATCACCAATTTTGCATGACTGGCATATATCAGCTGAAAAAACCCTAAACCAAACAAACCCCCCAAACTCTTCCTTGAGGATGTTTTAATCAATAAGCTAAGTGAAGAAGAAAAATAATGCTGAGGGATTTTTTATGTCACTCAGATAATATAATAGATGGTGGGGTTCACTATTTTAAACATAGCTGTAGGTATGATTTTATTAATTTTGGGAGATAAATGTTGAGTTTATTGAAAAATGTCACTTTTTAATTAACTTCTAATGTTGTAAAAACATTATTTCTTGTTAGCTTTGCTAATTTAGTGCACACAAGACCGAGCCAATCAGTTTTGCAATTATTTGTCTTATAATCTTTATTAGCTCGTGAATCTCAGCTATCTTATTCTTGGTGTATTGGTTATTTTAGCAATACCAAAACCCTCTTTTGCTGTCTATGCTGTCGTTGTAAGAAAATCTTAATCAACTTCAGAATACTTTCTTATGATAAAAAGTGAAAAACTGTAATTCACCAAAACTCTGTATCTGAATTCCTAAACCAATTTTATGCTCCAAAGAAGATGATTTGCCAGATCAACATTTTTTTCCTGTAGCATTCTGCTTCTTTTTGACTTGCAAGGGCACTCACTCGCTTTCCACAAATGCAAAAACAAGTTAATATTCAAGGTAGAACTGAAATTATCTGAAGTATTGAAGTGTAAAACCAGCTTGCCAAACTGCCCGGAAAATGCATAGAAATGTTTCTACCATGGAAATAAAATATTCTTTTATCTCTTTAAATATTCTAAAAATGCTTTTTAAAGAGTCTGGAATTTCAGCCATGTATGGAACACCAGTAAATGCAAGTGAGACATCATAAAATCATGGAATTATAGAGTGATTTGGGTTGAAAGGGACCTTAAAGATCGTCTCGTTCCAAGCCCCCATCTTTGGGCAGGGACACACTTCACTAGATCGGGGCTTCAGAATGCCATCCATCCTGGTCTTGAAGACTTCAGGATAAGGACATTCATGGACTGCTCTGGACAACTTGTTTCAGTGCCTCACCACCCCAACAACAACAAAAAAACATCGAATCTAAACTTAGTCTAATTCTACATTGTTGTATCACCTTGCTTAAAGTCATTCCATCTTGTTCTATCATTACATGTTCTTGTAAATAGTCTCTCTCTGTCTTTCTTGTAGACTACCTTCAGGAACTGTAAAGCTGCTATTAGGTCAACCCAAAGATTTCTCTTTTCCAGGCTGAACAAATCCTCAGCCTTTCCCTATAGGAGAAGTTTCCCATTCCTCTGATCAACCTCGTTCCCTCCTCTAAACTAGCTCCAACAGGCTGATGTCCTTCCTGTGTTGGAGACTCCGGAGCTGGCTGCAGTACTCCTGGTGGAGTCTCAACAGACTGGAGTAGAGGAACAGAACCACCTGGATACTATTGGCTTTCTGGGCTTCAAGAGTGCGTTGTCCAGACTCTCATCCCCCAGCATCCCCAAGTCCTTCTCGGCAGGGCTGCTCTCAATTTGTCCATCCCCCAGCCTGTATTAGTACTGGGGGATGTCCCGGCCCAGGTGCAACACCTTGTATTTCATCTTTAACCTAGTAAGATTCCCATGGGCCCATTTCTCAAGCTTGTTCAGGTCTCTCTGGATGACATTCCGTCCTTTAGGTGTGTCAACAGCACCACTTACCTTGGTGTCACTTGCAAATTTGCTAAGGGTACTCTCTTTCTTTTTGTCTGTGTATTTAATGAAGATATTAAAACCATGGGTCCCAGCACAGACTGTTGAAGGTCACCACTTTTCACTGATGCCCACTGGGACTCTGAGCCACGGACCACTACCTTCTGGATGCAACCATCCCACGAATTCCTTATCTATCTAACAGTCCACCCATTGAATCCATCTCTCTTCTGTTTACAGAGAAGGATGTTGTGGGGCACCATATCAAAGGCTTTGCAAAAGTTCAGATAAATTACATCTTAACACTTCCCTTATCCACTGATGTAGTCACTCTCTCATAAGAAGGTCACTAGGTTGGCCAGGTAGAACTTGCCGTTACTTCAAGTGAATAGCACGTGGGTAAATAGACAAAATTGCTAGTACTAATCTGTGAGCTCTGAAAAGACTGCATCAAAGCACTTAAAACTAATTTAATTTATTTTCTAGGTTAAGTATATTTTGAACTCTTTAGGAAGAATTAAAATATCAAGATGAACTTGCAAAGTAAATATTGCATCTTTTTAATGCTAGGAAATTCTCACAGCCTATTTGCCTTCACCTCTACCTATTGGAAGTATACACATAAATCAATAGATCCAAAACCAGGAAATAAGTTTTTTCTTTACCTTCTGAATTCTTTCTCTCCATTCACAACAACAAAATCTGTCACTAAACAGAGTCATATTTTGCTTAAAAAACTATCAATTAAAATATGACTTCATATGTTTCACTTCCCCATAATACTATCCACTATCATTTATCTTAATCCATGAGACAGTCACTCAGGAATTAACTTTAACATTAGATATGGCTAGGATCATAAACTGTTAGTATCACTGTTGTTATTCCTGATATGTCATGGGAATATGGAATCCATAACATTTCATTACAATTTCTCAAAGAACATCTCAGTTTCCATTTCCACTAAGCTGGACTTCAAATCAGTTAACCCAGAAAACATCTCCATTCTTTCCTGAAAGTTAATACATTATTGGGAGATATGAAGACATTTAATACAATATATCAAGTGGAAAACCAGGAGAAACTCTGGGAAAGTTACAAGGTTTAAAACCAGGACAGTTTTTAACTTCTTCAGTTTTCTGCAATAACCTATCTTATCTGCTCCAGTAATATTGCTGGTTTTCAAGTGGGTGGACAAAATCAAAGCATAGTTAGAAATGCAATAGAATGAAAATCAGTTATCTAGTTAGGAACTTAAAACCAGAGTTTCATACTTCATTCATTAAGAACATGAAAAGGCTCACTTGAACATTTGAAATGCATGTGTGTGAGCACCTTCTTGCTAGTCCTCAATTTTCTTGCACATGAGTAAAAATTCAATATTTACTTCTTCTCAGTGTATTTTTTTTTTTTCTTGGGCATATACACAAGTTATTGTGATGCAATTTTTTGTCCTTGTATGTACCAATGAGTCAATTTGTTAATTATCTTGAGAAACGAGGGACACTTTTTCACCCTATTGTTTGTTTGCCCATATCTCTAAACCTGCTTTTCTCCAAAAAACTGGTAAATGCAAGAAATGTACCACATAAGAAACTAGTATCACGGTGGCTCAAATTTGATGTATTTTACTGAAAATACTTCATTTCAGATATATTTTAAGAATTATGTCAAATTTTGTATGCTTTAAAAAAGATGAAAAAATAATCAAGAATTTATATAATTCTACATGAAAATGTGTTTATGTTAAGTAACTTGCACAGTATTTCATATTTACAGAGTCCCGGAATCAAGTCAGTAACAAAAACTCCTTGTGTTCTCATTTTCATATTTTCAATTGTATACCAAAGCCTTAGAAAAGTTCCTTTTATAAATCCTTACTGTAATTCCAGTGGTTTAGCAGGGGTGCTGAATATATAATTATCTGTGACCTCAAGGCTGGTGATAATCTGGGGAATTAAAAAAAGGGTGTGTTGCATCTGTTTCAAGAAGTTTTAATGATTTGAAAAACATTCATATTATTATTGCAGTTTCCTATTTTTTTTTATAGATTTGAATTTTTACTAGCTTCATCTGCATGTCAGAATAAGTCACACCTTAAAATAACAAAATTGTAGCAACAACTTTTTAAAAGCTACATCCTTCCAAAGCTAGCATATGTGTTAACAATACCAGCTCAGCATACATACACAGAAAATTAAAAATTAATATTTTTACCACTGGCAACATTACTTCCTTCTCACCTTTAAACGTTTTTAAAAGCATGTTAGAATTCATTTGCAGCTGGAAGGAAAACAAGATACTTTAAGGTATCTAAAAAGGCATCAGGCAATCAAGTTTAAGAAGTTAACCTCCACTGTCCAAAATTTTTTATCTATTTATTTATTGGGAAAACAAAACAAACAACAATAACTGAAAAGACACTTTGAATGCAAGATTTTTGCCTTAGCTTAGCTGAGGAAAAGTTAAAAAGTATTTTTCACCTATTTACATTGAAATTGCTACTTCATTGTCTTCCTCAGCCATCAAAATTACAAACATATAGATAAACAAATGCACATACGTACTCACTTTATAAAATCCATCCTGATGAAAAAGGCTTTGGAAACAAATGATTCTTCCACTTTTCAAAAAAAGTCTTAAACATCTAGTTTAAACATAGATAACTTGTATATTAGGAGGGGTCTTGTATAAATAGGGAGGAAGTACATATACTGCTGATGAATGAATTATACTTACAGTCCTGGATGTAGAATTCTCGTGTACTGCTTTTCTCAAACTCACGTCATACTCATGCTTCCACATTTAAATACAAAGTTGGCTTTGCCATTTATCAACAAGAAAAACTGAAATAAAATAATTAGTAGAACAGGATTATATCCTCTCATAAACAAAGAATGCATCTGTGGGAATGGGTGCTGCACACTGAGTCATAACACAGTTCATTATTGAAATAGAGTGCATTACATTTGGAAAAAACTCTTTTAAATTATGTCTTTCAGAACAGCTTTCATAAAAATTTTCAGAAAAATGGGTAGTGAGTGCGTTGGACAAGCACTTAAGACTCCTAAAGAAGAAATCAAGAGGTTTATTTTCATCTGAGATCTAAAGAGTGTCTTTGAAGGGAATCAGGTCAAATAGTGCTTAATGTGTAAGTACCCCACAGGATTCCATGAAAAAATGGGGTACCCTGTTGAAAGAAAAGGGACAGCCTAATAGATAAATCTTCTGAAACATCAAATGGCAGGTGATGAATCTCTAACCTGGACCAGTAAAGGATGAAGAGCTAAGAAGTGGTATGAGACAAGAAGCTTCTAATTATTTTGTGATTTGCTTTAATTTAAAGCAGACTTTAATTTGTTGTCACAACAGATTAACAGTGGCTGCACAAACAAATGTAATGAATTCAGGGTGCTTCAGAGCCAAAGGCTAAACCTGGATTTATTGTTGGCATGTGCTTTCTTCATCTCGCTGGCCTGGGTAGGACTTGTTTCTTTTTTTCTTCCCTTTTTTTCATTCCCAGAGAAGTCAGTGATTTAAAGCAAACTAATGAGAAATAAATAAAAATGAAGCAAGCTTCAACTTAACTTGGGGATTTGTATTTGTGTGGGTATTTCAAAGTAATGCCATAAGCAGCTGTGCCTTATTCCATTTATTTATTTATTTGTGATTGAGCAAATAGAAAAACTGTTCTCCACCATAACACTGATTTGGACCTAATCTGGAATAGCCTTTTTTATTAATATTGTACTAAACCTCAGGAAATGATGCCATAGGCCACATATTAGTGCCAAAATACATATGAAGTCAGTTGATTCTATTTATTAAGACCATACAAGGCCTTTGACCTCCTTACAGTGCACAAACATTAGGCCAGCTGGCTTACAGACATTCTTTTATACTAAATCTGCACACTCATATCTGTTAGCGACTTTTCATTTCAACACGTCACAAGGAGTACCAGAGCTGTAGCAGTGGTTTATATGCTTATATTTAGACTGCATGACTGGCCAGTGGAAGTACATACTGTGTCATTTTCATGCGTTCATTAGTGCTGGCTGATAACAGCCATAACGCTTCTTTCAGGCAGATAAATCATATTGAACTGAGAACCTGGAAATGATCAGATTAGGAATTGACTCTGAACACCCATCTCACTGTAAAGCACAGAAATATTTAATTTGGCAGGAATTTATCACTGAGAAAAAGTGTCATCTGAGTGCAAAGGCATTTATTACTGTAGTTTCAAAAGCTTGAATAGGCACAAATCCCTTTCTGAGGTGCAAGTATAGGCTAGAGGTGTTACTGATTTTCAAAGAGATTACTTGAATCTGTAATGAAAGGTGCAAAGTGACTTTGTTTAGTAGACATAACCCACATTTTCTAAGCCCATCAGGTTCTGCAAACTGCAAACAAATGCAATCTGTTTATTTCATGAATGGCCTGTCTGTTCACAACCTCAAGGTCTCAACAGAGACCAAATTCAAAACATTTTGTCACCATTCCTATTCCTTCACTAGTTCTCCAAGCCTATGTGGGAAGGTATCATATTCCACTCCAGGGCTGAGTATGTAGTACATCGTTATAATTATGTTTTGTCTTGTACTGGGTATAAAATGCCGACTTTTGGTAGCAGAGTGAGCTGTGTGAAAGAAGGCAGTGAACTGTCCTATGCCAGCCCCAGAAGGTTCCATAAAGCTGCGAAACAGGCCAAAAAAGATCACTGAGCATCAGAAATTCAACCAGGAAGAGGAGTTTATGGTGCCTCTACTCACACATATTTAGAAAGAGCAGTGAGTGTGAGGCACAGGAGGCACGGCTGGAGCCACCACCTCGGAAAGAGACTCTCAACGATGGAGGAGACACCTCTGAAGCAAATGTTGCCATGGGCAATGTACACCAAGGCAGGGACACCATTAAGGGACCACAGCCTGTAGAGAGGACCCTTGTGGGATAGGGACACCACCAGGAGGGCAACAGCAGGTGAACCATACCAAATTAGGGGAGTATTTTAAAGGAGCAAGAAGCAGTGGAGAAAAATAAATAAGAAGCAAGGAGCAGCAGAAGGAAACCATTAAGGGCAAACCCAAACCTCCTACTCTGCCTGTTGTATTATGAAAGGGATTGAAAGGGACAGAGTGTGATATATAGACCCTAGTATTACTACAGTCAGAGTTATTAGGCATTCCTGTGAATTGATAAAAAGAGAAACATGTAATTCTTCTGAAACAGTAGCCTTCCTTTTACAGGATGGAAGTAAAAATATGAGGCAGTGAACAAAAATGAAAATGGATCATAATAACTGGATGATAATAGGATGCTAAATCTCTATGCTATGATAAACCTTTATCATGTAGAGGACCAAGTTCACCGATTTATGGAGAGGAGGGGATTAGATGATGTTTTTTGTTGTTTATATATTCTAAGATTTTGGGATCCCTAAAGGAATTCACAAACTCAATTTAAGCCTTCTTTAAATCTTTGCCACTGTGACCTACTTTAAACCCTTCTTGTAAAGGGAATGTTAAAGCAGGGAGCAGCAAGGCGATTTGCAACTTCAGTGTAGGAAAAGAGGCCACTCAAAAGTTTCCAAAAACAAGTAGAGTACCGCTCTTATTCGTAACAATGCCTGCTAGATTAAATTTTAAATGTGTGTTCTGAATAAGCAGTTTATATAAGGCAGCACAGGTTCAGAACTTCAAGTTTTGTTTTAAAATTGGCTCTTTCCTTAATAATAAAATGAACCTGCTGCTAGAAAGTCTTACCCTTGCAATTAAACAATTTAAATTTTCTTTTTTCCTCCTCCTTGTTAATGCTGTTCTACATAGGGGAAAGAAAAAATGCCTTATTCTCATGATGAAATAGTAGGATTTAAATTACTCTATGTTAATGTAAATCCATGAAAATCAGTGCAGTCACTTTTGATTTACAGAAGTAGAAAAGGAAGATAATTGAGCCTTTGGTTAACAGTGTCCTAGCTCTGACCAAGACTTTCTCCTCCATAGTTACCTCCAGGAGTTTTCTTAAGGTTCACTCTTAGCAATGAGAATTTCTGCAGTGTCAAAACCAGCTAGCTAAGTAATAGGAATCAGTAAAAAGATTAAAGACAATGCTGGAAAATGTTTTTCCTTACATTTCTAAATATCAGCAACTCAAAACTGAGTTGGTCACTGTTAAAATTAATTTTCTTCCAACAGGACAGAGACTTCAGTTCCAAACTAGTCTTGTATTCCTCAACTCCCCTTCCTCAATGCCAGAAGAAAAATCAAAAATTATGAGACCTTTGCATCCTGTAAGTAAAAAGTCATGTCTGAATATCCAATGTACTAAAAACATTTCAGGTAGATCTTGAAACACAATATAATATAACGTCTTTATGACATAGAATTTTCTGTTCATTGACAAAATATTTCATTGAATAGCTGAAAATATGAACATTAAAAAAATGGGTTTATACTTGAAACTCCAAATAATAATTATGTAGTAAGAGTTAAAAAACCCATGAAAAGTATTTAAAATTTAAGGTGTAGAAAGCTCCTTAACATCTTCATGAGCTGTGATTCAGGATATATGATGTGCTGCATTCCATCTATGGACCCTTCCAATTTCCATATTATTGAGAATCCTGTTTTCTCCATTGTAGAGGTGTGGTATATATCCTCAAAGAGAAGTTTTAATTATGCTTTACAGAATAAATTCAAGGAGTTTTCCCGTCTTGTCTCCCTCTGCTTTTCTACCCTTCCTAAAAGATTTAGGAATTCTAAAGGATTTAGGAAAGAGGGGAAATTTTTAGCTGTGAGGATGGTGAGACACTGGAATAAGTTGCCAAGGGAGGTCGTGAATTCCTCAACCCTGGCAGTGTTCAAAGGGAGGCTGGATAAGGCCTTGAACTACTGGGAGGTGTCCCTGTCCATAGCAGAGGGGTTGGGACTAGATGATATTTAAGGTCCATTCCAACCCCTTAACATTCTATGATTCAATGATTCTGTGGTGCTATAATTCTGTGATTTGATGGGAGATTTAGAAGTCCAACATATAAAATTGTAAGGAGAAAGCCGTAAGTAATGGTAAGCAAAAGTAATAGTAGCCTACAAGTGCATCTTCAATGGTGAAGCAGGGGACTCCTGTCCACTTTTCAGCTCTCACGTATCATTGTACATCCATCTTAATTCTGACATATCACTGTGCAGTTTCCACTTCTATTTTCCAATATAGACATATCCTATATTAACAGAAAGCAGTGCAAATGGGATCTGGTCTTTGGTATGGATTGCTGGAACACTGATCTCAGGTTTTATACATATGGAAAACCTTAGACATGTGCATTCTTCTGAACCTTTTGATGAATTATTGTCAGTAAAGGTTCTATTTACACTGTTGGACTGCTTTTGGGTCATGTAAAATTAATGCAATATGAATTTTTCTTACAGCTATGAAAAAAAAAACTACCTTCTGAGATACTTCAGAGCTCAACAGCTATGTTTTTCTGGAATTCCCTGCTGCCTCTAGAGAACATTAAATTTATTGCTAATAGTGGAAATACTTGACTTTAAATATGAATAGCGAGGGAGTGTGTTCTTCATTTCCCACCTTAATACCATTCCCTTGAGCCCTCCCCAGCAATCAGAGGTATGTGCTCTCTCATACAAGAAACAAATAGCAATCCGTTCTTTAAACTTTCTTTTGAAAAATTTTCAGTGAAGATATGAACTGCATTTTAGAACATCAAGAAACCTTGTAGGAGAAGAAAAAAAAGCAAATAAAACTTTAAAGAAGGCTGTTCAGTGACTCCGAGTACATAATTTTGATGTTTTCTCTGTTATAAGAATCATCCACATTGAATGATGCCTTAGATGTTTGCTGTACTGGGTATTCATATCATATCTCACCATTTGCTTGTTTACGGCTATTACATCTTTATATTCTTTTTCTACGTGTGAGAGAAATGGCTTCCTGAATAAAATTATTTCAAGATAAAATATTATATATATATATGTACTTACTTCTGTTCACATTAATGAATATTTCAGATTATGAGAACTTTTAAAAATCTGTCAGTTGGCAAATATTTCAAGGATTTTCTACCACATGAGGTTGAAAACTTAGTCTAAATTTGGCATTTCCTTTATTATTTATTTTGGCATAGAGATAGCATTCATACTATAATGTTAAAAAAAATTGAGGAATTTCTTTCAACGGTGAATGATGAGTTCATTAAAATAAGAAAAAATAATACTGCCCTAAAATTGTTCTTTGTATGAAGAAGTGTAAAAGAAGTTAAAAGTTTTTTCAAATATGCTTCTTTCAACAGAGCTAGAGAAGCTTTGAATAGAATTCCATATGATATAAATCCTATTTTAAGTTATGATAAGTGGTGCAAAAAAGCCCTCTAAAACTTCAGTTGCTTTCTTTATCAGGATGACTATTTAAACTGAAAGGTGAAATGGGCAATTAACAGCCTACAATGTTAAATGAATGAAGAGGTTCAGAACTGAAATGTATTCTGGAGAAAAGGACAGGAATCCCTTCTGCTCGTTATTCCTATGAAGAGTATGTGGTGACACACACCTATATATAAGCATTTCCTCTATAGTCAATAGGGAGAATTTCATTTCTCCAGACTAGACTCATTCTTCCCACATACAATTAGACTTCTAACTTCCAGGCATTTGAAGCCTGGTAAGAGGAATCCAGGCTCAGGTCAAGGAAATTAACTTCTTTTTTCTTTAATGCAGATTAGCACTTGTGATCTCACAGTGCAGATGTGCCAGCAGCTTTTTCTGGGGTCCTTTCCTGTGTTTTCATTAAGCATCAGACTAAGCCTGTTCTTGTGAGAGCAAGTAGCCTTACTGAGATGAAAACACTAGCAAAACCTCTTACTTTTATTGTTCCTGAATATCTAGACAGTAGTATTTATTGTTTACATTGCTATCCATGTTTTTTTAGAGTTTACACTAAGCATCTGTGTTGCCTAGCAATTTTATTAAAAACTCTGAATAATGCATGAGTGTTTGTATACAACTTACAAGCTCAGTAGGTTGTATTATATTAATATATGCACTACAAGTCTTTCCAGTTCAAGAAGTATTTGATTATCAAATCATGAAGCTGGTGAATACATATGCAATCAGATTGAGTAATAGTCCTCCACATATAAAATTTTGCACTTTGAGAGTAACTACCATCTGTGGACCTCAAACATTCCATATCCCTTAATAAGTAAACCTTCACACCTCTGTATTGCAATCTATGCCATTTTTTCTCTCTGTTGCCACACACAGCAATACCTTGAGTACCCTCTGAAGTTTTGGGCACCACAATATAACAAAGATATTTAATTATTAAAGGACACTGAAAGGAGGATAATGATCATAGTGAATGAAGGGCCTTGAGGGGAAGCCGAATGAGGAGTGGCTGAGGTCACTTGGTCTGTTCAGCCTGGAGAAGAGGAGACTGAGGGGAAACTTCACTGCAACTTCCTTGTGAGGGGAAGAGGACG
This sequence comes from Promerops cafer, assembly GCA_013398275.1. Classification (NCBI taxonomy): domain Eukaryota; kingdom Metazoa; phylum Chordata; class Aves; order Passeriformes; family Nectariniidae; genus Promerops; species Promerops cafer. The sequence continues at coordinate 2,093,575 of VZSE01001562.1, read as the reverse complement.
AGCAGACACTCATCTCTTTTCTCTTGTGACCAGTGACAGGACTGAGGGAATAGCCTGAAATTGTGTTGGGGAAGGTTTAGGTTGGATATCAGGAAAAGATTCTTCACCCCAAGGTTATTTGAGTACTGGAACAGGCTCCCCGGGGAAGTGGTCACTGCACCAGCCTGACAGAGTTCAAGAAGATTTTGGACAATGCTCTCAGTCACATGGTGTGACACTTGTGGCTATCCAGTGCAGGGACAGGAGTTGAGCTTTGATGATCCTTCTGGGTCTCTTCCAATTCAGGATATTCTATGATTCTATGGTACGTATACAAAATGTAATACATTAGCAATTCAGTGCCTCTTACATGTAAAACACAGCTGGATCATATTACCACAACTGAGATGCTTTGGTGATACATCTCATTAAAAGATAATATTGCCACAATTATTTTGTTTATCAAATAATTTCAGTGCAAGACACTCTCCTTCATGACTAATCCTTAGGATTTTTCACCTCAGGACTAAATATCATAACTAAGCCACAGTGAAACAGAGCTTATATATTCCTTCAATTATTAGAATGCTAATCATGGGTCTTCTAGAACTGGACATTAGAGTTTTGGAGAAAATAATGTAACATAATCTGACATAGTAGAGCTCCTTTCCAAACAGGGATTTTTTTTTTNGCCCTTTTCAAAAAGGGGTTTTTTTTTTTTTTTTTTTTTTTTTTTGTAAATATTAACTATTTATTGAACAGCACATTTAGCTGATTTTCTAGATATCTAGAAAAAAATCAGCCTTTTTTAAAAAAATAATGTTATAATCACACCTGTGTAGCATATAAAAATGGGAATTGTACACATTTAATATCTGCAATTACTCCAGTTGATATAAATAATTTTTAGTCCAGGGTCATCAACAGGACTAGAACTTTGTAAGAACTGCTATGTTGACAGAAGCAATATAAACAAGATTAGGTGTGATGATGCACAACTACATGCAGAGGGACCAGTTTAAATAGACTGTAAATCAATCTCATAATGCATTAAGTAAACCAGGAATACTTTGAGATGGTGACGTAGGAAAAGAGTCTTCACAAGCTCATTGTTTGGCAGGGGAAATGAATGTTCAATGAATTACAGGAAAAAAAGGTTGCTGTAAATTCGAGATATTTTAGCTTGTTCCCATGTCTAGCAAAGCACATGCTACAGCACTAGTCATTAGTGACATTAGTCATCTTAGAAACAAATGCTGTTAAAAATTTCCCATTATTTCACACTGTGTAAATAACTAAACAGGAAATATGAACAGAAGACTGCTATGAATGTTTATTTGGATTTTACACAATTCACTCATTTTTAAAAGTTACACTATTAATTAACTATAAATCAATTTTTTTGAGAAAAAAAGTGAACGCAGGAAACTCTTTTATCACAAAAATAACTTCCAGTATAACTTAAATCATTATCAATACATTTTTCATTACTTCTTTATAGCAACTTTGTTGCTGAGAAAAATTTTAACTGTAAAACACCTAAAAAACAATTTAAAGTGCATTTGAACGAAACAGCGTAAGAGAATTCATAGATTACTGGGACCAATATCTACTAGTTATTTGAAATAAAAACTATGATTAAAACACCTACATAGTTATAGAAGAAAGTAAAACGCACTGTGTAGGTCATACAAATTATTGTTCAATTCCAGTTCGTCTGTCATATGTTTGCTTCTGTATCTGCCATAGAGTGGTGAAAGGAATGCTGTGATGCCACAGATCTCTCAGTTTGTGACTGTGCATATCTTAAATTCATTTAACCTAATTCATTTATTCTGGGTAGCAGTAACCCCGATGAGCCTTTGAGCATACACATACCACTTAAACATTTGTCTGCGGTTGTCCCCTCTAACATACACTCGTAATATATAATAAAAAAGATCAGCTTTGGCTTCCTCAGACTTCTGTGTCCAGTTTTATAATTTTAAGTAAAATTTCACAGGGAACACACAGCAGAATTCTTAAAGACTTCCTGAAGAGACAAGTTTGAAAATTAGACTGAATTTGTCCTTATTATGAGATGACAAAGCATTTAGTTGAAAACTGAAAGTTCAGCAAATGTGTTTGCCAGAGATTTCAGCTGTGCTAAAAAGCTGTCAGGCTCTTACTCTCTACACTGTTTGCAAAATTCACCTGGGAGAGCAGTGAAGTTACAACACTAAAAGGCTCTACAAATTCTCAGCTTTTGTTCTGTACCCATAGGGTTGGCTGACAGCTACGCACACCTTAGAGGATTTTCACATGAAGTATTTCTGTGTTCTCTAGGTGAGAGTGAGAAGTGGAATGATGCTTTGCAGAGAATTAAAAGGAGACAGAGAAGAATCCCTGTCTACTGTTCAACTGTGTAAATCAAACCCAGTATTTTGAACAGTGAAGATGTCAGTGTTTTTAAGCTGGAGAAGAGAGGACAGATGGATACCTGTTTTATAGGCTCAACTTTGCTAGTGGCACAATTTCAATTATTGGTAGTCAGATCACTGAATAAAGCCATTTGCTCACATAGGAGGGCTTTTCTTCAAGATTTCTTTGACGAGACAGATTTTTCCTTTTTTTTTTCCTAATATATCTCAATTAAAGTCCTTCAAAAAACTTGTACAAGCACTCTGGAGTACTGAAGTGAGCTTTCTGAATGTATAAAAGATTTCTTCAAGAGCTTTGATGTAATTTGTAAGCTTTCAAAGGTAAGATTTATGTTATTATAACCTTCTTCAAGGCAAAATCACATCAGAGTTACTTTGTTCAGGTAAAGTTATAGTGTATTATGGTAACAGAGACAGGAGCAGAAGACACAAAGCAGAAGAATAATCAGAAGTATATCTAAAAACTAATACAAGAAATTATAAACTACAAATAAAATTAATAGACATAAACAATGGAAATAAAACATTTACACCAATTAAAAGGTACTAAAACTAGGAGTACTGCATAGACTTTCTGTAAGAATAAAAAATGCTATTTTTGATACTTATTCTATAATTTTAAGCATGTTTCCATATTAATAAAACTGGGGATTCTTTTGTATAGACACCAACACATATAGAATCTCGGAATCATATAACCGTAGCATTGTTTTGTTGGAAAGCCTCTTCAAAGTTCCTTGAATCCAACCTTTCAGCCATGTGCAGTGGCATCTTTCACTAGAGCAGGTTATTCAAAGACAAAACTTGAACACTTAAAATGACTAGGCATCCACAATAACACTTCCAGTTATGGGTCCCTGGGCAACCTGTTCCAGTGCCTCATCACTCACACAATAAAAAAATTTCCTCTTTATGTCCAATTGAAATCTACCCTCTCTCAGTTTAAAATCAGTGCACCTTTTCCTTTCCCGACAGGGTTCAGTAAAAAGCCTCTCTCTTTCTCAAAAGATACCTATATTTATATATTAATAGGCCACAATAAGGCTTCCCTGGTGCATCTCTTCTTCAGTCTGAGCAAGAACAAATCTCTTAGCCTTTCCTCATATGAAAAGGCCCCCCTGATCCTTTTCATGACCCTTCTCTGGACCAACTCTAACAGGTTCATGTCTTTTTGTACTGGGGATCCCAGAGCTGAACACAGCTGGAACACTCTCCAGGCGGGGTGTCATGAGAGTAGTGGAGGAGAAAAATCACCTTCCTTGACCTGCTGCCCATGTTTTCTTTTTTGCAGCTTAAAATATGATTGGATATCTGGGTTTTAAGTGGGCACTACTGGCTCATATGTAACTTTTTATCTATATCCCCAAGTCTGCTCAGGTCTGCTCTCAGTGTATTCACCACTCAGTCTGTATTGATATTGAAGATTGCCCCAGTCCAGGTGCAGGACTTTGCACTTAGTCTTGCTGAGCTTCTTGAAGTTTTTATTGTCTTCTTCAAGCCTGTGAAAATCTCTCTGGATGGCCTGTCTTCAGTCTAATTTATCAGCTGCACCACTCAACTTGGTGTCATGTGTAAACTTGCTGAGGGTGCACTCTGTCTGTGTGATTAATAAAGATATTGAACACAACTAGTCCCAACAGGGACTGCCAAGGGACACCAGTTGTGACTGATCTCCATTTGGACACTGAGCATTAGACTGCCATTCTTTGCATGCAGCCATTACAAATACAGAGAATTGATACAACCTCCTGAACAAAGCTGAAAGAAATCCTGCTAAATCATACAGCTGAGCTGGGAAACAGTCTGTCACAATAACAACGACAGGAAATACTGATACACTTTCAGTGTAATTCTGATTACTGATCCATATCTCTCAACAGAGAGTAATACTCATAGACAGTATGCATTTATCAAGGAAAATGGAATTTTGATAATATAAACTATAAAAACTATAAAAAATCAATCTATTGAAATGTTTGAAATTTAATGTCCAGTTTCTTCATTATTTTCTTTAAGGGATTAACTCCTCTTTTTTGTCTTTGTTCTTTGTGGTTTTTTTATCGTATTACAAGAAGATACAGAAAAGAAACAGGCTAAAATCTTTGCAGAAACCCTTAGAATTATTCCTATTTTGCCCCTAATTTTTTAAATGTGACAATTAAATCCTCACATTTTTTCCTAGTTTTACTCAGAGAGTTTTCAGTTAAAATGCTATATATGAAAACAAACATTTCCTTCTCTTTTTTTCCAAGTTTTTGACCAGGTTCCTCTTAATTGCTCTCCCTCAGAAACTTTGACCCAAGTAGCGCTTCAGGTTTTTAATTTGCAGGCTCTTAGTCACTGAAGTAGAGAAAATTGGTTTTGCACATATTTACACGTGTCTCTTTACAGATATATATACTTATGTATATAGGTTGTTGTCTATATCTACACATACACAAACATCTATCAGAGAAATATGTTAATGTATGGTAATGTCAGCCTCAGATAAGCTATAAACTTAAATCTGGAAAGGGCTTTCAAAACTGTTTGCTTGCCAACTGTCTGATGTACTAAGTTATTGTAATTTATTGCTGACCTTGGTTAGCAGGTGTGAAATGCATCAGGGGCGATGTAGTGAATCATCATGATTTTGTTTTCAATTATTGTGTTTGCTGTCTGCAGCTGAAATATGAATGAAACATATTTTATATAGCTTTTGTCAATGATAGCCAAAGAAAATACATAAAAGGCAAAACAATTCATGATGCTTCCTTTGTATTTTTAAAGTTTCTGCAATGAAATCATTCCTTTCAAAGTGTTTAGGCACATTGTATGCCCAGGTTGTATGTACTTGTGTGTCCTGTGGTTGTATGTCCTGTGGTTAAGGGAAAGAAACAGTGGGAAGACTTCAGTGGTAAGAGCACTCATTACCTGCCTCATATTACACTTATTTCCAGAAAATCTTGCCAGAGGCTCACATCAAATATAAAATATTGTTAGATGTAAACTTGACAATTGCTCCAAACTATATAAATTATTGCAGCTTCTTTGGTGTCTCCAAACACAGTAAGATATATCCTTACTTAAATAACAAGAACTAGAAGAATTCCCTACTACAAGGTATAAAGACAACACTGTCGCTTTCCTATTGGATGATGAGTCTAGAAAAAAAACAAATGTATTCTGGTTCTGAGTCACAACTGGCCAAAGTTTTGTCGGGTTATGCAGAATTCTGTTATATCTCTTTACTAGTAATCTCTTCCCTTCCCCTAAATCTGATGAGACTTACTCAGCAACACAGGTATGGAAAATGAAGCTAAACTCTAAATTTCAGCAATTTTCCACAGTTCAGCTCCAGACTGTCTCACTCCTTCCAGGCTCAGGAGAAAAGCAGCTGCACAAAGCGGACGACCACCTATCCCTTCCTTCAGTGCCTACACCTAGATACTTCTAGTGCTGCACATAATACTAAATTCAGGTAAGACCACAGTCACAAAGTATTTTCAGAGGCTGGAGAGTCTCTGAAAATACTTTATACACATAGATGATTCCCTGCAGCTGTTCAGATGTCCTAATACTCTAGTTTAAAATAAATAATATAATTTGAAAATAGCTATTGAAGCTATCGCTTATTGAAGTTATTTCTTTTAAAGAAAGATGTAAGAATTTGATGTTACACTAGCTCACCTGGCACAGACAGCATATTTGGTAATTTTCTCTTAAATCGGGCTAATTCTTTATTTGTAAATTTATGCACCAAACTTACTTATTGTATGTATTCTTAGATTATACCCTTAAAAAATTTTGTTGCTCTTGCTCCAAAATATAAATGAATTCTACATTTATGCTTTGATCTGTGTGAAGATGTAGAAGGGTTTGGATATCAAAACCACAAACAATGCATATATATATCTACATATGTATATATGCATAGTTATTTCAAATAAGAAAGATTAAAGATCATCTTTTTATAGCTAGTTAAAGACTTACAGGAATGATGGACTTAATCTGAAATTTTACATACTTAAAAGAAAAAAATGAAGAGTCACGTGCACTTTGAGTGATTTGCCTTAAGCAGTTTTCAGCTGAGATATGAAGTACTCTGACGTAAATCGGGGAAAAAAAATACGCAAAAAATACAAGCCAAAAGCTTGAGTTTACAATTAAAGCTACATTGGCTTATGCAATAGTTATCTCAAAGTCCTCCATAAAATGAGACTACCCATGAAAAACCTGCGTTTAGGGCACAAGTTAATAAATTTATGTAAATTTATTTTCTTATATAATAAAACATATATATATGTATATATATATATCACACTTTAGGGGAGTTAAACATTGATTTGGGGAAGAAACAAAAGTTTAATTTTTAGAGTTATTGTTGAATTGCTAAAATCTTAATATTTGGGATATTATAGTCTTTTACCTTAGTTCAGTCAGATAAGAACCAATGCTTTAGCTGGTATTTCAAGGCAGAACTTCTGGCTTTTACGACTTAATACATATACAATCAAAATTAATTTCATTCTATTCTAAACTCCAAAACCACAAACTTCAAAAGGTTTAAAAATAAGTAATCTGCTTCTGTAGTAGGAGTATGGCATAGTAACCGTATATCTGCTGTATGTAGGGACTTCTTAACTAATTTGCTTGCTTTCTCATTTTTATTCTTTCTTTCCTATTTTTTTTTTTTTTTAATCATTCTATGTATAATTCTTTGAATTCAAACTCATAAAAAACTGTTGATGAGATTCAGCTTCAGAGGAAGCGGTTTTGACTCATAATATTTCAAAAAACACATTTTGGGAAATTTTGCCATATTAAATCTTAATAATATAGGGGTCTGGCACAGTCATTATTGAGTTGTCATCATAGTCTACAGGATATAAATCTAAAAAAATGCCTCCTGCATAAAGAGAATTCTTTATTAAAGCCACCTTACTTTAAAATTATATCACATCAATATGTGATTTTTTTGTGAGCAGAAGTCCCTTTTATGTCACCGTGGTTGGTCAACTCCCTGCTTGTGTTGCATCAGTAGTAGAGCTATTAGAAAATGTGGAAAACAGCTTGCACAGGTGACCTTTTAAAAAAAAAGCTTGTCAAACCACTGATCTCAGTAAGATCTTCATTAAAGTTAAAGGAGTATCTGAATATTTTTATTTTTTAAACTTGAGAATTGAAATATCCTAGGGTGATTTAGTTTACTTATATTTGATAGTTCCTTATTTTATAGTCCAAGTCTGACTCTGTATGCATTCCAAGCAGATAATGTTAAGAAGAACTAGCAAATTTTTACTTCCATGTCTGGTCATAATCTGACTGACATTGTTTCAGCAAAAATTCTCTACAATATAAAGTTCTGCTGCAGATTGTTAGACAGAGGCATCAGTTTTATTGGCTTTCTGCTTAATAATGGTAGAAATATAGAATATTCCTGTAAGCAAATAAAGCTGAAACTAGTCAGCAGTAACCAGTACATATTTCAGATGATATTGTTAAAAATGTGAATATCAGCAGGTTAAAGATGACTTGTTATACCCAACATGTATATCAAGTTACCAGCTAATGCTTCCACTGATGTTTATCACGAATACAGAGTACACTAATATTCCGCATTTAACAGGCATCTGGATTCAAAATAGTCTCTATCTTATGTGCCAAGTCCCTCTAGGCTGTCAGTTGAACACAGCTTGTTTTACAGTTTGTCTAGATTTCACAGATTGCCTGGTAGATTCTTGAGAATCTACTCAAGAATTTTGAATGCATGAGAAAATGTACGAGGAATTTTTTATCCTGTCTCTCTTTAGCTCGAGGAAGTCGCCATCTGCTTCAGTCATGCAAGAGAAGAGTTCAGCTAATAGCAGCTGACATGTGAATTCCAGAGCTGTTGTGCCAGCATTTCCAAAGCCATGGCTATGTCAGTAATTGGCCAGCTAGAAACAATCATTAAGTGTGACGATTCTAATTAGCAACAACTTGATGGTTATTGTTTTTTCCCTTTTAAATAGCAGAAGATGCAGGGATCCACCCTCTTTGGGAACAAATACATTTTAAAAAATGCACTTAATTAAAAATGTCCATCACTACTGCTAAAAATGCAATACAACACGAGAATAGATTGTCTACCTCCTCATACTGAAATACAGAGGTTTGTCTTTAAACACTTGATATCCTGAAGAAGAATGAGAAATTTCTTCAAGTTGTACATAGTTCATGGCTGCTTTACACTTCTTAATCTAACAAGCAAAGTGGAGTGATCTTTTCCAATTCTTAAGAATACACTTTTGAACAGGAATAAATACTGTGCCTGTTTTCTTCACTGTGTCTATCTATGACCATTTGTGCTGTGAATAAAAGTGCAGAGAAGATCTTGTTGCTAAGCTGCCAGAAATTGCATCACAGTTAGATAAAAGACCTGATTATAAAAAAAAAAAAAGGCTAGTGGTGGGGGAAAAGTAAAGTAAACATTTTCACAGGTGACTTGGCTAGAGATTTAGTTCATCAAAGACCTTTTTTTTCTTTGAAAGAAACAGGAGAAAAAAAAAAAAAGAGGGCTTTTTAAATATTATTTGGAAAAGATCAGAGACAGCAAGCAGTGAAATTGTCTAGAAACATATGAAGTAATTATGTAAGAATGGACATTAAATAAAAGCAGACAGGAGTGAAAAATAGCCATAATTGTAATCAGCAATAGAAGACCTATGCTAAAAATGAAAGTAATTTCCTGAATCGGGGCTCTAAGAACCCCTACAGCATATTTGATGAGCAAATGAGGCTTCCCGTGTTACTTGGTGTGATTTTTGTTTTAAGCTCACATTAAAACAGAATCTTTGTAAAGACTACCAATAAGAGAATTCTTCTTATTTTTTTTATTATTTTTAAAATGTTCATTATAGTTGAAGTTTGTAAAATAAACTATAACTTCAGTTAAAGACCTGTCTTGACTCTGAAGAACCCTTTTGATCACTCATATCTTTCTTTCAGTTTAATTGCCAGAATTAATGTTTGGACAGGTGGAAAGCCACCTGAACATGGCTTTTTAATATAACTTTCTAGAGAAATAAATTTTCTGAGATAATGTTGGTCATCCTTCTTCCACTCCTTGCTTTTGCCAAAGCTGTTGAGTGAAATGGCACTGAGTTAAACTTAATTATTTTTTAAAAAAGAGCTTCTATGATTTCTCTTTAAGCCATAAAATCATTTATTTTTTAATTCAATTTCATGAAAATGCACAGATTGCATTTGTGAGGTTTTAGATAGATAATTATTTTCATTCTGTTTTTTTTAATGAAGAATTTAGCCTAGAAGTATTGAGAATTATGAGTATTGAAATCCCAATTATATAGTTAATCATTGGAAACACTGAGATACTAATCTTTAGATTATTCCATATATAAAGAGTTACAAAGTACTTTTTAGTTACCTTCATTTCATCCTAATATATGCTTAAAGTTGATCAGAGTTCCTATTACTCTTGACTCATTATAGAGTATTAAGGACTCAGCAGAATGTGCTCACAGATTTATTGCAGAGTGCTTCATTTGCAATAAAAAACCCAGAAACATTATTAAAGATTTTTTTTTGTTTCATTTGCAATGATAAAAAACAGGAATAACTTTTAAACCCATGAACTTCCTATGTCTTTAAAACTCTACTGTAGATCCGGTGTGAGGTAAGAATGAGTCTTTTCTTGTTCTTTCCCTATTTCTTTTACTATTTGATATTAAAACTCATCCTGAATTACCAATTTCAGTTTTTCCTTAGGTATATGCAAGTAGTTTAGATATTACCTCACATTTTGTCCTTTTCTTGTATTCTTGTAACACAAATAAAAAATCTCTTGCAGATTTTGCAAATGGTTTGCCTCTACTTAGAATCATTTTTATTACAGTATTAATAATGATAATTATATAAGGAATAATTGTCACCTTACACGATATAATTCTTTTTTATTAGTCCTACTGTGAATGGTGCAGAATTCAGGAGAACTAGTAAAGGTTTTTCCAAATCTCCAAATCTTTCCCAATTACTTCTTAAAAAATTTAAAGTATTGTGAAAAGTTCTACATTTTTAATCATAAGGAATAGTATAATTGTCTAATTAAAAATATTTTGTGTTCTTGCTTCGTATTTGCTGCTTAAACATGGAAGTCTAGTCTTGAGTTAAGGAAAAGGCACAGTTACACCAAAGATTTCCAAATACAAGTCATAATTCTTTTTTCTTTTTCTTTTTCTTTCATTTTTAATGGTTTCTTTAACATAATGAAATCACAGAATGTAAACAGTGAAAAGTGGATCAAGAGTAAATAATTTATAAATTGAATAGAGATATTAAGATTTTTAGGTCTTTCCTAGAAGTCATTCTCAATGGAGGTTCCTTGGAACCCGTTTTCACTTTGAAGCTGATGTTCCCTTGAAGAGAAATATTGTTTGCACCAGACATACCCCTTGATCTACCTGTCAGGTTTTACAACACAGTGAGGCTGAATTACAGTTTATGCATTTATAGATAAGTGTATTAACTTTGCAGATCCTTTTGGGGAACTAACAAAAATATAATATGAATGCAGCATAGCATAAGCTAAGGTAATTAGCGCAAGCAAATATTCTGTCTGTCTCTGACAAAATTTTTGAAGGCAAAGCTGTTACCATCAGAGATACTTCCATCAACTCTACTAATAATTTCAAGTAATAAAGTTCAAGAATTTATATTTAGATTGAATCTATGGATTAAATTTATAAAAGTACCTCTTTGCCTTATATTCCCTTTAACTTGGAGGGCTTTTGGTATTAAGATCTTGGAAAAGGTTACACAAAGGAGCTACATGGAATGTTTATGAATGCAACAATCCCCTGGTTGTTGTGGCCAGTTTTTACAAATTTCAGTGGCCGGTGTAGTAGGAATGAATGCTATGTTTCTGTTGTTTATGGACTAGTAAATACAGAGGAAGTTGAAGGAGCATATAGTTTTTCAACTTTCAGTTCCACTTCAGACAGATAGCAGAAGAGAAGATAGTTCTGTATAATTGTAAAATTAAAAATATGTAGATGAACAAAACAAAACAAAACAAACAAACAAAAAAAAAAACCCAAACCAAAAAAACAAATCTAAAACAAAAAAACAAACAAAAAAAAAAAAAACCAAAAAAAAAGAGGTTTTTACCCTTGAATTT